>CM076570.1:1412260321-1412806811 GCA_034641835.2 Pinus albicaulis | reverse complement strand
TAAGTTCCGCGATCATGCATGTTGAAGTTCAGATCTATTATCTATCTATCTATCCATCTGCTCCTATATTATGAATTCAACCTATCTTACCTTCATAAGCATTCCATACTTCCCGACTCCATTATACCCCGCCTCCATCCAGGAAAAAAAAGAAGAAGAAGAAGAAGAAGAAGAAGAGGTTTGGCTATGAAAATCCAGGTTCCTGTCACAGTACAAACTCGAATTCAGATGAGAAAACCAACTTGTTTGGCCAATATGAATTCTCCATCAAATCCCATAAATCACGTGGTGATCATGTAAGAGTAGATCTCAGGGTCTTCTCAAAAGTTAAAAGATTTCTAAGATTGTGTTATTCTCTCGAAAAGGGTTCAACTTCAGTTATTATTTAAATGTGTCAAACTGTGAGCAAAACATGACTTCAGTCCTAGGTTAGCAATGCTTGGTCACCCTAAAAAGAAAACTTTGTCACCTGTAGACTAACGATTTTTCGAATTACTAGAGACAAATTGTTTAACTAGGACTATATGTTTACACAGGAGCAAACAAAAATTAACAAGATAATCTCTACAAGGTTTCGACAGTCATGTGCGACTCAGGTATTGTTCCAAAAATGATTTCCTCATACATTTTTAAGCACAGTTTGCCAATTTTTTCACATAAAAAAACACAGTGAGTATCCTTTTGTATACAAAGTGAGCAGTTTTGTATGAAATTTTGCAAACAGAGAAATTTTTTCATCGATTTTTATGGGAAAATTTGCAAACAATGAGAGATTTTTGCAGTGGAGATGTTTTTACATGGTTTTTCACACAGTGAGAGCATTTTTTACCAAAGGATATATATATATTTTTTTGAATACCATTTGCAGTAGGAAACTGAGAAATTGAAGTTCTAAAGGAAGAATAAGTAATATTTTTTTTCTCAAAGTTACAGAGGTATGGTAAGTACATTCACCATGATTTTTATCCATATATTGCATGAATGAGAAGGTAAAATACCTATATTTTGCTTGATATATTCATGATGAGGTTATTTACTGGACAAGGCCATATTAATTGGTACATAGATAAGATGCAAATGGAAACCAAATCTGGACCTAAAGACTTCAATATAGAAAATTGGAGTAAGGATACATTAGAGAAACCATACCAGGCAGGGTTACTGGAGTTTCTTAAAAATTTCAATGGTCACAATGATAAAATCACACAGAAGTTCATAGAGAATTTTGAATATGGACAAACCAGAGTTGGTGAACTTTCTATATCATTGAACCCAACCTTTATTTCTCAAGCATTGGAACTTCCTTTGAAAGAAGAAGAGTACACAAGGGTTTGCATTTTAAGGAGAAGGGATGGAATTTTTTCCTGGAGAAACAAAGGAAGGGGTCCTTTGACAAAATAAGAGGGATTCCAAGAGATTGGCTCAAAGAGCCATGGTCAGAGTTGGTTTTGATTATCCAAAAATACTTCACTTGTGATAATCAGTACAATGTGATATACGTCTATCATTTCAAATTTCTTCAACATATGAAGGGAGATTGTAAAATCAACTTACCCTACTTCTTTTCAAAAAGCCTAACCAAAATGATAGAGAATTTCAAGAAAAAATAGAAGCCAAGGAAGCGAATATATATCATCATGGGCTAATCAATATACTTGTTGAGTATAAGGGAAGGAATAAGGGATTGTTTTGGAATGAGTTTTTGGCCAAACATCATTTTGAAGAACAAACAACAAGGAATGAGGAGAAGTTTGAGAAGTTGCATGTAATAAGAAGTATCATGAATTATCCTTTGTATCCTAATACAATATTGAAGAAGAAGCAAGATTATATTATGATTGAAAAAGAGAAATCCTTTCTGTCCATTCCTAGGGAACCTAGGAGAAAATCACAAGAGGAACCAAGCAACAAAGGAAAAAATCCAAAAATCGAAATTGTTGGAACTGAGCCTCCACAAACATCAAAGCAGATTGATGATATTATACAGAGATTGGAGAAGGAAGTCCAGGAAGAGCCCATAGATAAAGAATCATATTTTTAGGATGCTTGGGTAGGAGCTACCTCATCTCACTCATATTCCAAGGAGACCGGGGAAGAATCTGAAGAGTTGCATAATGAAGAATATCTTAAGAAAATAGCATAATTGACGAGTGAGCTGGAGGACAACAAGAACATGGAGAAAAATTTGAAAAAGGAGAAAAAAATGTATAAAGAAAATAAGAACAACATAATCAAGGAGAACAAGAAATTGAGCAAATAAATTAAAAATCTTGAGACTCAGAATATCCTTTAACAAGCCTACATATGGCTAAAGGAGAAAAAATTATGGCAGTACAAATATGAGAAAAAAAAAGTGAAGACTGCCATCTATAAAGAAGATAAATATGAAGGTATTGACATTCTCCTACAAGCTGCATAGGAAGAAGCTACAGGGTCAGGAACAACAATGAAATCATCACTTATGAGATCCAAAAGGAGGAGGCAAACATGATGACATGCTTGAACATCAAGGGGGAGATGTTGGCCCTCAATTTTGGTCATTTTTTCCTATCTTAAATCCATTTATTTACCACCATATTCCATCCTATTTCACCTATATATGCCTCATTTTATTCCTATTTTTCTTATTCAGCTAACTAAATTAAATTTTTCAATATTTGGAAATTTTTGTAAAAATTGGGTTTTAAGAGTAATTTTGGACTGCATTAAAAATTCTCGTAATAGCTCCATTAATTCATATGTTCAGGACACCTAGGCGAGATCTGAGCGCATATTTTGAAATCTTGGGAACCAAGGATGGAGAAACACCTATTGGTTCAGTCAAACTGAGCAAAAACATGCTCGGTCTACGCTGGTCAAATTTGACCTGTCATTCAGGAATCCCTAGTAAAAAGGGGCAGATTTATTATTTTGTGGGATTTTTCCTAATTTTGTGAACCAAAATTGATGAGTTCGACCTTTATGGATGGATTAGGATTGATAAGGTTTTTAGAGCCATTATAACAAAGTTTGTTTATGATTTGTGTATTTAAACAAAGTTTATGGACCATTCAGGGGAGGAATATGTGCAATTTGATATTAAGATTATTGGAGACTTTTGAGATAATTTGAAGAATAATTTCTACTGTTCTATTTTTTGTTCATGCTTTCGATGCTTTATTAAGTTAGATGTAGCTAAATAATTCTTCAGGTATACAAGGCAAGGTTGGAGGGCCCCCATACCAAGCTAAGTACACTTTGGTTAAATTTTGTATAAATTAGCATAGTTTTGATTCAGTATTTCTTGTTTCATTTTTATGATTCATTTACTTAGATGTGTTATGATTTCTGTATGATTTTTGGATGATTTTGGTTTAAAATCTAATTTGCGTATGAAAGGACAACCAAGGATTTAAGTTAAATTCTCCTTCTATCAAGTTATGAATCACAACTAAAAATCATCCTTTTCCATTTCTTGAATTGTTTCTTGAATTCCAATTTATGATTTGATGCAATGGTAATGTTGTTGGACTAGAACTGTGAGAAAGGATAACAAGGACCTCCTAAGTTAGGAGCCTCTTCTCTTTCTTTCTACACATCACAAACTGTTTCTCTTTAGTCTCTCTTCTTGAGGACAGTACTGTGGGGAAGGACACTTAGGACCTCCTAATTTAGGAGCCTCTTCCTTCACTCGCTTATTCTTGAATCAAAGACTATTTAGTTTCTTTAAAATTAGAACTTATATTTGTAATATGCATTTCCATTTTCATTTCCTTTAACCTTTGAGCCTTGCCTTCCGAAATTGGTTTTACCTGAAATCCATATACTTTGGACGTGCTTCCAGGTCTACAAACCCGAATTGACAAGTAAAACATCCAAGTTAGTTTACTTAGTAAGTTGACCCAACAATAGTGTAGCATCCAAGTAATGTCATGTAATAGTGCAGTGATATGTCATCAATATGTCAAAGTGCAACATCCATTGAGTTTCCATCAAGAGAGCTTCAAGGTAGTCTTCCAACCACCATCCATATCATCGAATGATATCTTCCAACAATGTCATCATATGCCATCAAGTGATCTACAAGTCCTTCATGTCATGTAATCATTTTCCATGTCATAATATAGTCACCAATTGTGGCATCAAGACCTTCATCAGGTGCCATCACGTATGAAAACATTAAATGTGGTCGTTTATGTATAATCCTCCAATAGAGAAGTATCCATCAAGGGTAAGGACATCATCCAGGTTCTTAGGATTCTTCATCATCATGATTTCTAGGGATTCTTCATCATCTTCAAGGACATCATCGTAATATGTATGAGGTTATGTCATTACAAGAATATTTTCCATCATATTGACATAATTGAAAACCTTGATTAACAGTACCTTGTGCTCTATATAGGACAGACTTCGGATTTCCTTGACTCTAATGAGTCCTTCACATTTTTGTGACCTAAAATCCTAGTGGGAGTACAAAATTCATTTTTTTGTTGGAGGAATCAAATATTATAGTCATACCGAGATTATTTACCACTGTAATTATACCAATACCTATGACTCATTGTGATAACATCACGATATTCTTCGTGGAAGTAATACATCACTGAAATGGTGAAGCATCGAACTGTAATACATGTACCCTATCCAAGCTCCTCTAATTTCACCAAAAAATTTATTTCATAGATTCCTTATCCAAACTTTTGTGATCACCAAAAATATATCTATCATCCTTATTCAAATTGTTCTGAGGTTACTATACTCACACCGAGATGAGGTTACTGTGATGATGTGAGAAAATTGAAAAGAGGTGACTGTAATAATCTCTAATCCTGTGAGATCATACTTAACTGTGGGAGGCCTAACACCGACATATGGAAGCATGTACATCATCTTTATTCCCTATCAAAACTCCTTGAAATAACACCGAAATTTCTTCCCTCATACGAACTTGTATCACCAAAATGCCTGCTTTGAAATTCTTATCTGAATCTTGTGTTGCTACTGTAAGGTCCTAATCCCTTGAATGTGGTAAAATTACCCCAATAATAATTCCCTAGAGGTGAGAGTATGTATTAATATGTTTACTATAAACCTTACTCAAACTTCCTTTGACCATAGCCATAACTCTGAAACCATGTTGGAAAATCGATATAGGTTGCAGTTAAAACGATTTTCCTCTTAATGACATTAACTTGTGATATTTTCATTCCCAGTATTGGATATCTTATTTATCTTTTCTTATCATCAAGATTAATTCGAAGCAAAAAATAAAAGAGAACACAAAATATAGGTACACTGCTAGGGAAAAACCCCCTCTAGGGGAAAAGCTAGTCAAAAAATTCTTCCTTCATTAGATTCAAGATAAGACGACCATGACCCTTTACAAACTAGTCTAGACTCCCTCCATCAAGTCATCCTTATTATTCCTTTCAATGTGTCAGAAATTATCACTGTAAGGTCACCAAAATCTGATACCATAAAACAATAATGACATTCTTCTCATTGTGATTGCATTGAACCCTTAACAATGTAGAGAACTGAGCCCATAACATTTTGATAACACCGAGCTTACAATACTATAATAACACCAAGCTTGCAATACTTTCTGTAATAGAAACAAGTCCACAATACCCTCTCTATAATAGCAACGAGCATGTAATACTCTGTAATAACAATGAGCTGGCAATAGTATGTAATAGCAACAAGCCAACAATATTATAATAATAATGAGTCTACAATACTGTAATAACACCTAGCCCATACCTGTGTAATAGCACCGAGACTGAAATGGCACCAAATCTTGATCTCTGAAATTCGAACTTCTAAAATGATGAAGTTTGAAGAAACTAGCTTGGTATATATAGTGGTTTTCCCATATAAATGAGATGACATGTGTTATTCAAACAATTGTGTCTCTAACTGAATGTAGGCTGATATGAATATATTTGAGGAAACCAACTTGAAGATCATATATTTGAGGCCTACTTTAAGACTTTGTTGGAGATGATGAATTGATGGAGGAGTCCCAACAATAAATTGGCTTTGAATCAATCCTAAATCCTACAAAGGAGGCTTGACCTATAACCATTGACCCAAGCATGAAACTTATGCTTTAACAAGTCAATTCAACAATAATAAATTTGTAACACCCTCTTCCTACATTTACCCAAGTAATTGACCAACCGAGGTAAACATGCGACGAGAGGCTACTAATATGAGATTCAACCTCCTAGATGACCTTAAGGAAGTGGAACCGACATAAACATGACAAACACACCTTACACTACATCAAAAACACCTCCAGGAGGTAACCCAACCTCCCAGACCCTTGAATCCTGAAGGGGGACTGATTTTTGACCCATTTATGCCTTAGCCGCAGGCATATAAGGGCAAGGGAGAGGCTAGAAACCCATAGTCATGGGAATGCCTTGGAAGGGCGGCGTCCAGGGCCCCAAAAGGTTAATTTTGTGCCTGTAGCTTCGATATTTGTTCCACCTTTTTAGCCCCACAGGTCAGGTCACTACCCAGAACTTCATGAAACTTTGGTATAGGTTAAATAACATTAAAACAAAGGTACGGAAGCAATCCCATCATCTAGATGCTCCTAGCCATTACAAGAGTTTCATCAAACAAGTCACAAACATTGCATCTATAGGTATAAACATCATATTTAAACATGGGGGTCTCTTACAAATTTGAGAATGGATATGAATCATTTCTCCCCTACATAATAAGTTACAATACAATCTATTTGACCATAGATACATTGTGCATCCATTTATAGGTAAAACCATATATAGATCCATACCTCATCGTTGAACAAATACATGCTTATAACCAACATAATAACAACAAAAATACAATGGATATAACAAAAATAAATCCATACATAAACCAATACATTTTCATACTGAATACAGAGGAATGAACTCTTCATTATTGAATGTAAAAACCAACCAAAGATTGGACTTCCACGTTCCACCCAACCATAGATTGGTTGAGCCAAGTCTCACTTCATCCAATCACATTTGTGCCCTATTCTAAGCATGAATGTGGGACTTTATCAAACACATCAATCAACACCAAACTAGGGCTCCAAAGACTAAACCATATTAACCCATAACCAATGATTCCACCTCACGATCAAACATCACTAACCATCACATATTGATCTCTATCCAAGTTGTTCTAGGGCTCTAGAGTGTTTTTTCTAACCAAGAATTCCAAGACTAGTAACTCAACCCCAATTGTTATAGGGCTTCTAGAGTGTTTGTCCAACAAGGGCTTCCAAATAATTTGTACAACCGAGGCTTCCAGGACTACTAACTCAACCCACAATTTTCCACCGAGCTTCCAGAGCGTTTATCGAACCAATGATTCTAGGAAATAGTACTCAACTCACAACTAAAGGAATCATGAGAAACAACTAGAAAAAAACCAATGGAAATAAACCCATAATACCATGGTTGTATAGGAAATGGAAATTCTAGGCAAACCCATATGCATACCTAAGAGGGAGAGGTTTTTGCCCTGGCTTGAAGAGCCTATATTTGTGTCTCATGTGTTTTGGTAATTGACTTGATGAAAGACATAATAAGCTAAGAAGAGAATACATAAGTAAGAAAAGTATGCTCACAAGTAATTATCAAGAAGATAATTTGAATTAATCACTGCCCTACCAAATTATCAACATGGTATTAGAGCTAAGGTGTTGAAAACAAGGGCTACTTGAAAAGGATACACTCAAGGAAGCAAGAATCAAAGTTTACATTGAAAAGTCAAATTAGTTTGCAAGGAATATTCTCAAGTCATCTCATTCAAAAGATTCACATACCAAGGAGATAATCTTTTCCATAAAATACTTATATTAAAGACATTTTTGGAATGGACATAATCTTTTTGTAGAGATCCTTTATCATCAAGGATCCAAAGTCACCTACATTGGACATTTAAATATAAGAGGAATTTCCTGGCTTCATCTTCATCGTCATCAAGGAAGCTGCTAGAAGGAGGAAGTCACTCTACTCAAGTAAGTATCTATGACCTTATCTAAATCTGTCAAAATGACTTATTGCAAAAAGAGCAACAAATTGGTTGGGTCATCAAAATTTAGTGCATGGAAGAAGAGGATGGATTTGAATTTAATTGAAGATGAATTTATGGGATATATCGAAGGATCTATAATTCAACCCTCAAAATAATATGCTCCATCTCATGTCAAGTACATGAAAGGAGAAAGAGGATTCTCATAGAATCCATTAAGGACTCACTCATACCCTATGTATCAAAACTAAAAAATGCAAAGGAAATATATGAGAAACTGGTGGAGCTATTCTATGTGAGTACTGTAGGAGAAGAAATCTCTCTGAGACAAGAAATATACAATATGAAATTATGAGGATTTATGAAATAAGAGACCAACTACAGGAATTGGGAGAAGTAATGTATGATAATGAGATGACTACAGTGGTGTTGAATGCTCTACTGGAAGAATGGGGAAACTTCACTTCAAGCTTATACGAGAAGAAAGAAGCAACACCATTCCAGGATCTATGATCTCTATGTAAAATAGAGGAAACAAGATTGAAAGCCAAAGATGATACAAGATCAAGTGAAGGGAATAAAACATTTGTAGCCATGTCTAGGAAGAAAGGAAGATTCAGAAAATTTGGTCCTCAGAATAAAAGAATAAATAGGACAAAGTACGATGCTTTGGATGTAATGAACTTGGGATCTATAAAAGGGATTGTCCTAAATATGAGAAGGAAAGTAGGAAAAAGGAAGAAAACCATGTCACAAATGTAAGGGAAGAACCTAATGCAAAGAAATCTAAGAAAGAAGAAGCGAAAGCTCTCTATTATGATTGAGATCATCTTCTCTTTAAGTCATTTCTGTTGATTAGTATGATAGGAAGCAATGTATATTAATAGAAGCATGGAAGGAGCACTTGAAGAAGTAGCTCCTGAAAACTTCACTGATATCTACGTTGTTGAAAGGAAGTCATCAAGATCAAGGGTCATCATTCAATAATCAATGTGGAAAGAGGTTCTCACATTTTTCTAAAGGAGTTCTCTATGGATTCATTGGTTAGAAAGAAAGAAAAAGGTTTCATCGATAATTCTATGTTAGAGAATTCTAGGATTAGGATATGATGATATATTGATGAAGCGGGTCAAGGGAATGAAGTTATTCATTCTAGTAAAATTGTTGCAGGATGACTCAAAACGAAAAGCATGAGGAAGATATATCTATATGCTGACACTGGATGATGTGAAGTCATGTCACATGGTTGCAGGTGATTAAATTATATATTTAGAAAGTATGATATATGGAAGAAGGATATCTTCTGGTACACAGGTTGCCACTAATAGATGATATTAAATATGTCCTCATATGTAATATGAGGTGGTTGTATACAAACAAGGAACTAAATACTGGAAGTTACTAGGGATGAAGTTGTGTGGATAAATAATGGAAGATATCATGAAGTACAACCATCTAAAGAAGGCTGTTATCATCCAGAAGCCAAGAATATGTGACTAGGAGATCTCCTGGGAAGATATGTGGGATTTGATAGAAGTATGGTAAAGAAGAAGACCCTTGACAATAAATATCTTTAGGAGATGTGTCGATATAAATAAAGGATGTTGATGCCTATAGGAAGTTGTCATGGTGAAAGATCATCACTAAGGTACATTTTGATTTAAAAGTTCTTATGTATATGTTTATCTGGATAAGTTTATGTAGGGATGCCAATCATATGCAAGGATGTAATATCTTTGGGAGATGGTTCAAAGGAAAGCAACATGGCACAAAAGGTGGAACATATGAGAATGGACCAATTAATCACTTTCAGGTGGATGACATGACTCATGGATGAAAGTGATGGATTATATATGCCCTACGAAGCCAAAATTTGAATATTCCTCAATATTGAAATCCATGAAATTGAGGGGAGAAATTTTTCATGAACAACTGGGTGTCTCACCATTGCTACTGCAGGTCCATAGTTAAGAGGGAGCTTGGTGGTAAGTTTATTACTTGGAAGAAACTTGAAGTATGTCCTTCCTAAGGTAAGAGGGAGTGACATATATGATTCTCTAATTCATGTGTCATAAACTAGACCAAGACTAACAACTGTAAGTCTTAGTGAATGCCATGAGGAGAGAATGGATAGACACATCATTCTGGTCTTCACCTGGAAGATATAATGGAGGATTGGGTAATCATCTAGCATTCGATACTCTTTGAGAATGAGATAGGGCATTCAATATAAGAGTAGCTAGGGACTGATATTCTTTGAGGGCTGGCTACCCAAGAGAATAATATTCCAAGAAGGTCATACTCTAGGAAGACCTAGGTGGAGTATGTACCCTGGAGAGACAATGACTATGGTGTATATAAGTCATGTGTCTCATCAACATTGTATCCCATTGTCACATTGAGAGATGGGGATGTTAGTTAAGGCCCTACACTAGGAAAATGCTAGTTGATATGATGCTATACAGATTTGATTACCAATATGATTCTTCTTATGATATTCTTCAGATTGAAAGTGACCATGTACCTATATGAATACCTCCCTATTTAAGAGGGAGTGTTGAAAATCATAACTAGGATCGGTCTTCATATTGACTATGTAATTATGTATTTATAAAGAAGAAGACAAAGATAATAAAATGTATTTTTTTGTACTTGCTTCATGGATTTCACAAGAAAGATTTTATTATAGTTTAATATAATTCTTCTTGATGTCTATTAGGGTTTCTGTCTTCTAGGTATAAATATAATTAGGTGTCATATGAACATGTCGAACTACCCAAAGTCTACAAAGTCAGCCTAAATCCATGAAATAAGTACACTTTATAAAGGAAAGATCTATGGCTCATTTGGAGCGATAAGTTCAGACAAGTATGAAGGAGAATTGCGAGGTAAAGTCTGAGGTTAATACATTCATACCTATATGCAATAAATACTAAGTGTTGTGTTCAAGTGCGAAGAAGGACTTGTGTGAAATGCGGAATTGGTGTTGCGTTCATTAGGGGAATTTTGAGGTCTAAAATGGGCCTCCTAAGAAAAATGTACAACCAAAATAAACTTTATAAGAACCAATAGGATTCAAGATGATGATGTCAACCATGGGGGATGATTCACCATTTTTTAAGTAAAAGGGTAAAAAGATTTAAAAATAATAAAATAATAAAACTACTTTTTCAACTCGTATTTTCAACTTATCTCCCAAAGATTTAACTCAAATTTCGAGTGGGAGGACTCATTGGATGAAAAATTTAATTCTTCATCCAAGGATTACCCATGTTGCATACTTTCGATGGACCCTGCTACACGAAAAATGAGAAATACATGAAAAAACGTGATTGCAATCACATTTTTCATGTAGCAGAGTCCATCAAAAGTATGCAACATGGGTATTCCTTGGAGGAGGAATTAAATTTTGCATCCAAATAGTACTCCCACTCAAAATTTGATTAAAAACTTTGGGAGATAAGTTGACAATACGAGTTGAAAAAGTAGTTTTTTGTTTTTTCCCTCTAAAATTTGATGATGTAATCAGATATTATTTTATTATTTCCAATATTATTTTATAATTTCTTTAGGAGGCCCATTTTAGACCTCAAAATTCCCCTAATGCAAGTGTGAAGAAGTGGTTCTTTGAAGCGCATAATTAGTGCTGCATTCAAGTGTGAAGAAGGGACTATGTGAAGTGCGGAAATAGGACTATGTCAAATGTAAGAACATGGTTGTGTTAAATAGGTACAAGATTGTGTTAAGTATAAGATGTATGCGATATAATATTTATGTATGAAAAGAGAAAACTTCTCATATGTACATTGAAGACTAGCCTGCCATATTAAGTAAAGGTGCAAGGTGTGCAAGGTACTTACATCAAGAAAGGATCTCATACATCCGGAAAAGGAAGAATACAAGCAGAGATAAATATCTCTAGTCTTGGTGCTAAAAGGTGCAGATCGACGCAGGAAGGTGTAGAAAAGAAGGATCAACTCAAGGATTCATTGTAGAAGTGGTGAAAAGGTCTTGGAGGCATACATAGGTCAAGGGTCTAAGTCATGGTCATAGTACTCGTCAACTGAAAGTCTATAATAATAATTTCTTGTGGGTTTTCCTCTCCAAGAGGGAGAGGTTTTGGCCCTGGCTTGAAGAGGCTATATTTGTGTCTCGTGTGTTTTGGTAATTGACTTGATGAAAGACATAATAAGCTAAGAAGAAAATACACAAGTAAGAAAAGTAAGCTCACAAGTAATTATCAAGAAGATAATTTGAATTAATCAATGCCTTACCAAATTCTCAACAAGAGCTTTATAACATAGCTCGATGCAATATTTACAATAATCACCTTGCTGTAAAGCAAACCAACACATCATAAAAACATGAAAAATATACATACATCCAACCATCACATCAAACATATATCAGAACATCGCCAAAACATATGCTAAACAAAAACCCAACATCACACAAAAACTGCTTTGCCTCAACCGAAAAACAAGGAAGGATACATGGCCCGCATTTGATTCATCATCTCCCATGTAGCTTCATCAGGCCCAAAGTGCTTCCATCTCACTTTAACTTGCTCTATTGCTCAATTCCGGAGCATGAGTGCCTTTTTCTGCAAAATGCACTATGGTTCTGGCTGGAAATCTCCTTCTTGATCCACCTGCAATACAGATTAGTCAATAACATCATCAACATATTTAACATATTTCTTAAGCAAAAATATATGAAAAACATCATGGAATTTCAATTTGGAAGGCAATGCAAGTCGATAGGCCACTAGTATGATCCTCTCAATGATCCTGAAGGATCCACAATATATTGGTGCCAGGTTGGCACACAATCCAATTCGCAAGGAGATATTCTTGGGCTTGATACACAAGTACACCTGATTACCAAACTGAAACTCCTTGAACAAATTTTTCTTGCCTGCATAACTCTTTTGCCTATATTGCATTGCTTTCAAGTTTTGCTTGATCACCTTCAGTTCCTATTCCATTTATTCCAACATATCTGGTCCAATCAGTACCCAGTTAACCAGATCACTCCAACTGACAGGAGTGTTGCAAATATGCCCATACAATGCCTCAAATGGACTCATTCTCAATGACTCCTGATGCTCTTTGTTGTAGGTGAAATCTACCAGTTGAAGATACTCTTCCCACTTGTGCTATTGATGCATCACATACATCCTCAACATACCCTCTAATATCTCATTGACCCTCTCATTTTCTCCATCTGTCTACATATGATAAGTTGTGCTCAAGGCCGACTTGGTGCCCAAACTTGCAAACAACTCCTTCTAAAAATTGGAAGTGAACTTTGCATCCCTGTCGTATACAATCTTCTTCGGAACATCATGCAATATTACTATGTATTTGATAACTTACATGTGCTACATCACTAGCTGAGTATGTAGTCTTCACTAGTATGAAATGTGAAACCTTGGTCAACCTGTCCACCACAACCATGATGGAAACATGTTTCCTAATTGTCCTTGACAAAACTATGATGAAGTCGATGGAAATGGCCTCCCATTTCCACTCTGGAATCACATTCGATTGTAGCAGTCCACCTAGATGTTTACACTCTGTCTTAACCATATGAAAATTCAAACATCTGGCTACAAACTCTGCCACATCCTTCTTTAGATTCGACGAATAATAGAATATCTTCACTGCAGTCGAGCTCGGTGCCACAAATCTTGGCTTCCTGATGTACCAATTAACCGCCACAAACCCAACACTAAAAATTTCACCTGTTGTACTCTTTTAGTCTAATGGACTCCCAACTCAATATGCATCTGTGAAGCCACGTAACTTCACTCCCTCTACCTTTTTGTACCATAGTCCAAACTGGGTAGTTCCTTTGAGGTACCTCAAAACATGCTTATCTTCCCTCCAAAATAATTTGGTTGGCCTAACCATAGCTTAGCTCAACTGGTTGACTTCATAGAACATATTTGGTCGTGTGTGCACAAGGTACATCAATGAACCCACTAGTTGTCGATAAACAATAGTATCCATTTCCTCACGTGAAGTGGTATCATGTTTCCTCGAGTTGTTCATTATAGGTGTCTCCATGGGTTTTCAACTGCCCATGCTGAAACTCTAAAGTATCTCGTTGGCATAATTTCCTTGAGAGACGAACAATTCCCTATCACCTTGCGATACTTCCAACCTTGAGGAAGTAGTGCATGATACTCATGTGCTTCATTTCAAAATCCCTTGCAAGGTCCTCCTTGGTCAACAACATTTCAATCATTTTCAATTGAGAATTGTGTTATTCCTCAAGAAAAATGGATTTTCAAGGGTGAGAATTGACTCGACTGTGGTCATCTATACCAATAGCAAGTGTGATGATATTTTTTTTAGAGCTAGTTGAATTTTTGGAGTCGGGTGCAATGAAGAATAGATCGAAGTGAAATACAACTACAACTCACCATTGGGTATAGTGCTTGGGAATGAAATCGAGCAAAGGAAGAGGGAGGCACCATTCAAAAATAATTTGAAACTAGACCATAAAGACATCAAGTGATCAATGATATGTACCCCACAGTGGCTCTCATAAAATTCACAAAGAACGTAGATAACCTGTACGAGGTAATGAAAAGAAGGAAACACAAAGAACCTGTACGAGGTAAAAAAAAGAAGGAAACAAAGAGAACTTGTATGAGGAAAAAAATCTTTGGGTCAACACAAATCTCTTTGTTGAAAAAAAGGGAAGGATTGTAGAGAATTGTCAGAGAGGAGTTATTTAGTAGGATAGAAACCCTAACACACAAGCGCACAATGAGGAACTAGACAAAATTGTAGGGGAATTTATAGCAAGAAAAGTAATCAATAGAGAAACATGTTAAACAATGAGTGGATGGAAGAGGAGTTATAATGGGATAGAAATCTAGACTCTGATACCATGTCAAGCCAAGATGGCAACTCCCGAATTGAATTTGCGTTAATGCAAACATGTATAACAAGAGGAAGTGTGACCTTTGGGATTCATCCAAGGTCTCTTCCTATTCAAACTCTTCAATTTTCCCTAATTTACATATTTACAGATTTCTTACCAAATCCCAAAGGTTTAAATGTCCAACATCATGCATAAAATAGGTCTAAAAATCATCATGATAACAAATTTGACTATCTTCTTCCATATAAATGTTAAATCACTTAATAGTTTGAACTTTAACTTATGGAAAATCAAAAAATCATATAACTACCATAAATTATAAACCATGAAAAAATAAGTGATTGGAAATCAAATCTATAGTAGAGACAATTTTAACCACTAAAAATATATATATACACATAAGGATTAGGTTAATATACATACCATAACCTTATCCCAAATATAATTAAATTCTCTAACTCTCCATAATTCTAACTAGAGAAAGCATTGGAAACCCTAACTCACAATAAGGAGCTTTGACAAGCTAGCATCAATGAAATATGTTCACTATTGAAAGACTTTTCTTCAATAAGAGAAACCTAAGGTTTCATCTCAAAACCCTAATTTGCATGTTTCCCAAGGATGAAATACTAATTGTACATTTCAATATGCTCCAAAAAACTAAGAAACCCTAGTGACTCAAAGACAAGATAAATAAAGTAAAACTAAAGATGCCAAAGAGAGAGGAACATTATTGTACTACTCTTAGTCACATCCATAACACAAAATAACAAATAAAGATGAGAATAATGAAAGTCCAATTGATAATGCAACACAATAAAATTCACAATATTGTAAATTTCCCCAACAACAATACTTTTAACATGTCTGGAAGGTCGAAACACTTAACAGACCCATAGCTAGAATAAAATTAAAAAAGAGGGAAAACTATAGAAACATAATGCACATAAACACATTAAAACAAATTTGTAAACAATTCACTCCTAAAACGAATTGATTAAAACCTAGTTCATAAACCCACATTGGAGCCAACAAATTGAAGCCCAATTCACATAAACAACACATTTCACTGATACATTAACATAATAAATGTTGATTAGCTAGGTATAATGCATATAGTGAATGGTGTAAATAGTATACTAAACAAAATTAGATTGCTAGAATTATTTTCACATGTGTTATAGGAAACACACATGAATAACATTTAACATAATAATAATAATAATAAATTACACCCCCACTCTCCCAAAAAAATAAAAAAACTAGATTAGTGTAACCACTTGAGCCTCCTGGCCAACAAATTAGAGATGATAATACCCTAATATACTCAAAGATCCTATAATAAATGTTAGTGATAACTAATAAACATATCTATCAATAATCTTAGTAATGCAACCAGTTTACTACTCTAACCTCCCATTGATTAGATCTAGATTAGGAAACCCATGGGAAACAAATGAAAACTAATGAAAGGCTTAGAAGAACAAATGGAAAATATAACACAATCTAAGAATAGGAAAAAAAATGCACTAAGGTGACATCTTGCAAAAAAAAGAGATTAAATTATGCAATTAGAGCTTAGATGATACTACAATACTATATTTTCAAAATTGTATAAAACCATCACAATTATACCCAAATATGTAGAATCATTTAGTATGGGCCAAAAGCAATGAAAATAAAATGTTTTTATGAAACTGTGTGTGTGTGTGTGATGCCAAATGACAAGTTAACATTAGAAAAGAGATTGAAATGGAGTTTCTAAGCATTATCCTTCTATAATCCATCAAATCATAGATTTATTACTTTAGTGTGATCCGTTGCTGGGTTATTTATTTTTTGATGATCTAGGTCAATCAAGAGACCCCAAAACATGTTCTACTAAATTTATCAATTGATAAACATGTATCTTTGTCAAGAAGATATCACAATATCAAATTTCCAAACAAAATATATGCAGTCGAAAGAATCATTGGAAGCAGGATGTTTTAGCTAATTCTTAGCCTACAACAATTGATTATATTGGTCACCAAGATCATAAATATAGATAATCACTAGGGTTTGTGAACACTCTATATGCAACCGATTGTTGGAAATGGTGAGAGGGGGGGTGAATCAATATTTATTTTACAATTTCTACTTTACCAATTAAGATCACTTATAAAAGGAACACAAAATGAATAATAAATAATTTTATTAATCAGATTGAGGACTCCAATCCTCTTTGCAACAAATCAAGTACAATAATACTTCAGGGTTCCAACCCTAGATGAAAACTACAATATTCAATCTACCAATATCCAACATGTATGGTACCAAGCTCCAACTTGGTCTTTATGAGGCTCTAACAATCCTCAAGAATAAACCATAGGTCGAAAACTCCTGCAAGTGTTCTAAGAATTTATAAAAATAATTTTACACAAAATCACATAGATTCTCTGCTCAAGGTCTAAAACTTTCAAATGTATCATTTTCTCTTGTCAGTTCATGAGATGTGAACTTACCTTATGCCACACTGAATTATTATTTTTTTCTTCACTGAGAAATGTGATCAAAACAATGTATCTCATCCTAAATTTATACAAATTTGTGATGGAGATGTTGCTTTTTATGGAGGGGCCGAGTTGAAGGTGTTGGACATTATTCAACTCGTTTGATATTTTTTTATTTTGATTATTTTTTTTGTTTTTTTAATAATAAACATGTCCCCCTTTTGCTCAAGAATTGACATAAGCTTCTTTCCATCAGGACATAAAGGAGTTCCATTGAAAATTTGAAATTCAAAATCCACTGAAGGCTCCTTCAAATAAGTCACAAGTTCATGTCCTTTTTGTCTTCCAATATTTTTTTCAATATGAATCTTCACTCGTGGTTTCTTAGTATCAAGATCCTCTTGATGATCCCATATTGGGAAAATGGCTCTACAATTTCTTCAATAGTGACATCCTTTGGTAATCATGGAAAATAATCATGTGTTGACCTTCAAATCAAATCAACCATATGCTGGCGTGTTGGATTTTTTTTCTCATCTTAGTCACACCACCCCGTCCAAGAGCCTTCTCTATGTTTAATTTTTTGAGTAGGAGCTAGAGATTTATTGGGATTTATTGGTAAGAGATTTTTTAATGGTGTTATAATAGGAATAGGGTAATATGAAAGGAAATTAGGAAATACGGGATTGATATAGCTATCATTAGGGTTTTATAAATATACTTTGGGTTTACTTAGGGTTTCATGGCTTTCTTAGTGTTTGATTAGGGCATCACTATAAACTGGGGTTTCATTTATCCAAGCATTGGACAAAGGCTCGAGTAAGGAAAGCTAGGATTTCTTCAATATGAGTGATAGAGAAGGCTTTAACTAGGGATATGGTTTTGAGGATTCATTAGGTAGCATAATAGGATTAGGTTTTTCCCAAAGCTAGGGCTTGTTGCAAACTTGGGCATCAATTAGGTTTTATCCTTCAACAATGCCATATTGACATCAATGAGAACTTTGAAAAATAATACCCCCTTTGTTATTGATGGCAATATTCTTGGCCTTTTAGCATTTTCTCCCCCTTTGACATCAATGGAAAATGGGGTGCTTTTTTTGGCAATGTCTTGCTAGAAAGAGCTCCCCCTATCATGATTTTTCTTTTCATGTTGCTCCCCTTATCATGCTTTTCATGCTACTCCTTTTGTAGTAATTTGTTAGTATTCTTTTCATAGAGTTTCTTTTTTTATCCTTCATGTTATCATGGTGTTTGACTCGTGCTCCCCCTAAAATTATGCATCATCTTCTTATGACGCCCTTAAGTTGATCAACAAAAAGTATTGATGCCTTTACCATTCAAGGGACAATCAATATGTTATTTTTCCCATGCAACCTGCTTCCTTCTCCAAAAATTTGTGACTCTTTTCACATGCTTGGTTGAAAATTCTTCAAATTGTCCAGGACCCATTTTAATTGGAAATATCTAGCCAAATGTACAACATTATGGAATTTGAAGCATCCATTTCTGTACATTAATGATGGAGCATAATTTTTGAAGGTGTGCATATTGGAGTATCTCCCTAAAAATTTACTTATGGGGAATTGACTGGAGTCCTATTTGTTATAATACCTAGATATTTTTCCATGTGCCCAAAATTTGTACAATAATAAGAATAACCCAAAAATATACTTTGGTACTTGGAGGATGGAGCTTGCCTTGATGAACTTTTGAAGTATTTATGCCTTGAGATCCTTTGATGATATCCATTTCCTCTTGCATTCTTGACACCTTACGCACACCTTCTTGGAGTAGGGTTTCTTTCAAGGTTATATTGATTAATCATCTTGCTTTTGTTGGAACTAGAGGCATCAACATTTCCTCCAAGCTTCTACACATCCTTGTTGTTTAATGCATTAGCATTTTCATTGTTTTTTCTTGAGGGTTTACCTACATAACCAATACCTGATTTATCAAAGGGGGATATTTGATGGCTTAGGATGTTATCTATGGTTTGGCATCTCTTTAGACTATTGTTTATCTGATCAAATTCTTTCCTTGGGATATCAATTTCTTCTTTCATCTTCTTTCTTTATTCATCCTTATTTTCTATATGGTTATCCATTGTTTCCTTCATCCTTGTTTCTTCACATGATTGAGCCTTGAAAGAGGTGAGATATGATTTTAATTTGGGGATGTATTCATCCTTTTCTTCAATTTGGTATGTCATGGCATTCCTTTCCTTTTCTGCTTCAC
The DNA here is from genome assembly GCA_034641835.2 of Pinus albicaulis. Classification (NCBI taxonomy): domain Eukaryota; kingdom Viridiplantae; phylum Streptophyta; class Pinopsida; order Pinales; family Pinaceae; genus Pinus; species Pinus albicaulis. The sequence continues at coordinate 1,412,787,160 of CM076570.1, read as the reverse complement.
CAACGTTTCCTTCCAGGAGGGCTAAACCTTCCATCACTATTTCAGCTCCTTGTGCTTGTTTATTTGCTTCTTCCAACTGAGATTTAAGGGAGGATACCTCTACCTTGTATTGACCAATTTTTGACACAAGTTTGTTCAAGTCCTCATGTCTTTTTTCAAGATGGCTTGACTAAATGTCTTCCCTTTTCTTTGCTTTATCCAACTGATTTTCCATGGCTGTGACTTCTTCATGATTCATTTTCTTGTTTTGATGCAATTCCTCCTTAAAATTGGTGAGCTACTTATATTTTTTATTGTACTTGAATCTTGAAGAGGTCAAATTAATTCATTTTCTTATCAAGATCATAGTCACCATCTTATGCTTTCTTCTTTAGCTCCACATTTCCACTTTTCAAAATGCTTATGTATTATAGGGAAACTACAAGTTTTACCACGAGATCTTCTTTGAGGTTTTCTTTATCTTCTAGGTCTTCCTTGATCTTTGTGTCTTCAAATTTTCTTTAAACCAACTTATATGGTTTTGAATCATTCTTGTGCTCTTGGATTTCCTCATTTGAGGTTATAAGAAAAAGTCCTTTTGAATGAAGATCTTGAATATTCTCCCACAACACTTTTGTTGATGATCATTTATTCATTTTGACATTTATAGGATCTAGTAGGCCACTCAATATTACCTTTATTACTATCATATTATGTTCCTCAAACTCTTCTTACATCATGGTTCCAGTAGTCACTAATTCCCAAACTTCAAAACCTTGAGACATAAAAAAAAAAAAAATTCTACCCTTCCATACTTCAAAATTTGTTCCATTCAATATAGGAGCTTTGTCAACCTGGTCTTCATCTTCATTCTTGAATGCAGAAGAGACATATTCAAATGGTTTGGAGCCTTTCTTCCTTGATATTGCCATTTATTTTTGAAAGATCTACCTTCTAGTTGTTAGGTTGTCAGTGAAGGTAATGGCTCTTATACCAATTTTTGGAAATACTAAGAAGGTGGGTAGATCACTTATAAACAAAATACAAAATGAATAATAAATTATTTTATTAATCAAATTAACGAGGACTCAAATCCTCTTTACAAAAAATCAAGCTCAATAATGCTTTAGGGCACCAACCCTAGATGAAAAATACAATCTTCAATCTACCAAGCTCCAACATGTATGTTGCCAAGATCCAACTTGGTCTTTATGAGGCTCCAACCTCTTAGGGATACAACCCTATATTCCACAAGGTTCCAACCTTGTGTTTATGAGGCTCCAACCTTTACGGCTCTAACCCTCTCCACTGGCACAGGCTCCAATCTAATTTTCTTGAGGAATCCTATCCTCTAAGGCACCAACCCTATCAATATATTCAAAATGAATAGTTCTTCAAGGCTTCCTAAACACTTCTACAATAAGCCTTGACAATTTATTCAACACACCTCCAAGGTATCTCTAACAAGTCTTCAACAATCTATTAGTTCATCAATGAAAACTTTGTCCACTGTAGAAGGTGCCACCCAAACTCTTCATGATACCAAGAAATTTCTTCTAGATTACTTCATTAGGGTTTTGTCAATGTATCATGAGGTCAACCAATGTATTCACAAGGTTTCTTTAACAGTTCTCATACAAGCCTTCAATAATGACCTAAGCAATCCTCCAGACTTCTAGCTCTTACAGTGTATAACAAAAGAATCCAAGATTTTTACTTCAATAAAGATCTAAAATATGAGATCTACAATTTAGTCCAAAAGGATATTTAAAATCTCCACAAATATTTGTTATATGTTCTAAGTAGTTTTTCAATGATAGTCATATCAATGTTCTTTACAAAGGAACAAGTCCACAGCTGAACTCACACATAGATCTGTGAATGATGTATATATGCTCCAACTAAGTCTGCAAACATCTACAAATATTGTACTATTCTTGAACTTAACCAGGTCACAAATGGAGGTATGCAATTGAATTACTTTAACACGTCACAAAACTTCAACAAATTCATAGGCTCTCAGAAGACTAGGTCCGCACGGAGAGGAATAGGTCTGTTGGGGGTTCCCATAGGTCTGAAACTGTGGTTAGAATTCAGTGAATTTGTTTAAAAAAAAAGGTCTGTGAACTTCGCTCAAGAATCCTCAAGAATCAACCACAGGGCGAAAACTCTTGCAAGTGTTCTAACAATTTCTAATTTTTTTCCACAAAATCGCATATATTATCTTCTCTCGTCTGAAACTTTTAGATGTATCCTTCCTCTTGTTAGTTCACGAGATGTGAACTTACCTTATGCTATGTCAAATTCTTTGTTTTTCTTCACTGAGAATTGTGCTCAAAACAACGTGTCTTATCCTGAATTTATACGAATTTGTGATGAAGACGTTGCTTTGTGTAGAGGAACCAAGTTGAAGGTGTTGGAGCCGACTTTTGAATTTAAATTGTTAATATGACATTCTAGCAGCCAATGTGGGGAGATTATTCAAATCGCTTGATCTTTTTTTTTTCTTTTGATTATTATTATTATTTTTAATAATAAATGTGTCCCCCTTTTGCTCAAGAATTGACATAAGCTTCTTTCCATCAGGATGTAAAGGAGTTCCATCAAAAATTTGAAATGCAAAATCCATTGAAGGCTCCTTCAAATAAGTCACAAGTGCATCTCCTTTTTTCCTTCCAGTATTATTGTCAATATGAATATTCACTTGTGGTTTTTTGGTATCAAGATCCTCTTGATGATCCCATAATTTAAAAATGCCTCTACAGTTTATTCAATAGTAACATCCTTTGGTAATCCTGTTACATAATCATGTGTGTTGACCTTCAAATCAAATCAACCATATGCTGACGTTTTGGCTTTCTTTTTCTCATCTCAGTCATACCACCCCATCCAAGAGCCTTCTTTATGTTGAACTTTTTGAGTAGGAGCTAGGGATTTATTTGGATTAATTGGTAAGATATTTTTTAATGGTGTTATAATAGGTATAAGGTAATATGAAAGGAAATTAGGAAATATGGGATTGATAGAGCTATGATTAGGGTTTTATCAATATTCTTTGGGTTTCATGGCTTTCTTAGGGTTTGATTACGGCAACACTATAAATTAGGGTTTCTTTTTTCCAAGCATTGGATAAAGGCTTGAGTAAGGCAAGCTATAGTTTATTCAATAGGAGTGCTAGGGCAGGAGTTAATTAGGTCTAGGGTTTCAAGGATTCATTAGGTAACATAATAGGATTAGGTTTTTCCAAAAGTTAGGGTTTGTTGCAAATAGGGCATCAATTAGGGTTTAGCCTTCAACAATGCCATATTGACATCAATGACAACTTTGACCAACACCAATGAAAAATATAATAACATTTACAAATACCAATACAATTATAACTTCACTTTTTGTTGCATTACTCTTTATGATTATAAAGTAATATTTACAAATATTATAATATTATAATTTTACCTATTATTATATTGCTTTCTTTTATTATAGAGAGAACTAAAGAATTCAAAATGAATAAAAGAAATATTATTCTTAATGTTTTTGGCACTCATTATTATTTCATGTGACATTTATTTGGGAAAGTAACTAAGTTAGCTTCAATTTCAAGGCACTTATTAGCAATTTGAATTTATGTTTCACCTCCAAATTCACAAGTGCCTCATAATATTTCAAGTCGTCCTGACCCAAAAGTTGTGACCCTTTACAAGGAGAATTAACTATAAATTGGCATCTATCCTCCACTTTTTGCAATTAAAACTTGGGCATCATCCAAGTGCTATCATTTGAGGTACCGCACGCCTAAAGAAGACGAGTTGGAGAGGAGATAAGGACGTGGGTTTGTACTTGTTTATGTGGTTTGGTACACGTCGAAGTTAGGGATGTTGGACACAATTATTTTGACAAGTTTTTGTGTCCTAATGGTGGCATCTAATGCGATCTAACAATGGCAATCTCTACAGCTTAATGGTGGCATCTATGGCGGTTAACAATGTCAATCTCTATGGCCTAATGGTGCCATCTATTGTGGCTTACTGGTGGCATCTATTGCAACCTAACAGTGACAATCTGTGCGGCCTTTTTTGTGACATCTTATGCGGCTACCTCAGTCCTATATGTGGCCTTTTCTGTGACATCTTGTGATGCTTCCTCTAGCCTATCTGCAACCTTTCTCTATGACTACATGCAACCCTTTTCTTGTGGCTTTATGCGACCATTGTCTATGGATATCAATAATAATAAAATAATAATTAATTATGTTCCAAAATTTTGTTGGATCAACTTAACTTAATTTATGTTAGAATTAGCCTTTTGGATGGGTCAACACATTATAAAACCAAAATTTAATAATCCTTCACCATGTCGAATTTGGAGGACGACTTAATTTTTGGCACCTTTTGAAATTTAAATTAGAATGAATTTTAAGGGTCGGCTAGTTATTCTAGAACCCTCATCGAATTATATAAAAAGAGGCCCATTTAATTACGATTTCACAAAACAAATTATTATGTTCAAAGTGTATTCATTTAGTTCTGCGGTCATCATCTCAGCCTTTATTTGATACAAGTTAGTATTTTTAATTTTTTGTCCCTCGATATTGCATTCGGGGCAAATTATCGACCAACCAGTTACTCGTAAATTTACTTAAAGCTTGTAAACAAGATGGCCAAAGGAAAGGACAAGAAGAGATCAAGCGATGGTCAGCAAGTAGCTGGGAGAGCTGAAAAGGAGGCAACACCAACTAATGTTGTTGATAAGACAGTTAAAAAAGAGACGGTTGTAAAGGAGAACGAACCCAAGCCTGGTTCAGCAGACCCTGTTGTGTCAAAGGTTGATCAAAATAAGAAGAAAAAAGAAGGTGGCCAGGAAGCAAACAATGAATTAGATGGCAGTGGCAAAGATAAGTTTGCCGGCTTGATTTTTATGTGTAATTCTCAAACTAAGCAGGAGTGTTTCCGACACAAAGTGTTTGGCTTGCCAGTTGCCAAAAAGAAGCTTGTAGAAAAGGTGAAGCCTGGAATGAAGCTCTTCTTGTATTATTTTGACCTTAGACTAATGTATGGTATCTATAAGGAAACTTCTACCGGCGGAATGAATCTGGAACCAGATTATTTCCAAAGTTCTAAAAGGCCATTTCCCGCACAGTAATCTTTTTATACAATATTTGACTATATATACAAATTTTATTTTGGGTGTATGCAATTTCGGTTTCGTGTCTTTTCTATACATGTCCACACTACATGCCTTAGGGTTTAGCCTTCAACAATGCCATATTGACATCAATGACAACTTTGACCAACACCAATGACAAAAATAATAACATTTACAAATACCAATACAATTATAACTTTACTTTTTGTTACATTACTTTTTATGATTATAAAGTAATATTTACAAATATTACAATATTATTATTTTACCTATTATTATATTGCTTTCTTTTATTATAAAGAGAATTAAAGAATTCAAAATGAATAAAAGAAATGTTATTATTAATGTGTTTGGCACTCTCATTATTATTTCATGTAACATTTATTTGGGAAATTAACTATGTCAGCTTCAATTTCAAGGCACTTATTAGCAATTTGAATCTATGTTTCACCTCCAAATTCACAAGTTAGCCTCATAATATTTCAAGTCCTCCTAACCCAATAGTTGTGACCCTTTAAATGGAGAATTAGCTATAAATTGGCATCTATCTTCCACTATTTGAAATTAAAACTTGGGCATCATCCAAGTGCTATCATCTGAGGTACCTCAAGCCTAAAGAAGACGAGTTGGAGCGGAGATAAGGAAGTGGGTTTGTACTTGTTTTTGTGGTTTGGTACACGTCGAAGTTAGGGCTGCTGGACACAATTATTTTGACAAGTTTCTGTGGCCTAATGGTGACATCTAATGCGATCTAACTGTGGCAATATTTGGAGCCTAATGGTGGCATCTATTGCGGCTTAACAATGTCAATCTCTATGGCCTAATGGTGGCATCTATTGCAGCCTAACAATGACAATCTATGAGGCATTTTCTGTGACATTTTATGCAGTTACCTCAATCTTATATGCGGCCTTCTCTATGGCATCTTGTGCTGCTTCCTCCTATGACTATATGCAACCCTTTCCTTTTGACTTCATGCGACCTTTGTCTATAGATATCAATAATAATTTAATTCCAAAATTTTGTTGGACCAACTTAACTTAATTTTGATTTATGTAGGAGTTACTTTTGGTTGGATCCACACATTATTAGACCAAAATTTAATAACCGTTGACCATGTTGAATTTGGAGGTCGGCTTAATTTCTGGCACCTTTTGAAATTTAAATTAGAATGAATTGCAAGGGTCGGCTAGTTATTCTAAAACCCTCATCGAATTATATAAAAGATGCCCGTTTAATTACGATTTAAACAAAAAGAAATTATTACGTTCAAAGTGTATCCATTTAGCTCTGCGGTCATCTTCTCAGCCTATATTTGACAAGTTAGTATTTTAAATTTTGGTCCCTCAATATTGCATTGTGGGGAAATTACCTGTAAATTTGGTTAAGGCTTGTAAACAAGATGGCGAAAGGAAAGAACAATAAGAGATCAAGCTATGGTCAGCAAGTCGCTGGGGGAGCTGAAAAGGAGGCAGCGCCAATTAATGATGTTGATAAGACTGTTAAAAAAGAGACGGCTGTAAAGGAGAATGAATCCACGGCCGGTTCAGCAGACCCTGCAGGCCGCCATGAAGCACATAATGAATTAGATGGCAGTGGCAAAGATAAGTTTGCTGGCTTGATTTTTATGTGTAATTCTCAAACTAAGCAGGAGTGTTTCCGACACAAAGTGTTTGGCTTGCCAGCAGCCAAAAAGGAGCTTGTAGAAAAGGTCAAGCCCGGAATGAAGCTCTTCTTGTATGATTTTGACCTTAGACTGATGTATGGTATCTACAAGGCAGCGTCTGCCGGAGGAATGAATCTGGAACCAGATGCTTTCCGGAGTTCTAAAAGGCCATTTCCCGCACAGGTAATATTTTTATACAATATTTGACTATATATGCAATCTTATTTCGGGCGTATGCAATTTGGGTTTCGTGTCTTTCTATGTCCACACTACATGAGTTTTCTGTTGAGATTAGATTTTCTAAATGAAGTATATTTGTGTAGGTGCGGTTCCGTATTCAAAGTGATTGTTCGCCGCTGTCTGAAGACATATTCAAGAAAGCAATCAAAGACAACTATGATGGGAAGAACAAGTTTAGGTTTGAACTCAATCCTCAACAGGTATCTATCTATTAATTATTTGTAATGAAAGTCATGCTCGACATATATATTTTATGGCTTCTATAATTTGGAAAATTACCTGTTTTACAGGTGAAAAAGCTTACGAAGCTCTTCCGACCAGTACCACAGTTTAATTCTCGCCCTGAAAATAACCGCATTCCTGTTCAAGTTGACCTTCAGCGTAGTAGGGAGCTTCAATTCAGGGAGGATATGATGAGGGAGCAAACGCTTAGAGAGGAACTGCGTCGAGAGGAGCTCCTAAGAGAGGAACTACGTCTAGAAGAGTTGCGCCGAGAGGAATTGTTGAGAGATGATATGCTACGTCGCTATCAGGAAGAAACTCAAGCTGCAAGACGTGCATCACGTACTGATTATGTTCCTCAGGCTCCATTAACTGGATATGGTGTTGATCCTGCTATAGCTGAGAGGGAGATGTTACGATATGGAGGTGCAAGGAATTATATTCCTCAGCCTCCTCTTCAAGCTCAAGATCCATATGCCACCCTGCGAGCTCAAGATCCATATGGTAGTCTATTACCAAAGCAACCTGAGTTAGATAATCAGAGCATTGAATCTTTATATCGTCAAAGGTTAATGGAGGCAGAATATCGAAAGACGATAGCCGGTGATGTGCCAACTGAAAGCCTGCAAAGGGATTTACGTCGACCTGATTTAGGAGCAACTGTCGCTGGAGGTCCTCCTGCATATATTGGATCATCTTCGCTATATCGCTAGATTCTTAAGCTGCTGAATTTTGAATCATACGCTTATTATAGTTTCATTCCATACTTTTACTTATGAATCAGTCTTAATAACTGATCTAATTGGTACGGTACTAGACTATTTGAGATTATTGCGTAATTTTGTTCTGATCCCCATTATGATTTTCAGTTTGGAAAGTTACTACATATTTGACATGGTGGATAGAATTGTGATATGATAGATGTATTGTATCCACAAGGGATATTGTCGGAGCTTGTTAATGAGAAAAATGCATAATTTTAGTATTGTGAATTCTAACTCCAATTCCTATTGTTTTGCATTCTAATTATTTGTAGGATTGAAAGGGTTGTCGTGACCTAATAGTTGTCTAAAACAGGCAAAGAATAGCATGCTCCTTTTCCTTTTCTCTGTAGGGCATTGTGCTTATGCTGCATAATGTTCAAGATTTTGACAGATGAAGCACCTCACCTTTGGTAAATCTTTCCTCTTTTGATCTCGAGCAAGACTAGGAAAATCTTTCCTTTTTCGATCTTGAGCAGGACTAGGTCTTTTGGGATTTTTGTTGAATTTTCTCAAATTTCTTCTATCAGATTGTCCACGTTTCCAAAATCCTTTTTTTTCTTTTCCCTTCTTGGTGTGAGGAGGACTAGGTCTTTTGGGATTTCTGTTGAATTTTCTCAAATTTCTTCTATCAGATTGTCCACGTTTCCAAAATCCTTTTTCTTTTCCCTTCTTGGTGTGAGCTGCAAGTGCTTTTGATTCTTCATTATGAGGTTCATATTTTGATGATAATAGCCTTGTCTAAAATCATCAAGTGGAGATATTTCCTTCAAGCATGGTCATGAAAGAATGGTTCTACCACAGAAGAAATCCATGGGTCCATGAAGGAAATCCATTCACATCAATTAAGCGACAATCTGAATCACACTTTTTTTAGTGGGTCCTAGTTTGTTTGAGCTTGAGGAGAGTCACTCATGAAGTGCAACAATAGAACATATATCATTTGACTTTTTTAATATATGACCTCATTCTTTTGCAACCTCTTTCATTTTTCTTTTAATATATGGCTTATAAATCTTTTTGACATCTCCTTTTTTTATATATATCTTGGCTTTCTTCAGCAATTCTTGCAGTTTTGAGATGTTTTCTCCAGATCTAAGAATCATTTTGAATGTTTCTCCCCAGTCTAGAGATCATTTTTTTTAGATAAAGGAAATGTTTTTGTCATTGAATCTATAATTATTATCTTTCTGCTTTCAGTATTAATTCTAATAGTTGGAGTCACTTTCCAACTTGTCTTAAATTCTAATATTTGGAGCAAAGAGTTAAGAAAAACATGTAGACAACTACTTGTTTTTATTTCAACTTGTCTTCAATTCTAATATTTGGAGCCAATTTGTCTTTAATTCTAATATTTGGAGCCCTGAGTTAAAAAAAAGCATGTCGATCACTACTTGTTTCTAGGGTTGTCATAAATATGCTCTCTTTCTCTTCAATGGTCAATGCAAAGGCTTGAAAGCAACCTTTTTAGCAATCAAAACTCATCCAATACTTGGTCAAACAACTCACTAAATCCTCACTCAAAATAAAAAGGTGGAAACCTGGAGAAGCCACCAAACATTTCATTCCAAAATGTATGTTGGGTGTTCAAAAGTCATTTCATATGTTCCCATTTAGTTATAAAAAACATTTTGGCCCAACAAGCTATGGAAGAGTCTTAAAAAATTATGAAGGACAAATCCTTCATTTATGTAGGAGTAATACCAACAACACAACTGAGCTATGGGCCTTGCAACAAGGTCTTTTAATTTGCATTTGCAATAGGTATCAAAAGCTTCTAATTGAAGGAGAGTCTCAACTTATCATCTCTATATTTTGGAAAATTCAATGTGGCGCCAATCCTTCCAAAGTCTCCAAAAGTAGTTGACATTTGGAAACCACAATTGTGAAAGTCGCCTCACTTTAATCCCTTGTTCAAGCTCCCTTGCTGACTAATGTTTGACACGAGGGTAATAAAATTGTGTAAAAGCATGCAGATTTTCATCTTGGAATTGAAGGACCATCTCTAGACCTGTCTTGGGATTAAAACTTTTCTTCTATGTGACTATACAACTATACGACTCCCCATCTTAGTGAGCTCCATATAACAGGACTATAGTTTAGATCAATACTTTTTGTCACGTTATTTTTTCCTTTGTATATCATGTCTATCATCTCACTTATATGATAGTTGGGTTGTTGAATTCTTTCATATCAAAATTTTATATTTCATAATTCCTAAGCCTTTGTTTACAAAATATTTATGTATAGTTGCACCATATCAAAAATTGCATAATAGAATCGAAACATCAAGTAAAATAAAGGGCAATAAATTATTTAGTGGAGTAAGATCTTATGTTGCAGAGAAGATTAATAAGCAACTAAATATTATTTTAGAATCTTGGGATGTCAATTTGGACTTGAGGAATCAAACTTGAGGAATCTTTCTCAATCGATATCCTTATTTACTAAACATTTACAAAAATATTTAGAACATGAAAAACGTTTTTGTGAAAATTATTTAAACACTTCCATTAAGATGTTTCAAATTTAAGTGAATTTCAAATAGATAACAAGGCTCACTTTTTGGTTGAATAATAAAAAACGAAAGTGTAAATAAGTGTTACAAGATTCCATTTCCAGTTGTACACAAATTAATGATAAGAGAAGTAATGTTGGAGCACAACATGTTGACAAACTAGTTTTCCCATTCTCTAATCCCAACTTTATGGCTAGAGGCAATGTGACTCTGCAAGCATGGCATCCAAATGAGTTATCACATTTGAGAGGGGATTGAATTATCATAACCACTTGGGCCACTGGGTTAAGTATCCTTTGTAAGAGTCTTTAAAGGATCTTGTTGATCTTGTGGAGGGTTCCTTTTTCTTTAATAAATTAGAACTTTGAATCCCAACACACTTAAGACAAGCTCTAAATTCCATGAGATGGTGGAGATGGATCAAATGCACAAATACTAAGTGGAGCCAAATGTGGAAAAGAAAGTATGCCCTTGCCCCACTTGCAAGATCATGTCTTATGGGAGATCTGAAATGGAACTGCCACCTTAGTTCGGGAAGACTTTTGGAATCAATGGATAAATATTTCAAACAACGTTCTCTTTCAAACTATTAAAGCTCACCACATATCTTAAGGTTATACCCAGGTAGCTCGTTGGGAAATGAAAGCTCCGCATTCTCAATAGGGACAATGGAAAATCGGTTCCCCTTTCTCAATATTCTATCCCCATTGGAAGAAAATTTGTTATCTCAAGAGCTAACTAAAGGGAAATTTGAATTTCAGGAAGGGAAGGACACTTGAAGATGGGTATATCGACTTGTTGGTAATTTCAGCATCCGAGCTCCTACCTTGAAACCAACAAATGGAAATTCACAATGTACGACACAAATTATGGACACACAAGCATTGGACCAAAATCACATTATTCTTGTTGTTTCTTCTAGGGAACAAAAAACATCACATGGGATAAACTCCAAAAATAGGCTTCCACGGCACCCCAATTTTCCAACTATGTTTCTCCAACGACGAGGATGCCAATCATCACTTCGACAACTACAACTTTTATTCCACCATCTAGGATCATCTAGCTACCATCTTTAAGCAATCTGACAAACTTACAAACAACATTATTACAAATTTTGAAAATGTAGGTGGGATTTGTTCCAAAATTCTATCCTAAATATATCTTGGAAGCTAATCCCTCGATTCATCTTATGGGATATATGGAAAGAAAGGAATCAACACATATTCAAAAATACTGCCTTATCAATCGACTCCACCTTGTAAGCCATCCTCAAAAAGTTAAAAGAAATCATCCATCTTATCTCTTGTTCCACTCTGAATTGGTAATATGTTCCTTAGGAATGATCCATCATGGTTTCTCTAGAAATTTCTCCTAACTCTTCAACCCTGTTGTCTCCAATCCTCTTTCTTACATGTCTAGTCGAATGACCTAGACCCTCCTTCCTTGGATTCTTTCAAAATAAATTTTGATGGAGCCTCAAAAGGAAATCCCGGTCTAATAAGCTATGCAGGAGTTTTCAAAAATTGTGGGAGAAATACTTCATATTTATGTAGGAGTAATAAGACATGATACCAACAACACAACAAATTTATGTGCCTTGCAACAAGTGCATAATGAAATTGCAATTGAAGGAGAATCAACTTATCATCTCTTTATTTTGGAAAATTCAATGTGGTTGTTGGGAGTCATGATTGTCGTTAGACCAAAACCCACTAGAGTTAGTGAACTATCACCATGAATTCATCTTAACGTAATTACTCCATTGAGTGGCTAGATTACCAGGGTCTAAACGAGAAGCCTTAGTGCTAAATTGGATCCCCTGAGCATCCATAAAAATTTGACCAACCCCAACCTCCATGCAAATTAAAAGAGAAGAATTCCAAATGAAGGTGTAATCCTTGGTTGCTGGAGAATTGAAAAGATGAGTGACATTTCACTAACCATGCACCATAACTCTAGCAGAAAACCGAAACATAATGTGATTCTCCATAAAATTAGATGAATGTATAATTTCCTCGCACGCCAGAGCATTAAAACCACACAATTTTCCCTGAGGTTGAATGGCCTTATAATTATGATACTCCATTATTAACCAGAGTTACATTATGATACTCTAGACAAGATGGAATTTAACAGGGTGAAAAACTGAGCCATAGTTGATGTATGTCCCCCTAGGTGGAGATCCCTTCTGCCTCGAGTGCTCTTGTCATTTCAATAACACAACCTTTGCACCTGTAGTGTGGGTAGTTTTACAACAATTAATGATAAGAGAAGTGGTGTTTTTTTTAATATTCAAGGTTGTTGAGTATTTTGAGGGACCTCGATTGATAAGAGACTTTATGTTAATACACAAAGATTATTTAGAACTAGAGTTGAACATAATCAAAGATTCGTGGGCCAATGGATTTTATAATCTCACTAATTTTCAGATAAAAGAAATTAAATGGTGGTTATCTACATTTAAAAGTGATAATAAAGACCAATGATGACAATGGAATAGGTACACTTAGATATTAAGGAAATAGAAGAGTACATATTTTCACTTAGGGTAAAACAATATATTATAGTTCCACCCATGAAAGAATATATTCAAGATAGTTTGAAATTTTCCTTAACATAAATTGTTAATTCTAAACATCCACCAAAGGTGGTTATATTATGAAAATTGTGAATCCTAGATATATGCTCAAGGACATGGACGCAAGATGAGAGATCATTCCATCCAGAATTTCTTTGCAATTTTTCTTATTATTACTATTTTATTTATTTCATGGAGCCCCATCCTAGTTATTTTAGGATGAATTCATTTCCTTTCAACATTTAAGTATTAATAACATTGTGGTGTGTTAGAGGAATGCACTTATTCGAACTTAAACTTTCATTTTGTAATATTTTTAGCTCTCATAGAGAGCTATTTCATGAGTTCATAACATTTGTGGTTTCAATATTTTTATAAATCATGATATTTCGTGTGTGTTTTTTTGAGAAATAAAAATTGTATTTCCTTTAAAAAGAGAAACTACATGAGAAACTAAAGGATTTATATTGGTTGTTCATTGGGGAAGCCCAACCATATCAAAAAATGCACCCTCTAAAGACCGGAAGAGTGACAATAATTTTCCTAAGAGTTCAAAATATTCCATACATATGCTAATATATGGGCATTTGAGGCCCTAAAATTAAACCAAATAAATAGGAAACTAAGAAACCAAAGACATACTAGAAGTGAACAGACTAGGAAGAGGAGTTTTAATCAATATTTACAATCTGGATCAAATCCTTTTTTTTACGAGGTGAGAAAACAAGAGTGGGGGAATGCATAAATTATGCTATATATTTGCAATTTCTCTTGAAGTTTTAATCAAAATTACTAGACATAAGCCTACTCTACTCCTCTACGGACATTACTTCACAATTTAGAACAAAAATATTAGACATTCAAGAAGAAATATCACAAATGCAACAAGTATTTTTATCTAGAGAAAAAAATCTACTAAAATGGCCAATGCCCGCTTGCATTAATTAGAATAATAGAGATGTATTAAAATTGATTTTATAAACTAAGCACACCTTGCAAGTGCATAAACTATCTCTCTGCTCACTGAAGTCCTCTAACCCGAACTTAGGAAATTTTTACTTTTCTTGAACTCCCATTTCCTTGAGTTGTTCATTGAAGAATTGGGCCCCTATTATTTAGGAAATTATCAAATTAATTTCACAATTACCTTAGGTTGATCATCTGACTGCATGCAACACATGTACACTCAAGACTAGTCTAAAAATGATGTTACACTAGTTTGGAATCTCCACCAATCTTGGGGAACTCGAATTATCTGCATGAAATAGCTATTTTGGGTTGATTGATTAGTTAACTCGATAATCACCAAGTTTGACTGAAGTCCCACTGCACAAATTGACCCTCTGCTAGTCCCTCCAACAATTGGAACTATTTTAACTGAAAACAACCTTAGATAAATGACCTTGATTACTACAAATTAGCAATCACACATGCTTAACTAAACTCTGACTCTTCCAACTTGAATTTAATGAGTAAACTGGGTGACACAAACCATGTCATGCAAGTTGACATCATCCAAGTTGTTTGTTGATGTGGAAATTCGAATTTTCTCAATTTAATCAAGGAAAAATCAAATTGAGAACTTCATGATGCATTTTTCAACACTCCCTCTCAACAAGAAAGGTATTATCAAAATTCTCAAAGCCTTCTAGTTGCTCTATGTACACCTCCTCCTAAATAAATCCATTGACGAATGTTGTTTTTATATCCATCAGGTTCCACCCCATTTGCACAACTAAAGAAAGAATTGATCTAATATATTAGTGCCTTGCTACAAGAGAAAATATATCCTCATAGTCAATCATCCCTTCAATTTGAGAGTATCCCTTGGCCATAAATTTGTCCTTGTACTTTTTTATGCTTTCGTGTGCTACCTTCTTTACCTTGAAGCTCCATCGTGAACCCAAAACTGATTTATTTTTTGTTCTTGGGACCAATTCCGAAACATTGTTCTTTACAATGGATTTGTACTCCTCCACCATTGCATCAACTCATATAGTTTTCTATAATTCTTCCTCGAAATAGGATGACTCATTCTATACAAGCACAGTCATTAAAGCCATGTAGCAGTGTACCGATCATGTGACCTTCTCTTCCTGCGTTGATTTCAAGGAGCACACACATTCTCCCTCAAATCCTGCACAAGTCTCTTAGCTTCCCTGGTCCTTTTCCTACCTTCTCTCGATGGTTATTCTTGAGTGGATATCTCCACTCTCCGCTCCTCAATTTTTGGCTTCTCCACAACTTCCTAAGGCTCCTCCTTTGGAGCTAAAATATCCTCTTCTAGTGGGATCTTAAGCGCCCTCTGAAGAGGGCATCACATCGTTTTCTCCTCATCATATTTTACATCCCTTCGCACAACTTTCATTTTGAGGGATGGAAATTACACACGGTAGTTGTGGGAAGTTTCAGTGTAACCCACAAATACCCCAATTTTTCGATAGGCTCTAGCTTCTTCCTTGATTCTTTAGAGACATGGAAGTAGACAAATGATCCAAAAATATTGAAGTGCAACACATTCGGCTTTCTCCCTGAGAAATCCTCCTTCGGTGTAATCATGCCTAGAATATGATGAGTACTCTCGTTCTGCAAAAAGACTTGTGCTACATGCGTCAAGCCACAAATGTAGAGGTAGGCCTTGGTCATGCAATATTTCCCTCACCAATCCCACAATGCGACAGTTCTTTGTCTCAACCAACCCGTTCTACTGTGGGTTGTGGGGTGTTGTCAACTCCCTTCGAATTCCTTCTTTTGCACAATTCACCTTCTTGCCAGTTTCTTTCTCAACCAGTGCCCTAAATTCTACGAACTTGGAGAATGTATCATCTTTTTTCCACATGAATAAAGTCTAGCACTTCCAAGAGAATTCATCATTAAAAATGACAAAATATTTTTTCTTAGCAGTGGATGTTGTTGGGAAAGGTCCACACACATCAGAGTGGATCCTTTCGGGGACTGCATGTGCTTTGTTGTCCCGATCATGGAATATGGATTTTGCATACTTCCCCAAAGTACATCCTTTGCATACATCTTGATTCTCAAGTGCTACTTTGTGGAGGCTTGTGGTTATCCGTTGCATGATCTTAAAGCACCATAATGAAAATGGCCAAGTCTTCTATGCCAAAGTCCACCAATATAGTGACTTTGCACCTTCTTGTCATCTAGCTTGTACAAGTTCTTCACATGAACCCCAATCTTCTTCACCTATCCTGTGGCTATGTGTCTCAGGAATTCCTTTCCTTTTCTAAATATCACATCATAACCCCTGCCTTCCAAAACTCCAATAGATATGAGATTTTTCTTTAGGTCCAAAATAAACATGACATCCTTGAGCCCGAGGGGCGAGTCTGACTCCCTCTAAAAGGTGAATGCACCAACCCTGGTCGCACTATACATTCCGTTATCCCCCATCTCGATGTGCATTTGCAAATATTTCTCCTCCATGTCACTGAAAAAGTATCTACTCCCTCTCATGTGAAACGATGCACGTGAGTAAAAGTACCACACAATCCCCATCACTATGCTGGCCATGCATGCAATGAGGTAAATTCAAGCTCAAATTGTGAAGCCAAAGCTTCACCTGCTCCTCTTTTTGCGTGGAAAGTTCGTGACATAATTCCCTTATTCATGACATTGAAAGCTTTTAATTTTTGACAAATCTTTCTTCTTGCCCCCTTGACTGGATTCTAGTTTGGATTGGGATTTATTCCCTTTTCCATTCTTTTCCTTTCCAACAAATCTAAATTTTTATTCATCCTCGTTGTTGGATGAATTCTCGTCTTTGGTACTCCTCCTTATTTCATCCTGTACCAAATCATACCATAAGTGCTCCCAATTCGATAGTTTCCCCCTCCCATTCACTGAATCATGATACCTATGCCTGCTCTTGGGAAGGCCCAAAAGGGCTAGGTTTACCAAGTCTTCTTTAGGGAAATTAACACCAAGCCCGCAAATTTCATCATGGCACTATGTAAAATTACTCAGATACTATAGAATTATGACATTATTCTGCATCTTGATACTTTGAAGTTTATCCTTGAGCACCAAATTCCCGTGGTCACTACTATTCTTGAAAAAATATGTCAGTGCTTTCCACATTGTGAGAAATGTTTATTTTCCGTGGATATTTGAGACAATATGATCCTGTACTCCCTCCAATATGATTCTCCTTGCCTTGGCTACATCTTTCTTCCATTGAGCAAGGTTCAGGGCATCCGATTTTTGTGGTTTTGCAACATCTAATTTGATGTATTATAGAAATCGATTTTCATCCAATACCGCCTCCATGTTGTCCTTCCATGTAAAAAATTTATAGGTTCCTTCCATGACATAATCTAGCCTTAGTCCATTGAAGGCCATATTCTCTTTTATGAAGAAATCCTACAACATTGGTCTCCAAATTCAAGCCTCCTAACAAATAACTTTAAAAGTTAGGCTCTAATGTGAATCTTGCTTTGATACCATGTAGAAATTAGGTTTTATATTTGCAACTTCTCATGAATTTTTATTCAAAATCACAAGACATAACCTACTCTAGTGCTTTACAGACATTAATTCACAATTTAGAACAAAAATATTAGACATGCAAGAAGAAATAACACACATGCAACAAGTACTTTTATATGGGGAAAGAAGAATAGAGATATATTACAATTGCTTTAATTAACTGAGCACACCTTGAAAATACATAACCTATCTCTCTACTCATTGAAGGCCAAAATTTTCCTCTTCTTGAGCTCCTATTTCGTTGTGTTGTTCCTTGAGGAATTAGACCCCTATTATTTAGGGAATTCCTCAAATTGATTACACAACTCCTTTAGGTTGATCATATGACTGCATGTAACATCTATACACTCAATACTAATATACAATTAATATTACACTACCTTCGAATCTCCAACATTCCAGAATGACGAGTTATCTCTCTAGAACTATGAGCCATGCACTAAAAAAAGTCTTGACAAAGAGAGTTACTCAAAGGAGAAGCTCTGAACCATAATATTCCATGACTGAGCACAAAGAAAATGATCAAATACCATGAATTCCTCTTAACGTAATTACTCCATTGAGTGGCTAGATGCCTCGGGTCTAAACTTCAAGCCTTAGTGCTGAAGTGGATCCCCTGAGCATCCATAAAAATTCGTTGGGTCATGTATTCCCCATGTCTAGTGGACGACCGACACCAACCTCCATGCAAATGAAAAGTGAATAATTCCAAATGAAGGTGTCATCCATGGATGTTGTAGAATTGCGAATATGAGCAACATTTCATTAACCATACATCATAACTCGATATGCAAAATGAAACATAATTTGATTCTCCTTAAAATTAGATGAATGCATAATTTCCTCACATGCTAGAGCATTAAAACCACACAATTTTCCATGAGGTCGAATGGCCTTATAATTATGATACTCCATTATTAACTAGAGTTACATTATGATACTCTAGACAAGATGGAATTATGATAATCTAGAAAAGGTGGAATTTAAGGGAGCGTACAACTGAGCCATAGTTGACCTATGTCCCCTAGGTGGAGATCCATACTGCCTCGAGTGGTCTTGTTAGTTCAATAACACAACCTTTGCAGCTGTAGTGGGGGTAGTTGTTTAACAATTAATGATAATAGAAGTGATGTTTTTTTTTTAAACAATCAAGTTTGTTGAGTATTTTGAGGGACCTAGATTGATAAGAGACTCTATGTTAATACACAAAGATTAATTAGAAATGGATTTGAACATAATAAAAGTTTTGTGGGCCAATGGGTTTGATAATCTCACTAATTTTCATAAAGAAGAAATTAAATGGTGGTTATCTACATTTAAAACTGACAATAAAGACCACTGATGACAATGGAATAGGTACACTTATATTTTAAGGAAATAGAAGAGGACATATTTTCACTTAGGGTAAAACTATATATTATAGTTCCATGCATGAAAATATCCTTAACATAATTTGTTAATTCTAAACATCCACCAAAGGTGGTTACATTATGAAAATTGTGAATCCTAGATATATGATCAAGGACATGGACGCAAGCTGAGAGATTATTCCATCCACAATATCTTTGTACTTTTTCTTATTACTACTATTTTATTTATTCTATGGAGCCCAATCCTAGTTCATTTAGGATGAATTCATTTCCTTTCACCATTTAAGTATTAATAGCATTATTTTGTGTTAGATGAGTGCACTTATTTGAACTTAAACTTTCATTTTGTAATATTTTTGGCTCTCATATAGAGCTATTTCATGAGTTCATAAAATTTAATGTTTCAATATTTATATAAATCATGATATTTGGTGTGTGTTTTTTTGTGGAATAAAATTTGTATTTCCTTTAAAAGAGAAACTACATGAGAAACTAAAGGATTTAGATTGGTTGGTCATTGGGGAAGCTCGACCATATCCAAATCCACCCTCTAAAGAGAGGAAGAGTGACAATAAGTTTCCTAATAGTAAAAAATATTCCATACATATGCTAATCTATGGGCCTTCGAGGCCCTAAAAGTAAACCAAATAAATAGGAAACTAAGAAGCTAAAGACATACTATAAGTCAATAGACTAGGAAGAGGAGTCTGAATCAATAGCTACAAACTGGATCAACTCATTTTTGTTAAGAGGTGAGAAACCAATATTGGGGGAATGTATAAATTATGCTATATATTTGAAATTTATCATGAAGTTTTAATCAAAATCACTAGACACAAACCTACTCTACTACTTTGCAGGCATTAATTCACACTTTATAACAAAAGTATTATACATTCAAGAAGAAATAACACACATGAAAAAAGTATTTTTATCTAGGGAAAAACATATGCTAAAAACCCCAATTCCCGCTTGCATTAATCATAATAATAGAGATGTACTACAATTGCTTTTCTCAACTGAGGACACCTTGCAAGTGCATAACCTATCTCTCTGCTCACTGAAGGCCTCCGACCCAGACTTAGAAAAATTTTCCTCTTCTTGAGCGCCTATTTCCTTGTGTTGTTCCTTGAGGAATTGGGCCCCTATTATTTAGGAAATTCCTCAAATTAATTGCAAAATTCCTTTAGGTTGACCATTTGTCTGCATGCAACACTTGTACACTCAAGACTAGTCTTAAACTGATGTTACACTGCCTTGGAATCTCCACCAATATTTGGGAACTCAAATTCTATGCACGCGGTAGCTATTTTTGGTTTGTTGATTAGTTAACTGGATGATCACTGAGTTTGACTGAATTCCCACTCCAAAACTTGACCCTCTACTAGCTCTTCCAACAGTTTGAACTATTTTAACTGGAAAAAATCTTAGATACTAACCTTGATTACTACAAATTATCAATCACACATTCTTAACTTAACTCTAACTCCTCCAACTCGATTTTACTAAGTAAATTGGGTGACACAAACCATGTCACACAAGTTAAAATCATTCAAGTTGTCTGGTGATGTGGAATTTCGAATTTTCTCAATTTAATCAAGGAAAAATCAAATTGAGAATTTCATGATGCATTTTTCAGCACTACCTCTCAACAAGAAAGGGATTATCAACCACCCCTATCTTGCACCTATGGAACTTGAACTTTCCTCTTTACAAAGTCTTTATCAAAATGTCAGCATCTTGTTTATCTTTTGGAATGTACTGCAACAACACGATACCTCTCTACACAAAGTACCGTAAATGGTGATACCATATATCTATACGCTTCAATCAACCATGAAAAAAATGAATTTCATAGAGCTTGATGCAACTCTGATTATCACAATACATGACAGTTGGATCCATCATCTGACCAAATAATCTAACAAGTATCTTTCTCATCTAGATGGCCTCACATGATGGTTGACTAGAATCTATGTATTCTTCTTCTGTCGAGCTCAGTGCCACAAATCTTAGCTTCCTGATGTTACAAGAAACCGCCGTAGACCCAACACTGAAAATTACACCAAATGTACTCTTTTAGTTTGATGGACTCCTCGCTCATTCTACATTTGTGAAACCACATAGCTTCACTCCCTCTATCTATCTGTACCATATTCCAAACTAGGTAGTTCCTTTGAGGTACCTTAGAACATGCTTAGCTTCCCTCCAAAATAATTTGGTTGGCCTAACCATAGCTTGGCTCAACTAGTTGACTGCATAGCAAATATTTGGCTGTGTGTTCACAAGGTACATCAATGAACCCACTAGGTACCGATAAATAGTAGTATCCACTTCCTCACCTGAAGTGGCTTCCTCTTTCCTCGAGTTGGTCGCTATAGGTGTCTCCATGGGTTTGCAACTGTCCATGCAGAACCTCTGAAGTATCTCGTTGGAATAATTTCTCTGCAAGATGAAAAGTTCCCCATCACCTTTCCATACTTCCAACCCAAGGACGCAGTGCATGAGAACCATGTCCTTCATTTCAAACTTCCTTGCAAGGTCCTCCTTGCAATATCTGATTAGTTGTTCATCACCAGTTAAAATCAAGTCACCAACATATGAGACAATAATCAACAATTTACCTTCTACTAAGATATGATAAAGGTTTGCATCTGCTTCAATTTTGGTGAAGCCCAAACTGGTGAGATAACTATCGACCTTGGTGTACCAAGAAAAGGGTGCTTGCTTGAGACTATACAATGCTCACTTGAGTATGCACACATGATACTCTTGATAAAATTATCAAAGCCTTCTGGTTGCTCGATGTACACCTCCTCCTCAATAACTCCATTGAGGAATTTTTTCTTACATCCATCAGGTGGATCTTCCACCCCATCTGTGCAACTGAAGAAATAATTGATCTAATGGATGAGTACCTTACTACAGGAGCAAAGGTATCCTCATAGTGAATCCCTTCAACTTGAGATTATCCCTTGGCCTTAAATCTATCATTTTAATTTTCTACACTTTCATTTGCTCCCTTCTTTAACTTGAATATCCATCACGAACCCACAATTAATTTATTTTTTGTTCTTGGGACCAATTTTGAAAAAATATTCTTTAGTATGTATTCGTACTCCTCCACCATTGCATAAACCCATAAAATTTTCTATAATTATTCCTCGAAAGAGGATGGCTCATTCTATACAAGCTCAATCATTAGAGCCATGTAGAAAGGTACCGATCATGTGACCTTCTCTGCTTTCATTGATTTGTAGGAGCATACACATTCTCCCTCACATATTGCACAAGTCTCTTAGATTCCCTAGTCATTTTCCTACCTTCTCTCGATGGTTTTGCTTGAGTGTCTATCTCCACTCTCTACTCCTCAATATGTGGCTTCTCTACAAATTCCTAAGGCTCCTCCTTTAGAGCTAAAATCTCCTCTTCTGGTGGGATCTTAAGCCCCCTCTGAAGAGAGCATCACATTGCTTTCTCCTCGTCAAATTTTACATACCTTCGCACAAATTCATTCTGAGGGATGGAAGTACACACAATAGTTGTGGGGAGTTTCATTGTAACCCATAAATACCCCCAATTATTTTGTAGGTTGTAGCTTCTTCCTTGATTCTTTGGAGACATGAAAGTAGACAGAGGCTCCAAAAATCTTGAATTGTGACACATCTGGATTTCTCCCCGAGAAATCCTCCTAAGGTGTAATCATGCCTTGAATCCGATGAGGACTTTCATTCTGCAAAAATAATTGTGTTACATGCCTCAACCCACAAATGTAGAGGTAGGCCTTGGTCATGCAACATCTCCCTCACTGCTCCCACAATGCTACGATTATTTGTCTTAGCCACCCTGTTTTGCTGTGGGTTGTGGGGTGTTGTCAACTCCCTTCAAATGCATTCTTTTGCACAATTGACCTTATTGCCAATTTCTTCCTCAACTAGTGCCTTAAATTTTACGAACTTGGAGAATGTCTCATATTTCTTCCGCATGAAGAAGATCCAACACTTCGAAGAGAATTCCTTGATAAAAATGACAAAATATTTTTTCTTGGTAGTGGAGGCTATCAAGAAAGATCCATAGACATCAGAGTTTATCCTTTTTGGGACTGCATGTGATTTGTTGTCCTGATCATGGAATGTGGATTTTGCGTACTTCCCCAAAGTACATCCTTTTCATAAATCTTGCTTCTCAAGTGCTCCTTTGAGGAGGCCCGTGGTTATTTGTTGCATGATATTCAAAGCACCATGATGCAAATGGCCAAGTCTTCTATGCCAAATTTCACCAACATCACGGCTCTTCGCCTTCTCAACATCTAGCTTGTACAGGTTCTTCACACGAATGTTGATATGCTTCACCTGTCCTGTGGCTATGTGTCTCAGGAATTCCCTTCCTTTGCTAAAGATCACATCATAACCACAATCTTCCAAAACTCCAACAGAGATGAGATTTTTATTTAGGCCCGAAATAAACATGACATCCTTGAGCTTGAGTGGGGAGCCTGATTCCCTCTAAAATGTGAACGCACCAACCTTGGTTGCACTATATCTTCCATTTTCCTCAATCTTGATGTGCATCTACAAATATTTCTTCTCCATGTCATTGAAAACATATCTACACCCTCTCATGTGGGGTGATGCACCTGACTCCAAGTACCACACACTCACCCATTACTATGTTGTTCATACATGAAATGAGGGTAACTTCAAGCTCCAACTATGAAGCCAAAGCTTTACCTTCTCCTCCTCCTCAAGTATTCTTGTTTGTCTTCTTGTGTGGACACTTCATCTCGTAATGCCCGAATTCATGACAATGGAAGTATTCAATTTTCTATAATTCTTTCTTCTTGAGCCCTTGACTGGATTCATGTTTGGATTGGGATTTCTTCACTGTTCCCTTATTTTCCTATCCAACCAATGCAAATTTTTATTCATCCTCACCCTTGGATGAAGTCACATCGCTGGTATTCCTCCTTAATTCCTCCTTTACCAAATCATACCATAAGCTCTCCCAATTCAGTAATTTCTCCCTCCCATTCACTGAATCTTGATAGCTATGCGAGCTCTTGGGAAGGCATAGAAGGGCTAGGTTTACCAAGTGTTCTTCAGGGACATTAACACCAAGCCCACCAAGTTAATCATGACACTATGTAAACTTACTCAGATACTGCATAATTGTGTCATTCTTTTGCGTCTTGATACTTCAAAGTTTATCCTTGAGTGCCAACTTCCTATGGTCACTACTATTCTCAAAAAATTATGTCAGTTCTTTCCACATTTCAAAAAAAGCTTATTTTTCATGGATATTTGAGACAATATGATTTCATACTCCCTCCAAGATCATTCTCCTTGCCTTGGCTACATATTTCTTCTACTAAGCAAGGTCCTGGGCATTGGATTTGTGTGGTTTTGCAACATCTGATTTGATGTATTATAGAAATCCATTGTCATCCAATTCTGCCTCCATGTGATCCTTCCATGCAACAAAATTAGAGGTTCCTTCCTATTAGTGTTAGTATTTGCATACTTCCACCAGGGATCAAAACAAATTTTGCATGTGCATCTTAGGTGTCCCACTCTAAGGAATTTCCAATCATTTCATTAAGTCATGATATAAAATTGTTCCACAAGTGGTTGTTCTTGTCAAATGTCCCATTTTCCTTCACAAGTATATGCCTGCTGACCCTCTTCCATGTCTTCATCATGCTGGAAACAAGTTTTCTCTCATTCCACTTTAGGTCAAAGCCACTCATTAAGTCAATTTCTTTCATTTCTCATTAGGTCACTAGGGTTTCATTAGGTCAAATCATTACATTATCTCATTTTCAATAAGGTCAGAAAAAGGTGTGAGAGTGATCCCAATAATGTCTCTTTACCATGTAAAGATGATCTCCAAGATGGTTTCCAAAGTTTTAATTTGATTTCAAGTGTGAGTTTCATTCCAAGATGTAATTTTATTTTTATTCATGTAATTTTATGTCAGTTCAAATGTAATAAGTACTCAGTCTCCTAAGGCTTCCAACTTAGAGTTCCACATGCCAACACATCAAGTGTCAAATAAAAAAGGTGTCTACTTCAACAATTGATCAAATGTCAAAGGGAGTTGTCTTTTTCCAAGGGTGCCTAAGTCATCATTTTCCACAAGCACTAAACCCTAATTTCCTCTCCCACTAAGCTAGGTTTTTCTATGGAATCAAAGACATATGAGTAGAGGAGGCATAAGGTAGGTCATATTAGTAAGTATGAGGTCATTCCAAACTCATAAACATCATGTATCCATCATTTTCCAGGAAATCATTCCAAGGGTCAAGCCATTTTCCACTCATAGGGCCAATTTTACTTCAAACCATGTTTATGACCAAACAAAGATGAATTTGACAAAAGTGAGAGAGGTTTTTGTCCATCAGAAGTCCAAGAAGAAAAATATCCTTTATTTTTTACTCAGGTGTCATTTTTTTATAGAAATTTCAAAACTACAGGTGCCACAGGCGAGTTGCTGCACTTCTGGAGTGACCTTGGGAAAATCAATTTCTCTCATAGCTGGAGTGTCCAAATGACTTGCTTGATGAGTCAAATTATAACTAGATAGAGATATATTTCCAATTAGATATCATGAGCTCAATTTGGAGTTTAGGAAGGCCTCCAAAATTTTCCTTCACCAACACTCTGCGTTTCTGCACCCTCATTCAACATTTTTGACCAGTCTTGGTAAAATCAACTTTTGACAAGGAAACTCAACTCCAATTAGAAAATAAAATATTTAGAAAGTAGACTTGAAGGGATTTCCAACAAGCTATTCTGGGCCCAATTTTGACATCGGGAAGGCAGTCAAAAATAGCCTGCAATTTGGAGGTAAAATGGCACTGCACATAGGAGCAGTGTGCTGCACATAGAGCAGTTTTCACAGTGTTACTACTCTATGCACAATTCCTTGGCGCTGCACACTCTTTTGGGGCATACAATGGAAAAATGAAAGAAATCAGTGGGTTCATAATGATGAGGACATGCCCCCTGTACTTTTTCTAAGCATTTGGGGCAAAACTGGTCAGGAAAAAGGGCCAAAAACACCTAAAAAATCATGTTTCTTCCTCTTTTTCAGGGTGGCGTTGCACATAGATGAATTCTTGGAATATTACAGTTTTGGAGGGCTAATTCAGCTCCAAATCAAAAACCAAAAGAATATCTGGAAAGTAGACAGGACAAGCTTTCCAATGAGCTATCATGAGCTCAATTTGGATATCAGGAGGTCAATCAAAAGTGACCTGCAAGAAGGGTTATTTTTTCCTCCTTGGAGCTACGCATAGGACAAATTATGCATGTTTGGAGTTTTCTTTGTTTTCCACTTGATTTTTGAGTTTTACCTCACTAGTTGGGGTTTTCATTGATGTAATTAATGAATATTAATGTAATTATAATGAGGATTTGTTTACTATGGGTAGATTCATTAGCTTGAGTCAAATGAATCAGTTTCCTCTCTTTTAGAGGCAATTTGCTGGGTCTTCCTAGTCTTCAGATTCTTGTTCAACATTTGGTGGAAAATGATCCTCATCTCATGGATTCGACTCCCTGAGGCTAGGGGAAGTTGTTTTGAGGTCTATATCTTCTTCTTCTTTCTCATTTGTAAAGGTTGGACTCAGTTGGATGCTTGGCTTTTGAAGAGACACACTTTGTATCAGTTCTGAGCAGGAATATTAATCAAATTTGTAGCTATTTTTATGGGATCCCTGTGGTATGGTGTTTAGTTCAGTTTCTCCTTTTTTTTTCATGTGTTTAAAATGTATTTTTAAGTTTATTCATCATTTCATAACTTCTAAGTGAATGTATGCAAGTTAGATAAGCATAATCCATTCTCATATGATCTGTTTTGGGTAGACATTCACAGTCTGTTAAATTTATTCAGTTCAGAAAGAAACCATGATTTCACCATGCTCTTTCTAGCTCCTCAGCTGTTTTGATCATCCCATCCATTGAAAGCCTAAAGCGCTAAATCACTATGCCTACCTTGCCCCATAGAACACCCTGCAAATTTTGACCTAATTTCCCTTGCCCTGACTATTTTGGTCCTTTCTAGCTCCTCACCTATCTTGATCATCCCATCGATTGAAAGCCTAAAGTGCTAAATCACTATGCCTACCTTGCCCCATAGAAAACCTTGCAAATTTTGACTTAATTTCCCTTGCCCTGACTGTTTTGGTCCTTCTGATCCAGCACAACCCTATACAATCAAAATCAAAATCCCGAGCTAATATACCTAACCTAATATATTATTTCCTTAGTCATCTTGGCTATGATCTTTACGGAGAGAGCCCTCTCCTTTCCTAGTAGGGCTAGCTACTTGGCTAAGCATGGTTTGTGGTTACCTCAGAATTTCCTTCTTCAGCCTGAGGTTCAATCCGAGTGACAACATTTTAGCGACTCCACTGGGGAACAAGGTGATAGATCTTCTCCAAGAAATATTGTTCAAGTTGCAGATCTGATTGTTCATGGTGAACAATAGTCAAACACATATGAAGGCTGAAATATTCACCTGGCGATTCCATTGTTCGAAATCCCAAGTTTCGAAATATTGATGGTGGCTCCACTAGCTAAATGAAGGACTCAGATGTCATTTCTATTTGTTCAAGGTATTCTTGTATCAACTTTTCTAATCTTCCTGGTTTTCCTAATAAATTACTGAAAGATGCATATTTTTTTAGCAATGGCCCTATATTTAACGGAGAAGATATGACTTTGACTCTTAAACATGTAGCAAATAAAAAAAAAAATTGAAATTCTTGGAGTCAAACAAGAAGATTTCTTCATCAGATTGTTCTATGATTCATTTCAAGGGAAATGTAGACATTGGATTGAAAATTTGTCTGTCAGATCTATTAAGTCATTTGCAGAGTTGTGGCGTATCTTTCTCGAAACATGGATGGAGAAGGAAGAATTTGAAATAGAGGCGGTCTCTATTCAAGGATTTATAGAATGGGAAGATATGTGCACAAATGATGAGGTAGATGAGAACTTTTCTTCATCTATTTATTCTTATCTGAAGTCCTGTCGATGTAGCCATGAAATTAAGCTCAATTTTTTGCAAGAGTTTTCCATCAAAATCGAAAAAGATCTAGCTGAATTGGAGACCCAAATACAGTCTTAGGGTTTGGACTGTCAAGTCCCATTCTTTGGGAACCTTTTCCAACAGAAGGAAAGAAATGTAAGGCTGCCCTTAGATGTTTGCATTGACATTTTGCAGCTGGAGGCATGTATTGAGGAGTTGGGGCAGCAGACAGAGTCTAGTTTCTATGATCCTGTTGCAACATATATGGAATATTTTTTCAGTTTAAATGATAGACCAGATTGTCTTTTACAAAGCCAGAGAAATTGTGTGCATGTATGGCTATCAGAATGCCCAATTGTGTTCTGGTTCAAGCAATGCCAAGCATCATTATTGTTACAGTTTCTTGATTGGCTAATATGGCATTACAACATCACTTGATCTAGTAATTTTGTAGAAAAGTAGGGTAGATTTGTACATAAATAAGCTGCCTAAAGCAGCATTTTAGTTTTCGATATTAGTTTCAGTTTCCTAGTGTATAGGTTGCAGTATGCGTGTATTTTTGGTTGGTATAAGTAGTCCAGGTTTGTAGCTGTTTGTGACCGTATTGCCCAATGGTTAGGCACTTGGTCTATGGTGTTCTTGACACCTCCAAGGAGCTACCATCCCCAATAAGGAAAATTTTAGTGTCAGTATTTTCATACTTCCACCAGGGATCAAAACACATTTTGCATGTGCATATTAGGTGTCCCACTCTAAGGAATTTTCAATCATTTCATTAGGTCATGATATAAAATGGTTTCACTAGTGGTTGTTCTTGTCAAATGTCCCATTTTCCTTCACAAGTATATGCCTGCTGACCCTCTTCCATGTCTTCATCACGTTGGAAACAAGTCTGCTCTCATTCTGATTTAGGTCAAAGTCACTCATTGAGTCAGTTTCTTTCATTTCTCATTAGGTCAAATCATTACATTGTCTCATTTTCAACAAGGTCAGAAAAACATGTGAGAGTGATCCCAATAATTTCTCTTTAACATGTAAATATGATCTCCAAGATGGTTTCTGAAGTTGTAATTTGATTTCAAGTGTGAGTTTCATTCCAAGATGTAATTTTATTTTTATTCATGTAATTTTATGTCAGTTCAAATACAATAAGTACTCAGTCTCCTAAGGCTTCCAACTCAGAGTTCCACAGGCCAAAACATCAAGTGTCAAATACAAAAGGTGTCTACTTTAGCAATTGATCAAATGTCAAAGGGAGTTGTCTTTTTCCAAGGGTGCCTAAGTCATCATTTTCCACAAGCACTAAACCTTAATTTCCTCTCCCACTAAGCTAGGGTTTGCTATGGAATCAAAGACATATGAGTAGAGGAGGCATAAGGTAGGTCATATCAGTAAGTATGAGGTCATTCCAAACTCATAAACATCGTGTCTCCATCATTTTCTAGGAAATCATTCCAAGAGTCAAGCCATTTTCCACTCATAGGGCTAGTTTTACTTCAAACTATGTTTATGACCAAACAGAGATGAGTTTGACAAACGTGAGAGAGGTTTTTGTCCATAATAGGTCCAAGAATAAAAAAAATCCTTCATTTTTTACACAGGTGTCATGTTTTTATACAAATTTCAAAACTACAGGTGCCACATGAGAGTTTTACACTTCTGTAGTGAACTTGGGAAAATCAAATTTTCTCATAGCTGGAGTTTCCAAATGAATTTCTTGATGAGTCAAATGATAACTAGACTGAGCGATATTTCCAATGAGCTATCATGAGCTCAATTTGGAGTTGAGGAAGGCCTCCAAAATTTGTCTGCACCAGCACTCTGCATTTCTGCACCCTCATTCAACACTTTTTTACCAGTCTTGGGAAAATCAACTTTTGACAAGGAAAATCAACTCCAATCAGAAAAAAAAGTATGTATATTTGGAAATTATACTTGAAGGGATTTCCAACGAGCTATCCTAGTCCCAATTTGGACACCGAGAAGGCAATAAAAAACATCCTGCAAGTTAGGGGTAAAATGGCATTGCGCATAGGAGTAGTGCGCTACGCATAGAGAAGTTTTATGGACAAATGGAAGACATCAGTGGGTTCATAATGATGAGGAAATGCCCCCAATACTTTTTCTAAGAATTTGGAGCAAAAATGGTTTGGAAAAAGGGCCAAAAACACCCAAAAAATCATATTTATGCCTCTTTTTCAGGGTGGCACTACGCATAGAGGTAGTCTTGGGAGATTGCAGTTTTGGAGGATCAAATCAGCTCCAAATCCAAAACCATAAGCAGATCTGGAAAGTAGACAGGACAATATTTTCAATGAGCTATCATGAGCTCAATTTGGATACAGGGAAGTTAGTCAAAAGCGACTTGCAAGAAGGGTTATTTTTTCCTCCTTAGCGCTACGCATAGGACAAATTCTGCCTGTTTGGAGTTTTCTCTGTTTTTCACGTGATTTTTGAGTTTTACCTCACTAGTTGGGGTTTTCACTGATGTAATTGATGAAGATGAATTTAATTATGATGAGGATTATTTTACTATGGGTAGATTCATTAGCTTGAGTCAAATGAATCAACTTCCTCTCTTTTAGAGGTAAGTTGCTGGGTCTTCCTAGTCTTTAGATTCCTGTTCAGCATTTGGTGGAAACTGATCCTCATCTCATGGATTCGACTCCTTGAGGCTATGGGCAGTTTTTTTGAGGTCTATATGTTCTTCTTCTTTCTCATTTTTAAAGGTTGGACTTAGTTGGATGCTTGGATTTTGAAGAGACACACTTTGTATCAGTTCTGAGCAAGAATATTAATCAAATTTACAGGTATTTTTATGGGATCCCTGTGGTATGGTGTTTATTTCAGTTTCTTCTTTTGTTTTCATGTGTTTAAAATTTATTGTTAATTTCATTCATCATTTCATAACTTCTAAATGAATGTATGAAAGTTAGATAAGAAGAATCCATTCTCATATGCTCTGTTTTGGGTAGAAATTCACAGTCTGTTAAATTTCTTCAGTTTAGAAAGAAACCATGATTTCACCATGCTCTTTCTAGCTCCTCACCAATCTTGATCATACCATCCATTGCAAGCCTAAAGTGCTAAATCACTATGCCTATCTTGCCCCATAGAACACCCTGCAAATTTTGACCTAATTTCCCTTGCCTTGACTGTTTTGGTCCTTCTGATCTAGCACAACCCTATACAATCAAAATCAAAACCCTAAGCTACTATACCTAGCCTAATATCTTATTTCCTCAGTCATATTGGTTGTGATATTAATGGAGAGAGTCCTCTCCTTGCCTAGTAGGGCTAGCTACTTGGCTAAGCATGGTTTGTGGTTACCTTGGAATTTCCTTCTTCAGCCTGAGGTTCAATCCAAGTGATAACACTTCCAAGGAATACTCTAGATTTAGTCCATTAAAGGCCATCTTCTTAGTTTTAAAGAAATCCTACAAAATTTCTCTCCAAATTCAAGCCTCCTCACAAATAACTTCAAAATTTATGCTTTAATGTGAATCCTTCTCCGATACCATTCAGAAATTAGGTTTTAGATTTGAAACTGCTCATGAAGTTTTAATCAAAATCATAATTTAGAACAAAAATATTATACTTGCAATAAGAAATAACACACAAGAAACAAGTATTTTTATATGGGTAAAGAAATCTGCTAAAAACCATAATGCTTGCTTGCATTAATCAGAAGAATAGAGATGTATTACAATTTATTTAATCAATTGAGCACACCTTGCAAGTACATAACCTATCTCTCTACTCAATGAAGGCATCTAACCTAGACTTAGTCAAATTTTTCCTCTTCTTGAGCTCATATTTCCTTGCATTGTTCCTTGAGGAATTAGGCCCCTATTATATAGGAAATTACTCAAATTTATTGCACAATTCCTTTAGGCTGATCATTTCACGGCATGCACCGCCTATACACTCAAGACTAGTCTACAAATGATATTACATCGCCTTGGAATCTCCACAAAGACTGGGGAACTCGAATTATCTGCATGCACTAGCTATTTTGGGACAATTGATCAATTAATTGGATGATCACCGAGTTTGAGTGAAGTCCCACTACACAACTTGACCTTCCCCTACTTCCTCCAATAGTTGGAATTAGTTTAATTGAAAACAACCTTAGATAACTAACCTTGATTGCTACAAATTATAAATCACACATGCTCAACTGAGATCTAACTCCTCCAACTCAAATTTATTGAGAAAATTGGGTGACACGAGCCATGTCACACAGTTTAACGTCATCCAAGTTTTCTGCTGATGTGGAAATTCGATTTCTCAATTTAATCAAGGGATAATCAAATTTAGAATTTCTTGTTGCATTTTTCAACAGGGAATGTGTTAGGTCCCTATATTACTAGTTTAGCCCCTTATTTTTATTAGTGTAGCCCCCTTATTGTTATTATTGTAGCCCCCTCTTACCCTAATATTGTTATTATTGTTCCCTTACATTTTTATTGTTAGGTCGGCTAGGATTACATTGTGGCCCACTAGGATTACATTTTGGCCCCATGGACTCCTATATATAGAAAGGAGGTTTTGTCATTTGTATCATCCAAGAATTGTTCATTCATGTAATGTATTGGAGGTTTCCCCATCGAAGTGGCTTATTTATAAGGTGTTGATATATCTTTTCTTCTATTTTTGGAGCTGGTTTCACAACATTTGGTATCAGAGCTTTGGATTCTAGGGTTTCGTTGCTCCAAATAGGTCATCATGGAATTTTCGCTATAAATTTTTTTCTATGAAGGTTCAAAAGCTGAAATTTTTATAGTATGAATCCGAAATCCTGAGGAACATCGTCACAAAATTTAAGAGCTTGGTTCGCAATATTTTCAGATATATGATCTGTGGAAGTTAGGCATTTTTGCAGGCTCTTCAATTTAACCTAAACAAGTCATCACAAAATTTTCGCTATAACTTGTTTTCTATGAAGGCTCAGAATCTGAAATTTTCAAAGCGTGAAGTCGAACTCCTAAGGAACATCTTTGAAAAATTTCATATCTTGGTTCGCAATATTTTCGGAGATATGGTCTGTGTAAGTTAGGACTTTTTCAGGCTCCTGAATTTCATCTCAAAGAGGTGATCGTGGGAAAAACTTCATAACTCTCTCTCTGAGCATCGGATTGTAATTCTGTAAAAAGTGGACAAAAGCACACGGAATTTAGTTTCCTATCTATCAATTTCAAAGCCAAAGGAAGAAGCAGTGACACGTGGCAAGTCATACAAGTTCGGTCCACTGAACGAGTCCATAATCAGGTCATCGTAAGAGATTGGGCACAACTTTGTCTTCAAGAATCCAAATCAGGTCAGACTTGTGGCATTCGAAAGAGGATTCAGAGGGCTACCTCAGTACCAAATTTAAGATATTGAAGATCTGAAATCATAGAGATAATTCAGTTTCAATATCGCACTCCTCAAAAGCAAGAAAAATTTGTGTATTTTTTTTTCGAATTACATAAGTCTCATTTGAAACAAAATTAGCTGGAATTTATTCCAAGGGAATACTGATGAATAGATATCATTATTTGGTTCTAAAATGACCCCTAAAAAGAATTCAACACCCATTAAGCCTTCAGAAGGCCTTACTATACTCATGAAGACGAATAAACACAACATGAGATATCAAAATTACAAGAGCAAGTACACCAAATTTCGCTATCGCAAAGTGCAAGAAAAAATGAAATGGAAGTATTGAAGAAAGGTGTGGAAACTAAGATGGATGGTTTGAAGAAAGGCGTGGAAGCTAAGATGAATGGTTTGGAAGCTAAAATGGAAAGCATGGAAGTGGGCATGGAAGCTAATATGGATGGCATGGAAGCTATGATGGATGGAATGGAAGCTAAGATCAATGAAAAAATGGAAAACATAAAAGTAGACATCGAAGGTTTGGCAAAGTTGATACAAGAAATATTTCCTAATGGTGAAAATATAGTAGAGGAAACTCATGATGAGAACAAAATAAATGTTAATCATGATTTCATAAACTCTAATGTTGGATGGAAGAACCACCATATTCCAAAGATGGATATGAGGAAGCTTGATGGCAAGGATCCCGTAACATGGATACTACAGATGGAGCAATATTTTGATCTCAATAATGTAAAAAAAACACAAAAGGTACGCATTGCAACTTTACATTTATAACAAAATACATTTGTATGGTATCGATGGCTTTGCTCCCGTAAAAAAATTGTCACTTGGTCAATTTTTACGGAGGAAATGATAGCACATTATGAGGATACAAAGAGCAACACCTTCTTTAGCCAATTGATAAATCTCAAACAAAAGAGTTTAGTGGGGGAGCACATTGAGGACTTCCAAAAATTGAATATAAGGGTAACTGATATTCCAGAGGAACACAGGATTGATCTCTTCATAGGTACTTTAAAGGATAACATCCAACATGAAGTTCGCGTTTTGGAACCTGATTCATTGGAGAAGGCATTCAGGTTGGCAAGAAAATTGAATGTAAAATTATGGCGACAAGGAAGCCTACCACTCACTTCTATAAAGAGGGAAGTGTTGCTACTCCTAGATTTCCACAACCTACAAGGTTGACACCACAACAATTGGAAGAAAAAAGAGCAAAAGGGCTTTGCTACGGTTGTGATAGAAAATACACTAAAGGTCATAAGTGTGTTGAGAAGAAATTATTTTACATAGATTGTGAAGAGGAAGAAGAAAATGAACAAGAAGAGGATATACACCGGGAACCAACCCTAGAAGAGGAAGAAATGAGTCTGACCATATCGTGTAATGCATTGGCAGGAATTACCACTCCTCAAACTCTCAAGATAGAAGGACATATCAAGAAGAAAAAGGTAATAGTGTTGATTGATTCGGGTAGTACCCATATTTTTATTCATTGTAAGGTAGCCCCGGAATTTAATTGTTTCCTATACCCAGCACCAGAATGTCAAGTGATGGTTGCAAATGGAGGAACTATAAATTGCTCTGGAAAATGCCATAATATCAAGCTAACCATGGGGGAATATGTATTGAATAGCCCAATGCTTTCCATTCCTATGGGAGGTGCTGATGTTGTACTAGGAGTACAATGGTTACAATCTTTGGGGACGGTAGCTTTTAATTTTTCAAGAACTTTTCTTGAAATTTTTTTCAGAAGGAAAGGAAGTCGAATTACGGGGTATTGAAGGGAAGCCGGGAAGGATAATAAGCTCTAATGTCATGACAAAGCTTCTAAAGAAAGAACAATGAGGCGTAATTGCACAATTATGCTCACTAGAAATTCCAACATCAAAATCATCTATTTCTGCAGATCTCCAACAAGTCTTGGACAATCATTCCAAGGTGTTTGAAACTCCCAAAGGACTCCCACCTATTCGTGATCATGATCATGCTATTCATTTGATTCCAGGAAGTGTTCCTCCAAACATCAGGCCTTATAGATATCCTTACTTCCAAAAGAGCGAAATTGAACGTATGATTGCGGAAATGTTAGAGGCGGGTATAATTCAACCTAGTCAAAGTTCTTTCTCTGCTCCTGTAGTATTGGTACACAAGAAGGATGGATCATGGCGCATGTGTCCGGATTATAGGGAGCTCAATAAGCTCACCATTAAAGATAAATTTCCCATTCTGTGATTGATGAATTATTGGATGAATTACATGGAGCAATTTATTTTACCAAGTTGGATCTTCGTTCAGGATATCATCAAATTAGAATGAAGACTGAAGATATTCCAAAAACAGCATTTCGAACTCATGAGGGTCATTAGGAATTTTTGGTCATGCCTTTTGGCCTTACCAATGCACCTTCTACATTTCAAGGGTTGATGAATTCCATTTTCAAACCCTTCCTTAGAAAATTTGTGCTAGTATTTTTTGATGATATACTAATATACAACAAGTCTTGGAAGGATCATGTTCAACATGTTGACAGGGTGCTCAAACTATTGCAGGAGAAAAAATTATATGAAAAATCATCCAAATGTTTCTTTGGAGTACAAGAGGTGGAATATCTGGGTCATATTGTATCTCATGAGGGTGTTAAGGTAGACCCTAACAAAATTAAAGCCATTAAGGAATGGAAAGTCCCCACAACCATAAAGCAGTTGCGAGGATTTCTCGGGTTAACAGGGTATTATCATAAGTTTGTTAAGAATTATGGGAGAATAGCAGCACCTCTAACAACATTATTGAAGAAAGATGCATTTTCATGGACTCCCGAAGCAACTAAGGCCTTTGAACGTCTTAAAGAGGCAATGTGCCTAGCACCGGTCTTAGCTATGCCAGACTTCACAAAAACCTTTATTGTGGAATGTGATGCCTCAGGAAATGGAATTGGTGTTGTTTAATGCAAGAAGGAAGACCCATTGCTTTTGAAAGTCGTCCAATCAAAGGAAAGTATTTACAGAAACCTATTTATGAGAAGGAAATGTTAGCAATACTGCATGCACTAAAGAAATGGAGAACTTACCTAATGGAAAGACACTTCAAGGTAAAAAATGATCATGATAGTCTTAAACACTTTTTGGAACAAAGACTATCTTTAGAAGAGCAGCAAAAATGGGTCACAAAGATGTTGGGTTATGACTTTGAAATAATCTACAAAAAAGGGAAGTTAAATGTTGTTGCAGATGCACTCTCAAGAAAAAATGAAGAGGTGGAAGCATTGCTTTGTGCCATTTCTATTATCCAACCAGATTGGATAACCGAAACAAGGGATGAATGGAAGAGGGACGAAGAAGTGTGGACACTCATTCAAAAGTTGCAGCAAGATCCTAGTACATCTGATACATTTATTTTGAAAAATGATTCCTTATGGTACAAAGATCGCTTATATATTTGTAAGAATTCCCAACTAAAACAAAAGATTCTTTTGGAATTGCACACTTCTCCTTTAGGAGGATACTCAGGATTTTTAAAAACTTACCACAGGGTGAAGAAATAATTTTTTTGGGATGGCCTTAATCTGATATTCAAAAGTTTGTGGCGGAATGTGTCTGCTCAACTTAGTGTTCCTAAATTGATGTCATAAATTGTCAACCAGGGCTAGTAAACTCTTGAAGTGAAGTGCACTATATGTGCCTAGGTATTTGCTCCCTACTTCGTTGTGTTTAGTTTTTTTCTAGTGTTTTTGGTTTTGTGTTTTTATACTAAGAGGAAAAGAACTAAGTGTCTAACAAAGAGAAGTTACTGGTCACACTAAAACAGAGCAAAGGCTATTCTAAACCATGTATGGCACCTAAGAACATAAAATGCAAAACTTGTCAAGAAAAATAACTCATAACATGAACTCAATCCAATTAATTCATTATAAGTATGTTCGAATAGATTGAGAAAAGGATAAGCTTAATTCAATGAGGTTCTTCTGAGTAAACAACAACTTACAATATCACAAAAATCTCATCCATGGTTATAAATTTGTTGGAACACAATTGGAAAAGATTATCTGTAGAATAGTAAGGAACCCTACTCTAAATTAAATTATGACACTGAAATTAATCCATTCTGCAACCCAAATTGTCACTACTAAGCCTCATTCGAGAGTTATAAATCTTTTGGAATAGTTTTGGAAGAAGGCTATTTGTAGAATTATAAGAAATTGCATAACAGTCAAGGCCTCGAACTGATATCAGTAATTCCTGTCCATATGATGATGTGTTGGAAGAGATTAATAACAAGAGTAGTTTGTAAATAATGAAGGCCTTGAAGTCTAATGGAATAGAACTAGAATACAACTAACTAATAAAACTTAAAATACATTAAACATAACTAAACTAGAATGCAATCAATCTAACTTGAAATACAGTGAATAGAACTTAACTAGAGTGCAATTAATCTCTGGAGTATTACAGTTGAACTAAAATGCAACTAATATATAAAATATTACAGCTATCTCTCATTCAGTGTTAGTGATATTTTGGAATAATTCATAAGAATAAGACTAACTGTAACATTCGATGTAAGTTAGCATAAAGCATGGAATTCAAAAAGCTGCTTGAATTAGTAATGAAACAGAGCAAAAGTTACTTATCTAAATAATATGCACAGAGCTTCTCGGGCAGTAGGGGCCCTCTACCACTGGATTAGCATACAAATCTCCTCAAGATTTCCTTATATCATGCAATGAAGTTGAATGTCTTTCATTAAAGGGAAAATACTTCAGAAACAGAGTATTACAGACTTTTGAGATCTAACAACAAAACATCAATCTAGCTAACTGTCTCTCGGTCTCCTGAGTCATTCTTATAAAATAAATACACAAATACCCTTGAGAGGAAATAGGGATAAGTGTATTTCCCAATTAAAATCAAATTAGAACTCTTGTGGAAACCTCGTACTCTTGTTGAAGACATCTGTAGAGTTCTTGTCCCGGTAGAAGTCTACCTCTTAGTTTTGATTTCTTCCATGTGCATTACCACTTGGAGATTTTTACTCAGACTTCGTAGAGGACAAGTAACGATGTAGATGAAGTATGGATTTCAACCATATGCATTTTTCCTCTAAGTGACACTTGTAACTTGTGTAAACATGAAGATAGCTGCGGAATAGGCAATTGGCTACAGAATGGCTGCATTCTGTAGCTGAGTCTAGTCAAAAAATTACTACAACAACAAAACCACGAAAATATAGCAAGTCAGTCATTATATGCATTCCTAAAGTGACTTTAATTAATCCTATTGATCTTTTAAGCCTGCAACTGATAAAGGACAAAGGAATTGAAGTGAAATTTGGTGAAAGATAAGGACATCTTTGGGGCTCAACATACCCCCACTGCAAGGCTTTTGCATGTCTTCATGCAATCAATTCATGTATTCTGAGAATTCTGCTAGGACATCTAGGCTCCTTCTTCTGCTTTACCTGATATTCCATGGCCTCCTAGGCTTCCTTATGACCAACTTGAATCTCAAATTTATAAGTGCCCTGCTCAACATTTTGTTTTTCTTCTTCAGCTTCTCACTAGCCTTGTACAATTTTTCCATTTGCAGAGAGAGAGTTGTATTCATATCACTTTTCAGCTTAACCTGTTCCCTTAACATTTCATTTTCATTCTTTATATGCCTGTTGAGTACTTCTAATTCATATTTGTCTCTTCTTAGTACATCAATTGCAGATTCTAGTGGGCTAGGAGTTCTTCCTCTACTTCCCGAGGCTCTCTTTTCTAATGAATCAACAAAATTATAGATTTGTTGTTGTGTTGGGTCTATCTCTAGAGTTCCTTCATCAAGATCCTCTTCGTACTGGTACTCAGGTGATCTAGCAGTTGGTGTCTCTTCATCCTCAATGTTTATGATTCCCGTTTGTCTAACCTCTGTTTTCTTCAATATACCTCTAAGCCTGTGGCTTCGTCTTGGTTGAGATGGTCCCTCACCTCTCTCCTTGGCATATTTTCTTATTATCTTCTCCTTTTTAAGATTTTTCTTAATTTCAGCCAATTTCTCAGAAATAATCTCCTCACTGTCCTCTTGTATAGACTTACCAGTTTTAATTTCAACAGATTTGGAAATTTTCCCTCTCCTGCTTCTTCTTACAAGTTTGCCTTCAGATGGAGATTCCTTGGGTTCTTCAAAGTGATTCCTCACTAGGAACTCATCCCAATTGTCTCCCACTTTTCTCAAATGATGTTCAATTAAGATTTTAACTAGGCCAAGGTGATACAAAGTAGTTTCCAAGAATTGAACCCTCTTTTGAACATTAGAGGCCATTCTCTTTAGGCTATGAAGTAAGAAAAATGGTAAATTGATTTATTCATCTAAGAAATGCATCATTAGCTGAATATGATAAATATATAAGGTACCAAACCTTCCCTCACAAGTTATAAACTTTTTCAAAATGAGAAACATATTCCGCGTTTATTCTTCAATGCTGAGCTAGGAATGCCCTTCTTAAAAATTGAAATATCCATACCTGGTGTTTTGAGCATTTGCCTCCATGCCTCATTATGAAATTCCTTATTTTTGAACCATCGTTCACCTTGCCTTGGTAATTTTGCTGCCTCTGCAATGAAGGATTCTGTAATAGTGAATTTGATATCTCCTATTTCAACTTCGGCTCCATTGAAGGACCGTGAAAATGTCTTAGTTACTTCCTTATGAAAACCATTGAACTTTTCCAAAAATTGTAACCACCCAACCTGATGTAGCATTTCTCTAATTTGTGGGAAACACTCTAAGTATTTGGTTCCGACTGGTTTGGACCTGGCGATGAGACCCATGGCTTCTCTTCTCAACCTTCAATTTACTGCTCTTCTATCCACGGTGAAAATGGCTGTTAGAGAGTTGTTTTTACGCCAAAGGTGCCTTCTCTGTTTATGCAGTAGGAATTAGCTACGGAAGGATGACATGAAGAGGTTATAAAATGAGTGAAATATGGTGAGGGTGATTCACACGAATTAATGAGTTTGAGAGCCATCATGGAAGAAAATACCGCGAAAACATCTCGTGAGAAATTCAAAATCATCACTGAATACTTCGGGCTAGTGACGTGACCGAATAGGTCACTTCAATATTTAACCGTTAAGTTTTAAATGATGATTTGATATGGCGGAATGGAAGGGATTTTGTCCAAAGTTTTTATGATAGGTTTAATAGGCATGATCAACACGAATAATCAAAACAAATTTTTGAATCATACATGACTTAACTATACTATAACTTTCATATTCTGTCATCATAATAATTTCACAACTTTACCTTTGCCTTTCCTTTAACTTTTGTGGTTTTGATATGCTTTGTCCTCCTTTGAAAATCATTGATTCTTCAGTATTCATAATCCCTTTGATTTTTATTGTTGTCATAGGTGTGCAGGATCAATTTTCTATTGAACAAGTGATTACTAGATAGTTGCCTTCAGGATATCTGGCTGCAGAATGTCTAGCTGGCTACAGAATGTCTGGCTTCAGAATATACCTGTAGAAGCTTTTGAAACATGGAATGGAATGTTGTATGAAGTGAATTAGAATGGATCATGAAATATGGTGTAATGGAGCATGAGTGAAGTGAAATGTAATGGAATGTGAAGTGGAGTAAAATATGAAAAGTGGCCTGCAACTTATGATTTGTAATATTCAATTGCAGAAAGAGATCAAATTTTAAAAATTTGAGATGGAAATGAGATGGACTATGAAATGGAGTAAATGAGATATGAATGAATGGAGTGAATGAGTTATGAATGGATGGAGTGAATGAAATATGAATGAAGTGAGACATGATAGAGTGAGACTTATGATTTTGTGATAGCTGCTTGCAGAAAAAAATAAAAAAATTAAAAATAAATAAAAATAAATAAAAAATAAAAAAATAAAAAAAATTTGAAAAGCTAAAGTGTCAGAAGGATTCTGATTTTCACTTTATCTTTTCTGTATAAACATGCTAATCAGTGATTAGTTTTCATGTTTATACCTTTTTCCTTTTTTTTTTTTCATGCATTTGAATTCAAAAAATTCAACTAAGTTGATGAAGAAGAAAAATTCTTCTTCATTAACTTCACATCACTGTTTTCCTGGAATCTCTTGACAAATTCTTCTCTTGAAAGTGGCTCATGATACAGCTTCAATCTATGACCATTTACAAGAAAAGTGACCCTCTCTTCATCGATTGTCCTGATATTTAATGCTCCGTTGTCAAAAAATTTCATAACTTCATATGGCCCAATCCAATGTGTTTGGAATTTACCTTGAAAATATTTGAACTTTGAATCAAACAATAGGGCCCAGTCACCTTCTTTGAATTTCTTTTCGTTGATGTACTTATCATGCCATCTAGTCCTTTGTTGCTGGACTATACTTGTTTTCTGGACTGCATCTTGTCTGATCTCATCCAATTCATTAATCTGCTCCAATCTGTGCTTTTGTGCTTCTGTTAGATCAAGTCCTAGCTGGTACCATTTTAAAAGTTTGAATCACGAGCTTCTATGGGAAACCCAAAACTTGTTTTCCATAACGTTCTCGGAGTATGGCTGTTGTGCTTCTCCATGTAGTTGCATAGGCCCACAAAGAAGGGCTTCAAAAGCCTATCTACACAATCTCTTCTATGTAAAATAGACATTCTTTGTTAGGATCCCTTCAATGACCTTATTAGTAGATTCCACTTGACCCATTTTCTTGTGGATGATAAAGGAGTAGATTTTAAGTAATTCTGTTTGTACCTCTCCATCATTTGTTCCACTAGCCTTGATGTGAATTGAGCTCCTTGATCTGTAACAATTTCTCTTGGGACACAAAAACGAGTAAAAATATCCTCAAAAAGAAAATTAACTACAGATGCTTCAGTAGCAGAAAGTAATGGTTTGGCCTCTACCCATTTAGTAACATAATCAGTGCAAACGAATATATATTTCTTTTGTCTTGATGGAGGAATAATAGGTCCTGCAAAATCCAAAGCCAATTTTTCAAAAGGTTCAATATGTACCTAAGGCTGCAATGGCATCTCACCTGAAGGAGAAGGTTGCCCTACCCTTTGGAAACTGTCACACATTTTGACATACTCTTTATCATCTTTAAATAGGGATGGCCAATAATATCCCAAATGAAGTATCTTATAGGCTATCCTTTTATCAGCAAAGTGTCCGCCACAAGGTTCATCATGACATGCCTTGAGAATCTCAAGCATCTCATCTTCCCGAACACATCTCCTAAGTATAAAATCTAGACCTGTCTTGTATAACTCATTAGCAACCCATGAATATTTTGCACTGTCATAAATGATCTTTCTTTTGTCTCTTGCATTCATTATTGAAGGAAATTTCCCTGAAACTAAATAATTAGCAATGTCAGCAAACCAAGGAGTCTAAGTAGAAATTGAAAAAATATATTCATCGGGGAATTGATCTTCAACTGGGGTGTTGTCTTTAATGTTTTGGAGTCTAGATAGGAAATCAGCTACTGTATTTTTTTTCCCATGTCTATTTAGAATGGTGATGTTGAATTCTTGTAAAAGAAATAACCATCTTATGACTCTGCCATTAGTAATTGATTTGTTCATTAGATATCTAATTGCAGAGTGATCTGTGTGAACAAAAGTTTCATAGCTTGTTATATAGTGTCTGAATTTGTTTATGGCATGAACAACAGCTAAAAACTCTTTTTTAGTTACAGTATAGTTTAACTCTGAAGGAGTCAAATTTTTACTGGTATAGTAGATGGCATAAGGAATCGGGTCTTTTTGTCCCAATACTGCTCCTAGAGCTGTATCTGAGGCATCTGTTGAAATATGAAAAGGTAACTTCCAGTTAGGTCCCCTTAAAATAGGTGCTTCAAAAATTTTTGTTTTCAGGGTCTCAAAGGCTAATTGGCAATCAGGATTCCACTTGAATTCACAGTCCTTGGTAAGCAATTTGAAAAGTGGAGATGCTATCTTGGTGAAGTTTTCTATAAACCTTCGATAATATCCTGTAAATCCTAGAAAACTCCTAACATATTTTTGACAACTTGGAATAGATAAGTTAGAGATGACTTCAACTTTTGACTCATCAACTCTAATCCCATCCCCTGAAATATGATGCCCCAAAACAATTCCTTCAATAAACATCATAAAACACTTCTCATGACTTAGTGAAAGATTTGCTTCTTTACATTTCTTTAAAACTTTTTCCAAGTTTGCTAAGGCTTCTTGAAATGTGTTTCCATAAACTGTGAAATCATCCATATATACCTCTACACAATCATGTATTAGATCTGAGAAAATTCCTAGTAATGCTCTTTGAAATGTTGCAGGTGCATTGCATAGTCCAAATGGCAATACTCGGTAAGAATAGGTACCCCAAGGATAGGTAAATGTGGTTTTGTCTTGATCTTCAAGTGCTACTTGAATTTGGTTATAACCATTAAACCCATCTAAAAATGAGAAGTACTTTTTGCCAGCTAATGTATCTAACACCTGATCTATGAAAGGTAGGGGAAAATGATCTTTAAGAGTAGCTTTGTTTAATTCCTGGTAGTCAATACATACCCTCCATTTACCATTTTTCTTTGGCACAATTACCAAAGGAGAAACCCACTGACTATCTGAAATAGGATAGATAAAGTTGACATTCAATAATTTATGCAATTCTTCTTTAACAATCTCCCTAAGATTTGGATTCATCCGTCTTTGAGGTTGTCTGATTGGTTTACAATTTTCCTCTATGTAGATGTGATGTGTGCAAGTCTTGGGGCTTATCCCTTTCATATCAGTGTACTCCCATGCATATGCAGAAGAATGTCTCTGTAATATCTTGACTAGCTCTTCTTGTTGAGATTTCTCTAGGTTCTTATTTATGTTTA
Organism: Pinus albicaulis; assembly: GCA_034641835.2. Lineage (NCBI taxonomy): Eukaryota > Viridiplantae > Streptophyta > Pinopsida > Pinales > Pinaceae > Pinus > Pinus albicaulis. Next base: position 1,412,742,899 of record CM076570.1, on the reverse strand, counting down.
AAGTTTTGCCTGGAAATATCTCAATTGTAGAGCTGCCAAATTTATCCATGGAATAGAGAGACATCTGTCTTGATGATAAAAACTCAATTTTGGATTCTTCTTGAAATTGTTCATGTTTGTATTCCGAAGAGGATTCAAAATTTTCTAAGGTATTTAGAATCTGGCTATCTTCACTAATTTCTGAAATTGTGAAGAGAGGTTGTATGTCTTCTTCATCCTCAATCCACTAAGTATCATCTAATTCTGTAATTGTCTTTGTTGGAGGATACAAGGTAAATTTCTTGGTCGAACTACCATCAGATATGTACATATCACCGGATCTACAACTAATGAAAGCATCAGCTGTAGCTAACCAAGGTCTTCCTAATATGATAGGATGTCCTCCTAGATTATTCTTAGGGGTTAGGATCATAAAATCCATAGGATACTCCCAAGAATCTAGGGACACTGGAATGTATTCTATTACCCCATCAGGTTTGATCACAGATTTGTCTGCTAATTGTAATAATGTGGGTGTAAAAAGAAGATTAGGAAGTTTCAGTTTATCCATGATTTGTCTACTCATGATATTGATTGCTGCTCCTAAATCAATAAGTGTGTTTTGGATCTCAGTTCCATTGATGTGTATTTTAACAACTGGATTTCTTGGGTCTAGATACTTTGGAATGACAATCTTACCCATCATGATATCTGCTATTTTTCCTGCCAGTTGAATTTTCTTTGTCTCTCTTATTCTTTTTCCTGTTTTCTTCATGCTCAACTCCTTTATTGTCTTTGCTAAGATTGGAATTTCCTTGATAGCTTGTAATAATGGGATCTTAATACAAACATTTCTCAGCTCATCTAAGAAATCATAATTAGGCACCATAATTTGTTTTTCTACACCCCTATCAATTTGTAATCTTTCTAGAAATGGAGGTGTAGAGGTGGATGTTGATGGCTGCTCTAATATAGGAGTTGAAATTATTGGTTCTTTTTGTTTTGATTTTTCAATGTTTGGGTCTTGGAAAGGTGTGTTCTCTTCAAGACTTTTATTCACCAGTAGAGAATCTTCCTCATAATTGTTTTGCTCTTGTATGATTACAGAAGGTTTCTTCTTTTCAAGTATTCTTCCAGACCTAAGTTGAACATCACTAAGGTCTAAAGGAGTAATCAAATAAGTTGGAAACTGTTGGCCTTCTATCATGTATGTGTTCTGAGGATTTTTATTGTTGGGGTTTGGTATGGGTTGAGCAGGTAACTGATTTGTTTTCTGAGGAAATGGTAATGAAAGTGGTGAATTTTGATGTTGTGGATTTTGAGGGTTCTGTTGAGGACTTTGTTGAAATTTTTTTTGAGGAGGGAAATGTGAATATGGTGGATATTGATAGTACTGAGAGTATCTTCCATAGGGATTTTATGCTCCTTGTGCCCAAGTTTGAGATCGATTTTGGAATTGGGGCCAAGGTTGTTGCCAAGAATTCCAATTTGGTGGGGGTTGATTATACAGCTGATCATGGAATCCTTGTGTTTGAGGTCATTGCCAAGGCCTTCTAGAGACAAAATTGAGAGATTCTGTAGAATTTGTAGAGGTTTCTTCTTGAAAGACAGCTTTAAGACCAGGAAGTGAAGGGAAACTCTTGGTCTCATGTTTTTCTGAACAAATTATACAGGTCTCTACTACTTTTGCATCCAAAGGACATTCTCTCAAGGCATGCTTCTTTCTACATTTGGGAAAAAATATTGCTAAGGCATCAGATTCAGTTTTCTGCTTATTTTGTAACTTAAGGGTGTCTATTTGTTCACTAAGACTCCCTAAAATATCAGATTTGAATTCATCAAGCATATGTCCTATTTCTGCCCTACTTACTATCCCAGAAGCAGACTTACTTGCCCTTGCAAGAGCAAGGTCTCTTGGTCCTTTCACAGTTTTAGATTTCCCTCTTGAAAGGTTGATACATAATTCAGCTATTTCAGGTAATGTGAGCTTAGATATATCCCCTTTTCCCATCATGTTAACGATATCTAACCATTCATCCCTAATTGTCTTCAATAAGAGAGCTTTCAAAGTGTCTTGGTCTAAATTTTCCATTTTTTCCCTCTTGATGTTATAGTTAAACCTCTCTAGCAAATCTTCAAGATTTTCATCCTCTTTTTGTAACATTTTAAACACTTCCTCCTTATGGTTGACTGGCATACAGTAATCCAAATACCTCTCTAGAAATGCATGTTTCATGTCTTCCCATGTCCTAATAGAACTGCTGATCAAACTCATAAACCATTTTAATGCTGCTCCTTTCAATGTTGAAGGAAATAGTTTAAGTTTTTGAGCATCTTGTAAGTAATCATAGGTTCTACATAGGACTTCAAATTCAAATAGAAAGGTTTCAGGATCTTCAGTTTTGAGTCCATAAAAGTTTGGAAGGACAGAGGGTGAAATGTTTTTCATAGTTGCATTAGTTTCTTCATCTACTATAGGAAACCCAAAAGAGCTTCCTATTTCCCTTCTACCTGTTCCTCTGCCTCCTTCTGCACCTCTACCTCCATTAAAGACTCCTCCTCCCCCTTCTTCTACCATAGTTGATTCTTCTGTGGAAGTGGAAAAGTTTGTGTCTCTAGCAGGGGTCCTTGAATCTTCTTCTAAAACAGATTCAGTGGATGAAGTGGAAGGTCTTTCTAATGGAATATCTGATCTTAAGCCTTCTAGAAGTCTGTGATAAGTATAGAATGGAATGTAGGTTTGAGTTGGAGGTGTGTTGCTTCTTGTTCTTGGTGAAACAAGTGGTGTTCTAGGAATCAAGCTTTTTCTTCTTATGAATCTACCCCTTGAGTCTCTTTCTCTACGCATGTCATTTTTTTTGGGAGGTAAGAAACAAGGCTACCTAGTTACACTTCCCCGACAACGGCGCCAAAATGTCTGCTCAACTTAGTGTTCCTAAATTGATGTCATAAATTGTCAACCAGGGCTAGTAAACTGTTGAAGTGAAGTGCACTATATGTGCCTAGATATTTGCTCCCTACTTCATTGTGTTTAGTGTTTTTCTAGTGTTTTTGGTTTTGTGTTTTTATGCTAAGAGGAAAAGAACTAAGTGTCTAACAAAGAGAAGTTACTGGTCACACTAAAACAGAGCAAAGGCTATTCTAAACTATGTATGGCACCTAAGAACAGAAAATGCAAAACTTGTCAAGAAAAATAACTCATAACATGAACTCAGTCCAATTCATTCATTAGAAGTATGTTGGAATAGTTTGAGAAAATGATAAGCTTAATGAAATGAGGTACTTCTAAGTAAACAAAAACTTACAATATCACAAAAATCTCATCCATGGTTAGAAATTTTTTGGAACACAATTGGAAAAGATTATCTGTAGCATAGTAAGGAACCCTACTCTAAATTAACTTATGACACTGAAATTAATCCATTCTACAACCCAAAATGTCACTACTAAGCCTCATTCGAGAGTTAGAAATCTTTTGGAATAGTTTTGGAAGAAGGCTATTTGTAGAATTATAATAAATTGCATAACAGTCAAGGCCTCAAACTGATATCACTAATTCCTGTCCATATGATGATGTGTTGGAAGAGATTAATAACAAGAGTAGTTTGTAAATAATGAAGGCCTTGAAGTCTAATGGAACAGAACTAGAATAAAACTAACTAATAAAACTTAAAATACATTAAACAAAACTAAACTAGAATGCAATCAATAAAACTTGAAATACAGTGAACAAAACTTAACTAGAGTGCAATTAATCTCCGGAGTATTACAGCTGAACTAAAATGCAACTAATCTCTAAAATATTACAGCTATCTCTCATTCAGTGTTAGTGATATTTTGGAATAATTCATAATAATAATACTGGTTGTAACATTCGATGTAAGTTAGCATAAAGCATGGAATTCAAAAAGCTGCTTGAATTAGTAATGAAACAAAGCTAAAGTTACTTATCTAAACAATATGCACAGAGCTTCTTGGGCAGTAGGGGCCCTCTACCACCGGATTAGCATAAAGTTCTCCTCAATATTGCCTTAGATCATGCAATGAAGTTGAATTTCTTTCATTAAAGGGAAAATACTTCAGAAACAGAGTATTACGGACTTTTGATATCTGACAACAAAACATCAATATAGCTAACTGTCTCTCGGTCTCCCGAGTCATTCTTATAAAATAAATACATAACTACCCTTGAGAGGAAATAGGGATAAGTGTATTTCCCAGTTAAAATCAAATTAGAACTCTTGTGGAAGCCTCGTACTCTTGCTAAAGACATTTGTAGAGTTCTTGTCCCGGTAGAAGTCTACCTCTTAGTTTTGATTTCTTCCACGTGCATAACCACTTGGAGATTTTTACTCAGACTTCGTAGAGGACAAGTAACGATGTAGATGAAGTCTGGATTTAAACCATATGCGTTTTTCCTCTAAGTGACACCTGTAACCTGTGTAAACATGAAGATAGCTGCGGAATAGGCGACTGGCTACAGAATGGCTGCATTCTGTAGTTGAGTCTAGTCAAAAAATTACTACAACAACAAAACCACGAAAATATAGCAAGTCAGTCATTATATGCATTCCTAAAGTGACTTTAACTAATCCTATTGATCTTTTAAGCCTGCAACTGATAAAGGATAAAGGAATTGAAGTGAAATTTGGTGAAAGAGAAGGACATCTTTGGGGCTCAACAGAATGTTTGGTTTGCCAGCAAAATAAAGTTGAGACAGTTAAGACCCCAGGTCTTCTACAACATTTATCCATTCCAAGTCAACATTGGGAGGAGATTTCAATGGATTTTATCACAAGTTTACCTAAGTCCGGAGGAAAGAGTGTCATCATGGTGGTAGTGGATAAACTTACCAAATATGCACACTTTTGTGCATTATCTCATCCATTTAAATAAAGTACAGTTGCTACTACATTTATTGAAACAATTCAAAAGCTACATGGAAACCCAAAGGTTATTGTGAACGACAGAGATACCATTTTTACTATAAATTTTTGGACAGAGTTATTTTCTTGTTTGGATACTCAATTAGCTCATAGCTCATCTTATCATCCTCAATCCAATGGTCAAACTGAGATAGTGAATAAATGTTTGGAAGGATATTTTCGTTGTTTTGTCTCTGATAAACAAACACAATGGGTCAAGTGGTTACCTCTCGTTGAAAGGTGGTATATCGCTTCCTTCCATACTGCAGCAAAAATGAACCCATTTATGGAACTTTATGGATATCATCCACCGTCCATCACATCATTTTTAAGAGAAAATTATAAGGTTCAAGCAGTGGAAGATCACATCGAGCATCAACAAGAAGTTCTCCAACTCTTAAATGATAACCTAAATTTGGCACAAAATCGAATGAAACAACAGGCAGATCAACATCGCAGCGAGAGAAGTTTTGATGTAGGAGACTAGATATTTTTACGGCTACAACCGTACAAAAAAATGTCCCTCAAGTAAGCTAAGAAGGATAATAAAATATCACCAAAGTACTATGCTCCTTAAAAGGTGTTGAAAAATATTGGTACTATGGCATACAAATTGGAGCTTCCTTCTTCTTCGCGAGTGCATCCAATTTTCCATGTTTCATGCTCAAAGAGGGTTATAGGTGAAAATCTTCCATTTCAAACAATATTTCCAGAACTTGATGAGGAAGGAAAAATCATATTGGAACCTGAAGCGGTCACGGAAGCAAGAACTCGAGAGCTACGAAATCAATCAATTTCAGAGTATCTCATAAATTGGAAGAACTTACCCACTGAAGATTCTACATGGGAGGATGAGAATTTTATACAAAAGCACCCAGAGCTACTCAAGCGTTGAGGACAACACATTTTTGAAGGAGAGGGGCATGTTAGGTCCCTATATTACTAGTTTAGCCCCTTATTGTTATTAATGTAGCCCCCTTATTGTTATTATTGTGCCCTTACATTGTTATTGTTAGGTCGGCTAGGATTACATTGTGGCCCAATAGGATTACATTGTGACCCCATGGACTCCTATATATAGAAAGGAGGTTTTGTCATTTGCATCATCCAAGAATTGTTCATTCATGTAATGTATTGGAGATTTCCCCCTCGAATTGGCTTATTTCTAAGGTGTTGATATATCTTTTCTTCTATTTTTGGAGCTGGTTTCACAACAAAATGTCAAGGCACCTTTCTATTAACTCCATTTGCTTATCCATATTCGTCATATGGCAACACAAATTCTCCATGGATATGAGGTGGTACTCTCTATTCTCATGTTGCTCTAGTATAATCCTACCAAGAAGGAATTCCATGTGCCAATATAGGTACACCATGGGAATATATTGATTGAAGCACCCATGTGTGTTCCTTATGTCCTTAGTGTCTGAGAGAAGGTGCCTTTTGGTGGTTACTTCCTTTTCGGCATGCGTGATTTCTTCTTGAATGAGGGTTAGCGTAATCTATTGAAAATTAGCTATTACTTCCTCCAATGCGTGATGGGTTTATTTGGTGCCACGACTGGCCCATTCTTGATAGTATGTTGTGCCCCTTCTAACTCTGACTCATTAGTATGGCATGGAAACTGCACGATGATTTGAAAAATTCTAAGGAACAATGGGAGCATGTTAGGAAATATTATGAGAAGGACAAGTAATAGGTTATAGAAACCAAAATAAGGCCATGTTGCATCTTGAACAGAGGAATGAAGTCAACTGTGAACCAGATTGGTTCACAAGGAGGCAAAAAAGATAAGTGCTAACCAAAGGGATCACAATGAGAGACTATAAACCATGAGAAGGAGAGTACTTCCTAGATATACAGGGAGTTGAAGATTAAAAAAAAAAGGAAATCAAGCCAAAAAGTTGCAAGAAGTATGAGACCAGACACAAAGACGATGAAACGAAGATGTCAGATAAGAAAATGAAGAAATAAAGGTAATCCTACCTGAGAGGAGAGTCACTCGATAGATTAATAGCTACTTAAAAATTGAAGAGTGCTCTCTCTATCTTTGGGGCTCAAGATAGACTTGCACTATGAGATCCTTGTTGTCGATAGTGACTAAATGCTAGTTGTGGTTAAGATGGGATAATTCCAACTTTGTGGAACAGAGCATGTTGAAAAGCTAGCTTTATCGTTCTCTAATCCAAACTTTATGGATATAGTTGATGTGACTCTGCAAGCATGGCATGAAAAGATGAACAAAAGTAAGTTGTTATGTGGAAAATGAGCTATCACATTTAAGATGGATTGAATTATTATAACCATTGGATTTTCCTTAGAAATCACAATGATTCTCTTGGTGACCTACTTTCCATTTTGGCTAGCTACATTAAAGCTATGAATAACCATCACTGAGGCATAAATTCAATTTTTGGTGGATATGTAGCATGTACAATTGCACGAGGGAGGCTTAAGAGAGAAGGAATGTAAAAGAGATCAACAAGCATTAAGATAGATTAATTTATGTTAAATTAATCTTTAATGACCATAAATATGGTATACTCAGTAAAATACCAAGTTTAAAATGGCTATGAGTACTTATAAGTGAAGACCTCATTCTAAATACCATAATGAGGTGTGTTATAAAGCTCCAATATACGGTATGGTTGTCATGATGGTTTTGATTTTGAGAAAGTTAATCATTTTCAATACTGCAACGAGATGTTTTATAAAGCTTCATAGGTAGTATGTTTTGTTTTTTATAATTTTGTTGGTTTGTAGGTTTTGTTGAAAACCAAGTACGGTGTTCCCCAAAGGGAGAGGGTTTTGTAACAGCCCTGGAAAAACCATTCATGTAAAAATATAAAATACCACAATGATGGGACATGTATTCCAAGTTGAATGGTGGAATAGAAATCCTAGTGGGTATTCATTAATTTATTATGGCTAAGTAAATTGGCAAAGGCAAAGGCAAAAGCTTTGGAAAGGCATGAGACATTAATTGGAATTTTATTTATGAAAATAATGGAAATTAGGAGAAAAGGAAGGCAAAAGGTCACATTTTGTATGTGAGGAGGAAAATGAAGGAAAATAACGGAAAATGAAGAAATTATAGGCCTCATTAATAAAAATTCTTCTGAGGATCGGGGGGGGGGGGGGGGCTTGGCCAGTTCAGTTTTGGGAGAGCTCTCATTATTCTTTATTTCTCTCTCATACTCTTGAGCACTTAGCGTATTCTTGGAGCAGTCTTGGAGAGTGTGGCATATTTGGAGATTTCGATCAAGAAAGAAAAGTAAAAGAAGGAAAGTGGAATAGGACATCAGGATCAACATCTACAACAGAATCTGAGTACAGGTACAGAGTTGCATGTATTTTTTCCTCATTTTTTTTGGCATGAATGGTGTATGCATGTGGATTTCCTAGCCATGCCATTTCCTAGACAACCATGGTATTGTGGGTTTATTTCCATTGATTATTTTCTAGTTTGTTCTCATGATTCTTTTATCTATTGGGTTGAGTTATTATTTCCTGGAATCATTAGTTGGAAAAATGCTTTGGAAGCCCGGTAGACAACTGTGGGTTGAGTTACTAGTCCTAGAAGCCTTGGTTGGAAAAATGCTCTGGAAGCCCTAGGTGGGTTGAGTTACTATTCCTGGAAGCCCTGGTTGGATAAATGCTCTGGAAGCCCTGTAACAGTTGGGGTTGAGTTACTAGTCTTGGAAGCCATGGTTGGAAAAAATGCTCTGGAGCCCTGGAGTAGTTTGGGTAGAGACCAATCCGTGATGGTTGTGATTTCCGACTGTGAGGTAAAATCACTGGTTGAGGGTTGAGGTGGTTTGGCCTCTAAAAGCCCTGGATTGATTGTGATTGATGTGTTTGATTAAGTCCCACATTCATGTTTGGAATATGGCACGAGGGTGGTTGGATGAAGTGAGACTTGGCTCAACCAATCTATTGTTGGGTGGAACGTGGAAGTCCCATCCACGGTTGGTTTTTACATTTAGTAATGAAGAGCTCATTTCTCTGGTATTCGGTATGCAAATATACTAGTTTATGTATGGATTTCATTGCTATTGTATTCGTGGTATTTATTTTGTTAATTTTTTTATTATAAGAAAGTATTTGATCAGTGATGATGTATGGCGTCATTCATGTTTTTTCCTGTAAATTTTTATCCCATGTATCTATGGTAAAATTGATTGTACGATAGATCATGATGTAGGGGAGCAATGCTTCTTAGCCATTCTCAGATAAGGAAGAGACCCCTTTGTTTAACTATGTTGTTTATAATTGTAGATGCTATTTTTGTGACATGTTTGATGAAATTCCTCTCATGGCTGGGTGGGGTTGGATGAATTTCGGTTGATGTGATTGCTTCCATATGTTCTTTTTAATATTAATTACCCTCTCCTAAAGTTACAGGATGTTCTAGGTAGTGACCTGGGCTCAGGGGCTAAAAATGTGGCATAGATCTTAGAGCTATAGGCAGAAAATTCATTGTTTTGGCCTTAGCTGCTACCTTGACAAGGCTAGCCTGCGGCTATAGGGTCTATAGCTGCTACCTTTCCCTTACAAGCCCATAGCTCAGCCTCAAAGTGGCTAAAAATTAGTTTCCCCTCAAGGAACAGGGCCCTAGAAGGTTGGGTTACCTATTGGGGATGTCAGTGATGCGGTGTAAGGTGTGTTTTTTTTGTTTCCGTTGGTTCAAGTTTGTTAAGGTCATCTACGAGGTTGAATCTCATAGTAGTAGCCTCTCTTCACATGTTTACCTTAGTTGTTCAATTACTTTGGTAGATGTGGGAAGATGGTGTTACAAAGATGAACCTAAAACTTACTCCCCCCTACAGAGTACCTCACCAGATGGGCTAAGGCCACACTAGTTAGGGATTGTACTGCGGATACCATCACCAAATTCATTTTTGAAAACATCATCACCAGATTTGGGTGCCCCCGGAGCCTCACTAGTGATTAAGGGAGCCATTTAATCAATGAAACAGTTGCTTCACTACTCTAGAACTTCATGATATAACACCATAGGAGTAGGCCGTATCACCCTCAAACCAACAGTACCGTGGAGGCTTTCAACAAGATCTTGGAAAGGGGATTAACTAAGGTATGCTCAACCAACAGGGATGATTGGAATGAGTGTGTTCCTGCTACTTTATGGGCCTACCATAATACTATTAAACATCTGCAAAAACATACACCTTTCCAGTTAGTATATGGGCGAGAGGTTGTAGTACCTATTGTGTTCATTATTTCCAGCCTTTTCATCGCATAGGAAACACATATGGCTGAAGAATATTAAATTCTAAAGTGGTTGGAAGAACTTTGGGAGCTAGACGAAGCTAGGTTCATGGAAAAATTCCATCAAACAGTTGAGAAGCATAGGCAGAAGGCATGGTACGACAGGCATATCAAGCATAATTCATTTAAGGTGGGGGGGCATGTTCTATTGTATGATAGCAAATTCTTGAAATTTCCATGAAAGTTGTAGATGCATTAGTCGAGGCCTTTCATTTTAGCGGAAGTCAAGGAGTCAAGAGTTGTTAAGCTCACGCAACTGGACGGTGTCTTAATACCAGGATGGGTGAATGGTGCACGCTTGAAACCCTTCCAGGGATAAAAAAATTCCACTCAAAATTAATTGCATCTCCAAAAGGAGGTAATAAGTAAGAGTAGGTAAGAGTTAGTTAGTTTGGTCATACATTAGTTGTGTCATTTCCTCTCGTTAGTCAATTATTTCCATTCTAGTTAGTCCAGAATAAATCCTCAGTCAGGGTCCTTCCAGTTGCGGATGAAGTTCCTCATCACTGCAACTGCTTGTGGTCGGGGAGCCACACATGTCATGTGTCATATTCATAATAAATAAGAAATTATTCCCATTCTCAATCTAGATTTATACTAAATCTTTCCCTTAATACTCATCATCAACTCATAAGCACGCCCATCACAATGTCATAATTACCCATCAACTACACCCACATTTTCTAATTTTGCATCATCCAAGTCAGGTCTAGCTCAACCGTCTTCAGCGTTAGCACGGTTGAAGTCGAGTGGGGAAAGTTTTCATATTAATTAGTAAAGTGGTATCATCATAAAGGTCGTGTCGAGGTTTTCTAATTAATCTGCATGGAAATGTTGAGTTCTTCAAAGTCTGAAGCCAAGGTGGTAGAATTGTTAAGTGTGGAGTATGTTCCCAATATCCAGTGTCCCAAGCTCAGGTCCAAGCCCCCTATGTCTCATTTCTATCAAAATCGTTTCAAAATGACAAATACTATGATATATGTTCCATAGTTTGAATTTGATGAAAGAATCATGAAGGGAGTGCCAATTTATGGAAAATACGATAAAGCACAATTGATTGATAATGACCTATCAGACTCCTTCCATTTTCTGGCTCTGAAGCGCGAGTTATATAATGAACCAATGATTAAGGTTGATGGAAGTTAATCCATCAAAGTCACAGAATATTTCAGAGGAATTCAAAGGTCAACTTTTCTAAATCTGAGGAGTCTACTCGTATTTGGAATGACGGGGCCACCATGTAGTGCACGAAGTTACTTATCAGCAGAATGCATGGAGGATCACTATGGATCGACAAAGAAAATCCAATTCATGCGGTCAACATCTAGAGGATCACATGCCTATTAGCACTTGGAAATGTTGTGTCCACTACATTCTAGACACCCTCCAAGTGAGAAAAGAAGACTGGGAATGATAACTACTACAACAGCTAAGACACTAAGAGAGGAGGTAAGGGCGCTCTCATAGAACCAATCAACACCCCCAATATCAAGTATGCATGTAATATCATTACAGGGGAGTTTATGCACCATTTTTCAAGGAATGAGTGCATGCTCGATACTATTTCAGTTGCAGAGCACTGTGTACAGAGTGCACAGTTGAACTGGTGCAGTTTCCTACTTCAAGGATTTTTTTAGGCCTGTGAGGACATCTACAATAGAGAAATCCACTTCATCTATGGATACCTTGTCATTGGTCTAGCCATGTGGAAATATTTCCCACCCAAAGCCCGAGAGTTGGCTCCTATTATAGAAGATAAACCACTTGCTCTCAGAGACACGCCTTGGTGAACCTCGGGGGCCCAAAGAAGCAAGGTAATCAACAAGGCATCCTTCAAGAGATGGTATAAGAAAATGTTGGAGGTCGTCAAGGCTGTGGAAAGGGTCCCAAAACTGCTACTCGATGATTATTCGTTGGATGTATGGTTCAATTTCAGTCACAAAAATACTTGGTAAGGCTAAAATGTGTCCACTCTCAAATGTTCTTGATGAGGCCTCAAAATTTCATGTTAACTGAAGAAGCATTCCACACAGAGGTCAATGTATGGCTGGGCATCGCGGGGGAAGTTCGCAAAGAAAATCACACATAATTATTTGGAGGGATGGTGCCCCAACTACTACCTGGAGAGGGTGCACTTGCAGATTCAAGGAAGCGGTTGGTTGAAGAAGAGTTGCAACCCATCATCAAGAGAGTCGAGACACAAATGCACTCGATTAAGGAAACTATGGACCATGGTCAACATTGGAGTCTTTCCAGGTTCGTTCCCTACTTTTACTAAATTTCAATGTTTAAGGAAGCATGAGTCTATGGTTAGTACTCCCCTAGTTGCTGTACTTTCAGTCATAGGGCCCGATTCCCAATCCAAACTAGTGATCCCAAAAGCTCGACCAGCGAAAGCTACAAAACCTCCAGCTAGGTATAAAAAGAATAAAATGACCCCCACCAACCAACTTGTTGATCTTACTCTTGAAGAACCCCAATCACATACTGCATCGCCTATTATCTAATAAACTCAACCCTCCACTTTTTTTTCATCACACTGCTCGCACAATACATCGTCGCGCACAACTTCCACATTCGCCACCATTTCCGACACCATACCCTCTGGAACACTCCTAGGAATGGAAATGGAAATGGAGGTCGACTCTGTTATCCAGTCCATTATGGAAATTACCAACACAGAAGTCGCTCCCACATCCATGTTATCTTTATTGTTTGAGTCAGGTCCACTAACGGTCACCGTACATATAAGTACCCCTCCCCTCACTACTACCGTCCATCCCATATCATGCAGTCCCCTTCATCCCTCTCCTTCAATTTCACCCCTCCCTGTTTCCATCCACACCATTCTACAGTTGGTCGAACCTTCACAATAGGCTACATCACCCCATGGACATTTAGAGAAGACTATTGCCAGTGGGAAACCATTGCAAAGTAAATTTCTGGAACCACCCACCATGGGCCAAGATCCCTATTTCCATCCACACCATTCTACAGTTGGTCGAACCTTCACAGCAAGCTACATCACCCCATGGACATTTAGAGAAGACTGTTGCCAGTGGGAAACCGTTGCAAAGTAAATTTCCAGAACCACCCACCATGGGCCAAGATGATCTCCAGGGTTGGTCCTTAGCCCAATTATTTAATTGTTTTTAACTCGTCTCATACTGAGCAGAAGGATTGCACAATAATTTGACGACCGAACATGAATATCAACAACAATAGATTCTGGCATTAATTGCAGAACGTGATCAACAAAACCAAGAAAATCAACATATTCAGAGTTAGCTGGAACAGATCACAGAAAAATTCTAGGTACTATGGCCATTAGTATCAAATGTAGTGCCTAATTATTTGGAGGAATTTTTAGCTTGTACAATTGTTGAATGTTGCGATCACATACAGGCAGCATCTCATGATCTAATTTCCGCCAACTGTGAGATCAAGAAAACCATTTCTTCCACACAGAGGGCATTGCCAGACTCTTCAAAAACGTATGCAGCTGATATCTAACAGAAAATGCTAGACGTAATTGTCCTCAAAGACTCCATCATCAACTCTATGGAGGAAGCTCACACCCTCCTGCAATAGGTTCACGACTAGTTGGGCTTCCTGACGAAAATGAATCAACCTATATACCCCCTCTGCAGCCGTGTTAAACAACTACCCAGCGAGGCCAAGAGCACCAAGGAAAAAATCTTGCGGAAGGAGATCCTAGCAGAGGTAAACACTCTCAAGGCCCAAATCGAGTAGATTGAAGATGAATCGACCAAAACCAAGAAAATACTTCGGGACATTCAACCTCCGATGCAAGCACAAACCATAACCTTATCCTAAAGATAATTCAATTCTCTAACTCTCCATAACTATAACTAGAGAAAGCAATGGAAACCTTAACTCACAATAAGGAGCTTTGACAAGCTAGCATCACATAAACATGTTCTCTAATGAAAGACTTTTCTTCAATAAAATCAACCTAAGATTTCATCTCAAAAACCTAATTTGCATGTTTCCGAAGGATGAAATCCTAATTATAGTTTTCAATATGCTCCAAGAAACTAAAAAACCCTAGTTACTCAAAGACAAGATAAATAAAGTAAAACTAAAGATGCTAAAGAGAGAGGAAGATTAATGTACTCCTCTTAGTCACATCCATAACACAATATAACGAATAAAGATGAGAATAATGAATGTCCAATTGATAATTGCAACACAATAAAATTCACAATATTGTAAATTTCCCCAACAAAAACACTCAAGAGACCAATAGCTAGCATAACATTAAAAAAGAGGGAAAACTATAGAAACATAATGCACATAAACACATTAAAACAAATTTGTAAACAATTCACTCCAAAAACCAATTAACTAAAACCTATTTCATAGACCCACATTGGAGAAAACAAATTGAAGCCCAATTCACATAAACAACAAATTTCACTTTCACTAATACATTAACATAAGAAATGTTGATTAGCTAGGTAGAAATGGATATGGTGAATGGTGTAAATAATATATTAAAAAAACTTAGATTGCTAGAATTATTTTCCCATGTGTTATAGGAAACACACATGAATAACATTTAAAATAATAATAATAATAATAAATTACACCCCCACTCCCAAAAAAAAAAAAACTAGATTAGTGTAACCACTTGAGCTTCCTGGACAACAAATTAGAGATGATAATACCCTAATATACTCAAAGATCCTATAATAGATGTTAGTGATAACTAATAAACATATCTATCAATAATCTTAGCAATGCAACCTGTTTACCACTCTAACCTCCCATTGATTCGATCTAGATTAGGATACCCATGAAAGTCCTCAGTAACAACTGTTGAGTCCCAAACTTGCATCTTTCCTATACACCTTTCTAGACTTTTTCCATTTACCTGGACCTCCTAAGTCATCAACATCATTTCATATTAATCATAAAAGAGCATTTAAAGTGGTTTTTAACTATGTTTTGTGTCTACTGTTTGAATTAGATTTTTGCTCATTGAGCTGCGGAATCTTGTCACTTTCCGCAGCTGCTTCAACTTTCCGCAGCCATTTTGTTAAAGTCTATATTGCAGGTGTCTTCAGGAAAATCAAGCCACATGGGAAAGTTGGAAATGACATGGATATGGACCGAGTCCTATTGGCTCAGTCGAATTCACCAAAGAAGGCCGTGGTCAAAGGTAGTCAAGTGGTGGTCAACCTAAGAGTCCTACGGTGACAGAACTCCGTTTTTCACCACGTGAAGACTTGCGTGGCCATTCCTAAATCTCAGGGGACATATCAACACCTGTGAACTGCTCCATAAGCCGAATCCAATGGCCACCCTCCATAGATTTAATCTTCACGGCAGCCATAATGCTAGATTTCTGGACGTGGTTGTTCACGTGTCTTTTATCAGCGCAGATTGTAGGAAAGTAGTTATGTCATCCTCTGTTATAAATAATGCGTTCTCATACGCATAGTAGCTAGATTTTGTAATTTAATTTTGCTGTAAAGAAATCCCACTGTGCCGTGACATTATTTCCTTGTTATGACTGCGTTTTGAATACATGAGAAGACTCTGTTCATAAGCATAATTCGTGGTTGATAGATGTTCCCCGAGGATTGTGCAGAGGGCCCCTGCACACGCCGAGGTTTTGTTTATTGCTGTATAGTTTCATGCTTTATTTCCTTACGTTCATTATGCCATAGTTATTCACGTGTATATATTACATCTCTTATGGTATTAACGCTTTATTTCTGTCCATAGTTTTTCATGCTTTATACTGCTGTTAACTGATCAGTGTCTTTGTTCCAAATTACAATAGGCAGCCCGGGCATTTGCACATAGTTTTACAATGACTAATGACATGGAATCAGTCTTGTCCTTCTGCTGATTTATTTTTCTTAGCTTTTAATTCCAGCACTGTTTTATTTATTTCAGTTTTGTACATTTGCTTTATTATTTAGATTAGATATTAAATTACTCATGTCATTATCAGTTACCTCCGAAAGCCATAGTGAGACTAATGGTGAGGGATTGAAGTATGAGTGTGTAGTTTGATATTAGTTTATTTTTCTGCAAGTTAGATATTAAATTGCTCATGTCATTATCAGTTACCTCCGAAAGCCATAGCGAGACTAATGGTGAGGGATTGAGGTATGAGTGTGTAATTTGATATTAGTTTATTTTTCTGCAAATTAGATATCAGATTGCTCAAGTTGTTTATGATTACCTCCGAAAGCCATAGAGAGACTGATGGTGAGGGGTTAGAATATGAGTTGATGTAATTTGATTTTAGCTTTACTTTGCTTGCAATTCTTGGATTTCTTTGAGCACAGTTTCTTTTGTATTTAGACAGTAGCAAGGGTAGTGGGTTTCATGATCAATAGTTCACTGTTTTTTTGACTAGTATAGCGGCACATTTTCATTTTCTTTTAGGAATTAATTTTGTCATTGCATGTTTTAAAACCCTTTTGAAGTTTGAAGTTTGCGAAATCATTATAAAGGACATCATTGCCTTGAACATTTATATCCATACTTTTCTTTTAGAATTTCCATCTCACATTAGGAAACCAACCAAGATAAAAACCCCCAAGATAAATAAAAAACCCAAAAACGAAAAAAAGTAATAGATAGGTTATCTTGCACATATAGTGCGC
This sequence comes from Pinus albicaulis, assembly GCA_034641835.2. Taxonomy (NCBI): domain Eukaryota; kingdom Viridiplantae; phylum Streptophyta; class Pinopsida; order Pinales; family Pinaceae; genus Pinus; species Pinus albicaulis. The sequence continues at coordinate 1,412,726,059 of CM076570.1, read as the reverse complement.
CACACTTCGTCAGCTTACGAATCCCGGATTGACAAATTAATGTAGCAATTTAGGACACACTAAATTGACCAAACATTTTGGCGCCGTTGCCGGGGAAGTGTAACTAGGTAGCCAATTTCTTTTAAAAAAAACAATAAAAAGAAAGGAAAAATTGATAACTTCTTGAAGTATGCTCTCCTCTCGCACCTAGTGTGATCTGGAGGATCAGAAAAAAGAGTTATTGGTTCAATAATTTCTTGAAGTATGCTCTCTTCTTGCACCTAGTGTGACCTGGAAGATCAGAAAGAGAATTATTAGCCCAACTTAAAAATAAAAAAAAATGACATGCATAGAGCAAGAGATTCTAGGGGAAGGTTTATAGCGAGAGCCAAGAGTTCGATTTTCACAACTCCATCTTCTTCAAAGAATAGACAAGATTCACCACCATCTACCCCTAGCCTTAAGATTCCTGGAATTCAAGGAGCAGCTGAATTAGAGGATTCTCCTACACCATCTACCAAATCTCAATTAGAGAAGACCCTTTCTTTACTTCTACAGGAGAGCATATTGTAATCAAAGAAGTAGAATCACCTGAAGAAGAAAAGGAAGAAACTCCCTCTCATCCTCCCTTGATAGAAGAACCAGAGGACTCTGAAGAAACTATCATGACAGAGGAAGTAGTAGATGGATTCAGAGGTAGAGGTAGAGGTATAGGAGGAGGAAATAATGGAGGCAACAATGGTGGAGGTGGAGGTAATAATGGAAGAAATAGGGAAGGAGACAACTCGTTTGGATTCCCTATAGTTGACGAGGAAACTCATACAACAATGAAAAACATCTCACCATCTGTCCTCCCCAACTTTTATGGATTGCAAAGTCAGGATCTTGAAACATTTCTGTTTGAGTTTGAAGTCGTGTGCCGAACCTATGACTATATGGAAGACTCTCAAAAACTCAAACTGTTTCCTTCAACATTGAAGGGAGCTGCTTTGAAATGGTTCATGGGATTAGTCACCCAATCTATTAGGACTTGGAATGATATGAAACAAACATTTTTGGATAGATATCTGGACTATTGCATGCCCACCAATCACAAGGATGAGGTATTCAAAATGGTGCAAAAAGAAGATGAAAATTTGGAGGATTTACTTGAAAGATTTCAATACAACTTAAAAAGAGCAAAGATGAGAAACTTAGATGAGGAAAATTTGAAAGCCCTTCTATTAAAAGCCATCAGAGATGAATGGATAGATATTTTAAACACGATGGGGAAAGGAGACATTTCTCAACTTCCACTTCGTGACATAACAGAACTATGTGTCCATCTCTCAAGGGGAAAATCTAAAACGAGAAAAGGGCCTAGAGATCCTTCTCTTATCAGGGCAAACAAATCTGCAACTGGATCAGTAAGTAGGGCAGAGATTGGCAATATGCTTGATGAATTCAAAATTGATATCTTAGGGAGCCTTAGTGAACAACTAGACACCCTTAAAATTCAAAACAAGCAGAAAGCAGAAACTGATGCTCTAGCCATCTTTTGTCCGAAATGTAGGAAGAAACATGCTTTAAGGGAATGTCCCTTGGATGCAAAAGTTGTAGAAACATGTATGACTTTCTCATAGAATCATGAGACCAAGGATTGTCCTTCAATTCCTGGACTCAAAGCTGTCTTTCAAGAAGATCCAAATTCAGTAGAATCTCTCTGTTTTGTTGCAAGAAGACCTTGGCAGGGGAAAAAAACTCAAGGGTTTAACAACCCTATGAATTTTAAACCCCCACCAAATTGGAATCCTTGGCAACAACCTTGGCCCCAACCTCAAAATTCATATCAGTCATGGGTACAAGGTATGCAAAATCCTTATGGGAGATTTGCTCAATTTTTTCAATATCCTCCATCTTTTCAAAATCAACAAGCTCCACAACTTCCAAACCCAAATCTACAACTTCCATTGCCATTTCCACAACAACAACCTTCTCAACAAAATCCAAATCCTCAACTCATGTTTCCATTCCAACAAAAGACAAATCAACTTCCAGCTCAGCCATTGCCAAATCCTAACAATAAAAATCCTCAGAATACTTACATGATAGAAGGACAACAATTTCCTACCTATATGATTGTTCCTCTCAATGATGTACAACTCAGGTCTGGTAGAGTTTTAGAAAAACCTTCTATAGATGTCCAAGAGCAAGATACCGCTAAGGAGGACTCTCTTAAAGTCAATAAGGGTTCTGAGGAAGCATCTCTTCAAAACTCAAACATTCAAAAAGAGAAAGAAAATTTAACCCCCACAACTCCTATAGTTGAGCAACCTGCATCTTCATCCACACCTCCTTTCCCTGAAAGATTACAAATTGATAAAGGGGTGGAAAAACAAATCTTGTTGCCTAACTATGATTTTATAGATGAATTAAATAATTTTTGTATCAATATTCCCTTGCTACAAGCCATTAGAGAGATTCCTATTCTAGCAAAAACAATAAAGGAGTTGAGTCTCAAAAGACCAGGAAGGAAACCAAGAGATACAAGAAGAATCCACTTGGTAGGAAAAATTGCAGATATCATGATGGGAAAAATTACCATGCAGAAGTATGTAGATCCAGGTAGTCCAATTGTTAAGACACATATAAATGGGATAGAAATTCCAAACACATTGATTGACTTAGGGGCTGCTATCAACATTATGAGTAGATAGATTATGGAACAGCTAAAACTTCCTAATCTTCTTTTTACACCTACTTTACTGCAACTTGCAGATCGATCAATTATCAAACCAGATGGTGTATTATAAGATATTTCAGTCTCCTTAGATTCTTGGGAATATCCAGTAGATTTTATGATTTTGACTCCTAAGAGTAATCTAGGAGGGCACCCACTTATCTTAGGAAGACCTTGGCTAGCCACAGCTGATGCTTTCATTAGTTGTAGATCTAGGGATATGTACATTTTTAATGGTAATTCGACAAAGAAATTCAATTTGTATCCTCTAGCAAAAGCAATTACAGAAGTAGGAGACTATGAATGGGTTGATGATGAGGACACTATACAACCTATCTTTACCATTTCTGAAATCAGTGAGGATAGTCAAATTCTGAACACATTAGAAAATTTTGAGACATCTTCAGAATATGACCCCACACAATTTCAGTTGGAATCTGACATTGAATATTTATCATCAAAACAAATGTCTCTTTACTCTATGGAAGATTTCGGTAGTTCTACCATTGAGATTTTTCCAGGAAAAACATTGAATATCAACACAAATTTGGAAAATTCACAACAGGAAGAACTAACCAAAATCTTGCAAAAACATTCTACTGCATTTGCATGGGAGTATGAAAGGTATCGATCCTAAGAATTGCATCCATCATATCTATATTGAGGAAAACAGTAGACCAATCAGACAACCTCAGAGAAGGATGAATCCAAACCTTAGGGAGATAGTGAAAGAAGAGCTCCAAAAACTATTCAATGTAAACTTCATTTATCCAATTTCAGATAGCCGATGGGTTTCTCCTTTGGTTATAGTACCTAAAAAGAATGGTAAATGGACGGTATGCATTGATTACAGGGAATTGAACAAAGAAACTTTGAAGGATCACTTTCCTTTGCCCTTTATCGATCAGGTATTAGATACATTAGCAGGCAAAAAGTACTTTTATTTTTTGGATGGTTTTAGTGGCTATAATCAAATTCAGGTAGCACCTGAAGATCAAGATAAGACCACATTTACCTGTCCATGGGAGACTTTTTCCTATCGAGTGCTTCCTTTTGAGTTATGTAATGCACCCGCAACATTCCAAAGAGCAGTACTAGGAATTTTTTCTGATCTAATCCATGATTGTGTAGAGGTTTATATGGATGATTTTACAGTTTATGGTAATTCATTTGAAGAGGCATTAGAAAATTTGGAAAAATTCCTTATGAGATGTAAAGAAACAAACCTTTCACTAAGCCATGAAAAATTCTTTATGATGTTTACTAAAGGTATTGTTTTGGAGCATCATATTTCAGGAGATGGGATTAAGGTTGATAGATCAAAAGTTGAAGTCATCTCCAAGTTGCCTATTCCAAATTGTAAAAGAGATGTTAGAAGTTTTCTAGGATTTACTGGATACTATAGAAGATTTATAGAAAACTTCACTAAAATAGCATCTCCACTCTTCAAACTGCTTACAAAAGACTATGAATTCAAATGGGATCCTGATTGTCAATCAACCTTTGAAACTTTGAAAACAAGAATATCTGAAGCACCTATCTTGAGAGGACCAAATTGGAAACTCCCTTTCCATATTTCTACAGATGCTTCAGATACAGCTCTAGGAGCTGTGTTGGGTTAAAAGGATTTAGTCCCTTATGCCATTTACTATACCAGTAAAAATTTGACTCCCATTGAGTTGAACTATACTGTAACTGAAAAAGAGTTTTTAGTTGTTGTTCATGCAATCAATAAGTTTATACATTATATAACAGGCTATGAAACTTTTATTCATACTGATCATTCTGTGATTAGATATCTAATGAAAAAACATGTTACTAATGGCAGAGTGACAAGATGGCTCCTAATTTTGCAGGAATTCAATATTACTGTGTTGGATAGACCAAGGAAACAAAATACAGTAGCTGATTTCTTGTCTAGGATTCAGAATACTAAAGAAGATTCTCCTGTAGAGGATAAGTTTCTTGATGAATACTTGTTTGCAGTAACTACTAAGACCCCTTGGTATGCAGATATTGCTAACTATTTGGTTACAGGGAAACTGCCTCCACATTTATTTCCAAGTGAAAGAAGAAAGATTATTCAGGAGAGTTCAAAATATTCATGGATTTCTAACGAATTGTTTAAAACAGGGCCAGATCTTGTGATCAGAAGATGTGTCAGGGAAGATGAAATGCCTGATATTCTTAAGGCATGTCATGATGAACCGTGCGGCGGACACTTTGCAGACAAAAGGACGGCCTATAAAATCCTCTCTTTAGGATATTATTGGCCTTCCCTCTTCAAAGATGCAAAACAATATGTCAAAAGGTGTGAAAGCTGCCAAAGAGTAGGGAAACCTACCCTTTCAAATGAAATGCCATTGCAACCACAAGTACTCATCGAACCCTTTGAAAAATGGGCTTTAGATTTCATTGGACCTATTAATCCACCATCTAAGCAAAAGAAGTATATATTGGTTTGTACTGATTATTTTACTAAATGGGTGGAAACCAAAGCATTAGTGTCTGCTACTGAAAATTCAGTTGTTAATTTTCTTTATGAGGATATTTTTACTCACTTTGGTGTTCCAAGAGAAATTGTGACAGATCAGGGAAGCCAATTCACATCCAACCTGGTGGAGAAGCTGATGGAAGAATAAAAAATCAAGCACAGAAGATCTACTCCTTACCATCTGCAAGAAAATGGTCAAGTGGAGTCTACAAACAAAGTTCTCGAAAGTATCATCACCAAAATTGTTCATCTACACAGAAGAGATTGGGAAGAAAGGCTTACTGAAGCCTTGTGGGCCTACAGAACTACATGGAGAAATACAACAAGACATTCTCCCTATGAACTTGTTTATGGGAAAGAATTCCTGCTCCCCATTGAGTTCCAAGTCAAAACCTTCAAGATGGCAGTTCAGTTGGGGATGGATCTATCAGAAGCCCAAAAGCATAGAATGGAGCAGTTGAATGAGCTAGATGAGATCAGACAAGAGGCAATTCTAAGAACTAATCTAGTTCAATATCAAAGAGCTAAATGGCATGACAAATACATCAAATAGAAGAAGTTTCAAGAAGGAGATTGGGCATTGCTATTTGATTCCAAGTTTAAATATTTTAAAGGAAAATTTCAGACTCATTGGCTTGGGCCATATGAGATTGACAAGATCTTTAGCAATGGTGCGGTAAGAATCAAGACCATTGATGAATCTCAAACTCCTCTTATTGTGAATGGCCACAGATTAAAGATCTATCATAAGCCACTCTCAAAAGAGGAATTTGTCAAAATGTTTCAAGATAATTCTGCAATAAGGCTGGTGAAGAAGAATCCTTCTTCTCCACCAGCCTAGCCTTTGTTCTTTTTAGTTTCAAAAAAAAAAAAAAAAAAAAAATTGTATAATCCTGAAAACCAATCACTGATTGGCAGTCTTATACAGAAAATGTAGGGTGAAAATCAGGAACACCTGACACCCTATATTTTCCAAAAAAAATCTCTCTCTCTCTCATTTCACAAGTTTTATGACAACCCACTCCATTTCATTCCACTTCATTTCATTTCACTCCATTTCATCTATTTCATTTCATTTCACCAATAAAAATTTTATTTCATGACCATTTTCATTCATTCAGTTATCATCTATCCATCTCCATTCACCCAAATAATTGTTGTGTCAGTTTCCGCAGCTGACACCAGTTTCCGCAGCCAGAGGCAGTTTCTGCAGCCACCACTCTGTTTTTCAAAAATTTACAGTCAGATGTTAGTTCAACAATCATGAAATCAAATTCAGGTATGAGGACATATTATGAAGACATGAGGCATTCAAAAGCATCAACGAGGAGCAGCTGATTAAAGACTAATGAAAAATGGAAATAATTCCAAGGTATGAGTAGAAATTTATTTCAAATGGCATTCAAGCACATTTTTACATAGTTATAAACCATAGCTCCATTATATGCAATGATTGCGTTGATAACTCCATAACCGTTCCACGATCTCTATACGATTCCCCCACAATCCTTGCATTCATTTTTAAACGGCCTCATAATCAAGCCTCCGATCTTCACTCGTGTTCGGCTATACTTTGATACTCCACCTATAATTATGGAACGTGGTTGATTTGACTACGGCTTCTCTCAGCCGCACAAAATCCGCAGCCGTTTCATAAACGTGCTTGCGTCTACTTTGTAGCCACCCAATTTTAAATATTTCCGGATGCACTTTACTCCCCCTACTGTTCTATTGACCTCACGGTTGCATTTCCACCGTGTTCACATAAGCCTTCACCCCATTTTGTTCTCTGTTCCGCTTCATTCTGTGTACCTATTCTCTGATATCCGCTTACAGTCACTGGTATCCTTCATAAACCCTGTTCATTTCCGCTAATTCAGCCGTCTTACCTCCGCTAAACCCTCCTCACGTAGACGAGTTTTAAAGAACAGAAGGAAGGATGGTTCGGTTGTTGAGGGCAGAACCAAAGGGACCCAAATTTATGGAAGGATACCCGCAAGTCAGAGACATATTGAAAAAGGCAAAATGGCTTTGGTTTATTCAAAAGTTTAAAGGCTACAATAAGGAGGTAACAAAAGCTTTTGCGAGGTCTTTCAACGGTCTGGAGGTGGAAATTGGGGACCTCAAATTTACAGTGACTGAGGCATCCATAGCAGCTGCTACAGAACTCCCTCAAGAAGGTGAACGCTGGTTCAAGAACAAGAGCATTGGCGAGGAAGCCTGGAGAGTGATCCTACGTAACCCAAGTATGGATGTCACCATTTTCAAAAATGGAATTCCTGTCCATGCTTTAAAAGAAGAGTGGGCCAGTTTACTGTTGGTTATTCAAAATTTTATCACCTGTGAGGGACGTTTTGGATCAATGTACATGTATCATACCCGACTGTTGATGAATTTCCTAGACAACCAGACCCTCAATCTGCCATACTTTTTACTAAAAAGTTTGAAAAAGATGTCTGTAACCGTCCAAAAGCATCTGGGGGATGTAGAACCACATTTGTATCACCATGGTCTCATGAAAATCTTGATAGAAAAACAATTAAAAGAGAAAAAGGACACCTGGGAGCAGTTTTTAATTAGAAATTTCTTTGAAGAACCCTAAGAAACCCCTGAAGGAAGTACATCAAAAAGAAGTAGAAGAAAGAGAACAGGTGATAAAACTCAAAGCACTCCTACTAACACAGTTGAAAGAACTAGTAGAGAAGAAAGACTATCTAAAAGGAGGAAGGAAAAGACTGAGGGTAAAAAGCCAACAAAATCAAAAGAGAAAAGAAGCATTGAGGCTGTGCATCAAACCCCTTCCTCAGAAGAAGACCATCAAGTATTGTTTGAGAGACTAGTTCACCTTCAGGAACAGTCAGCTATGGCCAAAAAGAAAGGAAAAGAAAAATAGAAGGAAAAAGACAGTAGTCCACAACATGCAAGAAGAAGCACCGGGCTTAAAGGAAAGTGGAGCAAAGCACAAACAAAAGGACCCCATTTTATTGATTTGGGAGGAGGAACACCTGAACAAACTCCAGCTGGCCGTAGTCCACCTCATTCTCAGCCAAACGTTGAAACTAGTCCTCAAGATGTTGACATGAGTCCTTTTCGGCCAAATTTTGAAGTCAATTCTCCTCCACAGCATTTTGGGGACAGCCCAAGGAAAATGACACCCGAGATAGATCCAAAGCAGCAAGAGGTGTATGATTACATAGAATCCTTAGAAAGAACAGCCACGGGTCCCAGCACTTCATCCACTCAACTTCACACAGCACAAGAAGCTCTAGTCCAATCATTGAAACAAGAAGTCTTTGAGTTGGAGGTTTTAAATAGACATATTAAAAATGAAAATGAAGCATTAAAGGAGCAAAGCAGATTGGACAAGATCATTCATGACAACACTATGCTACATCTGGGACTGTGGCACAAAAAGAACAGGAAATTGAAGACGAAATGCAAGAAGATAAGTAGAGCACCGATTAATCTCAAATTCAGATGCTTGATGAAGAAGCCCAGGATGTTAGCAGCACCAAGAAAGAGGAGAAGAGCACTGGATGTACTGGCAGAGGTATCAGGGCATATGAATTGAAGGAGGATGATCAAAATTTTGGTTGCATGGGGACATGCAACACCTTCACAGTGGGGGTATGTTGAGTCCCAAACTTGCATCTTTCCTATACACCTTTCTAGACTTTTTCCATTTACCTGAACCTCCTAAGTCATCAACATCATTGCATATTAATCATAAAAGAGAATTTAAAGTGGTTTTTAACTATGTTTTGTGTCTGCTGTTTGAATTAGATTTTTGCTCATTGAGCTGCGGAATCTTGTCACTTTCCGCAATCGCTTCAACTTTCCGCGGCCATTTTGTTAAAGTCTATATTGCAGGTGTCTTCAGGCAAATCAAGCCACATGGGCAAGTTGGAAATGACATGGATATGGACCGAGTCCTATTGGCTCAGTCGAATTCACCAAAGAAGGTCGTGGTCAAAGGTAGTCATGCGGTGGTCAACCTAAGAGTCCTACGGTGACAGAACTCCGTTTTTCACCACGTGAAGACTTGCGTGGCCGTTCCTAAATCTCGAGGGACATATCAACACCTGTGAACTGCTCCATAAGCCGAATCCAACGGCCACCCTCCATAGATTTAATCTTCACGGCAGCCATAATGCTAGATTTCTGGACGTGGTTGTTCACGTGTCTTTTATCAGCGCAGATTGTAGGAAAGTAGTTATGTCATCCTCTATTATAAATAATGATTTCTCATATGCATAGTAGCTAGCTTTTGTAATGTAATTTTGCTGTAAAGAAAGCCCATGGTGCCGTGACATTATTTCCTTGTTATGACTGTGTTTTGAATACATGAGAAGACTCTGTTCATAAGCATAATTCGTGGTTGATAGTTGTTCCCCGAGGATTGTGCAGAGGGCCCCTGCACACGCCGAGGTTTTGTTTATTGCTGTATAGTTTCATGCTTCATTTCCTTACGTTCATTGTGCCACTTATTCACGTATATATTACATCTCTTATGTATTAACGTTTTATTTCTCATTCATAATTAGTGCTTTATACATCGATGTTAATCGAAAAGAAACTTTGTTCCGTATCATAAAGAGATGCGCCCCGGGTGGTCAGCACATAGTTTTACAATGACTAATGACATGGAATCAGTCTTGTCCTTCCGCTGATTTATTTTTCTTAGCTTTTAATTCCAGCACTGTTTTATTTATTTCAGTTTTGTACATTTGCTTTATTAGTTAGATTAGATATTAAATTACTCATGTCATTATCAATTACCTCCGAAAACCATAGCGAGACTAATGGTGAGGGATTGAAGTATGAGTGTGTAGTTTGATATTAGTTTATTTTTCTGCAAGTTAGATATTAAATTGCTCATTTCATTATCAGTTACCTCCGAAAGCCATAGCAAGACTAATGGTGAGGGATTGAAGTATGAGTGTGTAATTTGATATTAGTTTATTTTTCTGCAAATTAGATATCATATTGCTCAAGTTGTTTATGATTACCTCCGAAATCCATAGCGAGACTAATGGTGAGGGGTCAGAATATGAGTTGATGTAATTTTATTTTAGCTTTACTTTGCTTGCAATTCTTGGATTTCTTTGAGCACAGTTTCTTTTGTATTTAGACAGTAGCAAGGGTAATGGGTTTCATGATCAATAGTTCACTATTTGTTTGACTAGTATAGTGGCACATTTTCATTTTCTTTTAGGAATTAATTTTGTCATTGCATGTTTTAAAACCCTTTTGAAGTTTGAAGTTTGGGAAATCATTATAAAGGACATCATTGCCTTGAACATTTATATCCAAACTTGTCTTTTAGAATTTCCATCTCACATTAGGAAACCAACCAAGATAAAAACCCCCAAGATAAATAAAAAAACCCAAAAATGACAAAAAGTAAGAGATAGGTTATCTTGCACATATAGTGCGCCACACTTCGTCAGCTTACGAATCCCGGATTGAAAAATTAATGTAGCAATTTAGGACACACTAAATTGACCAAAAAACAACCCATGGAACAAATCAATTAAGTCATGGGACACAAATTAAAACTAATGAAAGGCTTAGATGAACAAATGGAAAAGATAACACAATCTAAGAATAGAAAAAATAAATGTGCTAAGGTGACAAGTTGCAACAAAACGAGATTAAATTATGCAATTAGAGCTAGATGATACTACAATACTATATTTTCAAAATTGTATAAAACCATCACAATTATACCCAAATATGTAAAATCATTTAGTATGGACCAAAATCAATGAAAATAAAATGTTTTTATGTAATTTTTTGTGTGTGTAGATCATTTAGTTCGTTCCCTACTTTTACTAAATTTCAACGTTTAAGGAAGCATGAGTCTATGGTTAGTACTCCCCTAGTTGTTGTACTTTCAGTCATAGGGCCCAATTCCCAATCCAATCCAGTGATCCCAAAATCTCGACGAGAAAAAGCTACAAAACCTACAGATAGGTATAAAAAGAATAAAACGACCCCTGCCAACCAAATTGTTGATATTACTCTTGAAGAACCCCAATCACATACTGTATCGCCTATTATCGAAGAAACTCAACCCTCCAGTTTTTTTGCATCACCCTGCTCACACAATCCATCGTCACACACAACTTCCACATTTTCCACCATTTCTGACACCATACCCTCTGGAACACTCCTAGGAATGGAAATGGAGGTCAACTCTGTTATCCAGTCCATTATGGAAATTACCAACACAGAAGTCTCTCCCACATCCATGTTATATTTATTGTTTGAGTCAGGTCCACTAACGGTCACTGGACATATAAGTACCCCTCCCCTCACTACTACCGTCCATCCCATATCATGCAGTCCCCTTCATCCCTCTCCTTCAATTTCACCCCTCCATATTTCCGTCCACACCATTCTACGATCGGTCGAACCTTCACAGAAGACTACATCACCCTATGGACATTTAGAGAAGACCGTTTCCAGTGGGAAACTGTTGCAAAGTAAATTTCTGGAACCACCCACCATGGGCCAAGATGATGTCCAGGGTTGGTCCTTAGCCCAATTATTTAATTGTTTTTAACTCGTCTCACGCCAAGCAGAGGGATTGCACAATAATTTGATGATCGAACATGAATATCAACAGCAATATATTCTGGCACTAATTGTAGAACATGATCAACAACACCAAGAAAATAAACATCTTCAGAGTTAGCTAGAACATATCACAGAAAAATTCTAGGTACTATTGCCTTTAGTCTCAGATGTAGTGCCTAATTCTTTGGAGGATTTTTCAGCTTGTACACTTGTTGAATGTTGCGATCACATACAGGCAACATGTCATGATCTAATTTCCACCAACCGTGAGATCAAGAAAACCATTGCTTCCACACATAGGGAATTTCCAGACCCTTCCGAAACGTATGCAGCTGATATCAAACAAAAAATTCTAGACGTAATTGTCCTCAAAGGCTCCATCATCAACGCTATGGAGGAAACTCACACTCTCCTGCAATAGGTTCACGACAGGCCGAGCTGCTTAACGAAAAAGAATAAACCTATATACCCCCTCTGTAGCTGTGTTAAATAACTGCCCAGTGAGGACAAGAGCACCAAGGAAAAAATCTTGCGGAAGGAGATCCTAACAGAGGTAAACACTCTCAAGGCCCAAATCTAGTAGATTTAAGATGAATCGACCAAAACCAAGCAAATACTTTGGGACATTCGACCTCCGATGCAAGCACATTTATAAACACTGCAACAGCTTAGAAATGATATAGATGCACAGTGGAATTCTCTGTTGAAGGCATGACCGACAAAACCTATGACCAAAAAAACCTACGACCAACACTATAACAGAGTTCCTCGACAAAGCAACTACACTCACAGGTACATGGCAAGAAGCGCTTAATGCATACTCCTTGATATTTCTTTTCTTATGTATTTTGTGGTCAGAGATATCCCTGATGTATGGGGATGCTCCTATCTAGGAAATGGGGAGCCATTTTTGGGGGTCATGTTCAAATCATGACCTACCATACGCCACCATCCCTTAATCTAATGGAAACCCCTTCATTATTTATAGAGAGCCTACTTACCCTTCCCATGTGGTCAAGTTGGGACCAATCCCATACTATAAAACACATGAGATTGAGAAGTCGTCTCCCATCCTCCCTTTGGCAGGAAGTTCGTATTCTTAAGAGAAAAAATCACAAAGAAAACAAAAAGTGGAAGCCTAAAAATGAATACAAGGCTGGGGATGTGGTCTTGGTTGATAAAAACACAATTCCTATCAAGGTTCATGGGAAAGTCGGGGAGGATTATTACTAAATTTCTAAACTCAACAATGAACTTTGGCCCCAAACGGTCAAGTTAAGTCGTATCATCCATTTCCTTGGCACATGAGATTGTACCATATGCATGTTAGAGTACGATGCATTGCATGTTGATTTTCACATTAGAAATAACATCGTATGATATTTCTCATGATAGATTAGTTTCATTTATATTAAACTTGCATACCTTTTATTTCTTGCTATGTTTTACGGCCTAATACTAAGCATGGGTGATCATTAGACACCATAAAAACATGTTACCCCATGTGCTTAGTCTTTGTATGTGTAGGTAACATATCTACGGTAACCAATATATTGTTGGTGTTCTCATAACCTCCTGTTCGAGTAGCCTCGCGCACTTTTCCGAGAGCTCATGTCCTAGTTGGATCCAGAGGTTACCTACCACATATAGGTAGTGTATATAGGATAAAAGTTTCTCCTAGATGATCCTCAACCGGCAACCAATAACTGCTTGTAGCCACCAGATAGCATGATGTGCCATTTTCTCTGCCACTTGAGCCAGCCATGTGGACCCTCAACCACTTTCCATGAATGAATGTTTGAAGGTGGGCCTCCCGACCCCAAAGGTATGGCTTTTCATTCGTATAGTTGAGAAATTTTCCTTACTTGTCACGGGCACTTTTAGGCATGGATTGGTGGGGGGATTCAACGGAAAGAGTAGGTTAGAATTATATTCTTTTCTCCTCTTCCTCATTTCATGGTTACCCCTGTATCCTAGTCCTGTGTGATATCCTTTAGTGACTATGTGGCTTTTGGGTTGGAACTGTCTGGGAAATCCCGATTTTGGTTGCGTGATCTCGCTTCCTGATACCACCTACATCACTCCCCTTCCACTCATTTTATCCCCATTCATCTATTTTCCCATCCGGGTCCACATGTGTCCACTGGGTACACATAGGGTTATTTTCCCCCTCCCCTTGTCCACACCTTGGGTCGGGTGTGGAAAGATGCCCCGAAGGTTGATGCAAAAAAAAAGAAAATAAAATTCATAATTTGGCCACTCTCAACAGGAAATGTACCACAAAATGAAAAAGATGGTCGAGACATACAAATTTAGCACGTGGGAAAAAACCAAGCATGATTTATACCCCCTATCCATTGTCATCACCCTGGTTCCTATGGGCCCTAGATGAGCCCCCTCTATCATTAAGGGACCCATGATTGTCCCAACACTCGATGGGAGATGAACCACCCCACCTTAAGGGAGTATTCATTGCTACATATTACACATCATGCTCTCATCCCCTGGAGCCCTGAGCAGTAATGAAGAAAAATAAATGAAAGGAAAAAGGCATACGAAGAAGGGTGGATAAGAAAAGGTCAGGGTAACTCATGTACCACAATTTTCTCCCTCCTACACTCATAAACCCAGGTGTGGGATTCCGATATTTTAGCTAACCTACCTCCTTACCATGTAGTCTGGATGTTTTACCTAATCCCCACTCTATTCCATAATTATATCATTTGCCTCCTACCATTTGAGGGATTTACCACAGACATGTCACCACCTCTAGAGGTTGAAACCACCTAATACGGTCCTTGGCTACCCCCCTATTGATATTGGATACAATTGTACATACCAAAGCCCACTATGGAAGGGCATGCCACTATGAAGTGCCCCATTTATTCCATGAATTTTAAGCTCTTCTAATTGATTATTCTAATGAATTGTTGTATTGGAGGGAAAGGGGATGCATTGGACCTTATTCAGGATTGTAGTTGGATAACCATCTGGGGCTTGGTCTCTCTATACAGGGTCCTATCCCTCCAAAGGGACACATTGGCACTTGTAGGGTGAGAGTTGAGAACCATGGGCCTCCACCATAGCTGAGATTACTTCATGGATCCCCAACATCATTCGTTTATTGCTCCTATTCCACCTTTTGGATGAGGATGATGCACCTGCTTCACCATGAACAACCAGTTCCACGAATGCACCATACACTTGGCATATGTTTCAGGATCCAGAGGATTGTTCCCTGTTGTAGAGGTAGGGCTTATGTCATCATTCTAGCCCTTACAGATGGTCTACAGGAACTTCTCATCCATTTGGAGACCCATGAGGATGACCTTGGTTCCCCACACCCATTTGGGAGCACCACATGTTTTTGCTTAGAGAACAAGGGGCCAACCCCTTGCCCACTATGATGGGAGTTCATTTCTACATCATGACACCCTTGGACTTCACTATTCCTCCTCAAAGGCTCAATGACTCACTTTTTTTATCATTCGACCCTCTTGAGAGGCTTATTCCTATATTATTGAGCTATTTAGTGTGCTTGTCACCAAAATTTATTGTTATTATGCACATTATTTTATTTTAGGGGCTAAATTAGGCCTAATTAGATAAATCGAATTCATTAGGAAGAGTATAAATACAAGTGTGATAAATCATTTGGATCATCATCACTTGGATGGGATCATTATCTCTTGTGAGATTTTCACTATTCATTTTGGAGGACGAAACTGGATGGATGGATGAATTTTTATGTTTGGATCTATTCATTTTTGTCTTTTCTATATTGGCATATGATGATGATTTGATATAATTTTTCTCACATGTAAGTGCTCTTTTAATTTTATTTTGTCAATTTCTTCATGTCACATGCATTTTGTTGGGGATATTCGCTATACTAGGTTGAGATTTGTTTCTTTTCTTGTGTGAAATGGTGGAAATTTGTCTCTTTATAGCATTACATCGTGTCATGGCCATGTTTGAATAAGTGAATATTCCTAGAGATATTTTGTTAAAATTTTGTCTTGAAAAGTCATCACATATTGCATATTGAAGTGTAAATACCTTGAAGCAATTGTCCATGCCTTAATTGCCATGCAAAATAGTTTTATAGGTCTCCTTGACCAAGTGAAACATCACAAGCATTGGAATATCCTTGAATCCATTTCTCCCAAAGGATTAGGCACTGGTACTCCATATGTGATCATCGAAAACATATTTGTTATCACCTCTTCCTCTTTCTTTTACGCCTAGCCTCCATAGAGGACATAAGGCATCACATTTATCACAAGTTACCCATCAAAAAAATTTGATCTCCTAGCCTCTACTTCCTTGTTGTGTCTCATAGGAGCCCTTCAAATTTGAAGCCATTATGATGATGAGATGTTGAGATATTTCAAGCCCTAGCTCAGAGATTGATTCTTGCCATTTTTTACCCTTGGCTAGTGACCTCATTGGGATTATTCCATCAATTTCAAAGAAAAATTCTCCTTTAATCACCTTTTCCCCCTCAATTAGGTGAATCACACCCTTGGTTTATCAATTCCACCCCCTTGACCTAATTTTGGGTCCACCTGCTCTCGTGTGGTCCCAGAACCTTTTGAAGATGATTCCATAAAGACCACTTGGAATCTGAGTTTTCACAAGGATTTTAGGGTCTAGGAATTTCCTTTACAAGTCATATAGTCAAACCATATCCCTTGGAATTCTCCTAAGCCCTTCCTTGAGAGCCTTTCATCTTTATTTCCAAGAAAGAAAGCCATATATTTGAACCTCTCTTGTGAATAAGCTTATAGGATCCCTAGGTTTCAAAGAGGAAGAATTTCCCGAAGACTTTCAAAACATTCACCTCCCTGATTTAAACCCTAGACACGAGCCATTCATTCTTACTCTAAATTTCAGAAGAAAAAAAATGAATTTTCTCAATTTAATCAAGGAAAAATAAATTGAGAATTTCATGATGCAGTTTTCAACACTCCCTCTCAATAAGAAAGAGATTATCAACCACCCCTATCTTGCACCTATGTAACATGAAATTCCCACTTGACAAGGCCTTTATCAAAATTTCAGCATGTTGTTCCTCTATCGGAATGTACTGCAACAACAAAATCTATCTCTGCACACAGTCTCGTAAATGGTGATACTAGATATATATATATATATGCTAGGATCAATCATGAAAATCATGATTTTCAGAGAGCTTGATGCAACTCTGATTATCACAGTATATCACAGTTGGATCCATCATCTAACTAAACAATCTAACAAGTATCTTTCTCATCCAGATCCCCTCACATGCTACTTGACTAGAGGCCATGTATTCTTCTTCTTTCGAGCTCAATGCCACAAATCTTGGCTTCCTGATGTACCAATTAACCATCGCAGACCCAACTATGAAAATTTGTTGTGAAACCAGCTCCAAAAATAGAAGAAAATAGATATCGCTGCCTTTGAAATAAGCCACTTCGAGGGGGAAACCTCCAATATATTACATGAATGAAAAATTCTTGGATGATACAAATGACAAAACCTCCTTTCTATATATAGGAGTCCATGGGGCCACAATGTAATCCTAGTGCGGCCACAATGTAACCCTAGATGACCTAACAATAATAATGTAAGGGCACAATAATAACAATATGGGGGTTATAGGGGTACAACAATAACAATAAGGGGGGATAAACTAACATAATAAGGGACTACACTATAAATATAGGGACTTAACATGCCCCTCTCCTTCAAACAAGTGTTGTCCTCAACGTTTGATTATTTCTTGATGCTTATGTATAAAATTATCATCCTCCCACATGGAATATTATACAGGAAATTTCTTCCACTTGCTGAGATGAAATTGAACGTACTTGTCGAGTTCTTGTTTTTGTGACTTCTTGAGAACTTCTTTCGATGTGATATTGATCTTTCGATTGTTTCATTAGATTCTGCACCAAAGTTAAGTTATCCTTTGAGAGTTGGAGAACTTGTTATTGATGCTCGATGTGATATTCCACTAATTTATCATCCATATTAGCTATTATTTGAACCTTCAAACCATCCAACTTAGCTTCCATTTTTGCTTTTAAACCATCTATATCATCTTCAGTTGCTCTTCGTAAGATCAAAATTTGTTGCACTTGGTACCGTAATTTTGATATTTCATATTGCAATTCTTCCGCTTCATGCATCATAGTATAGCTTTTTGAGGGCTTAATGGGTATGGAATTATTTTTTGGAGGCATTATAGAACCCAATACTGATAAAAATTCTAAAATATGCCCTTGGAATCACTTCAAACTGCTTTTTCAAACAAACGTTATGCAATTTTTAAAACCAAATACACACCTTTTTCTTGCTTTTGAGGAGCTCGATATTGAAACTGAATTATCTATATTATTTCGGATCTTCAATATCTGAAATTTGGCACTAAGGTATCACTCTAAATTCTCTTTTGAATGCCATATTTCTGACCTAATTTGGATTCTTGGAGGCAAAGTTGTGCCCAATCTCCTACGATGACCTAATTATGGACTTGTTAAGTTGAGCGAACTTGTATGAATTTCCACGTGTCACTGTTTCCCCCTTCGGCTCTGAAATTGATAGAAAATAAACTACAGTCCGTTTAATTCAAGCCACTTTTTACAGAATTCCAATCTGATGCTCAGGGAGAGAGTTATGAATATTTTCCCACGATCACCTCTTTGAGATGAAATTCGGGAGCCTGAAAAAACCTAACTTCCACAGATCATATCTCCGAAAATATTGTGAACCAAGCTCTGAAATTTTGTGACAAGGTTCCTCAGGATTTCAGCTTCGTGCTATACAAATTTCAGCTTCTGAACCTTTGTAGAAAAAAAATTATAGCGAAAATTCCACGATGACCTATTTAGAGCAGCGAAACCCTAGAATCCAAAGCTCTAATACCAAATGTTGTGAAACCAGCTCCAAAAATAGAAGAAAAGAGATATCAACGCCTTAGAAATAAGCCACTTCGAGGGGGAAACCTTCAATACATTACATGAATTAACAATTCTTCGATGATACAAATGACAAAACCTCCTTTCTATATATAGGAGTCCATGGGGACACAATGTAATCCTAGTGGGGCCACAATGTAACCCTAGCCGACCTAACAATAATAATGTAAGGGCACAATAATAAAAATATGGGGGATATAGGGGTACAACAATAACAATAAGGGGGGATACACTAACATAATAAGGGACTACACTATTAATATAGGGACTTAAAAAAATTCCACCTGATGTACTCTTTTAGTCTGATGGACTCCCCGCTCAATCTGCATCTGTGAAGCCACATAACATCACTACCTCTACCCATCTATACCATAGTTGAAACTAGGTAGTTCCTCTAAGGTACCTTAAAACATGCTTAGATTACCTCCAAAATAATTTGGTTGGCCTAACCATAGCTTGGCTCAAATGGTTGACTGCATAGAGAATATTTGGTTGTGTGTTCATAAGGTACATCAGTGAACCCACTAGCTGTTGATAAACAATAGTATCCATTTCCTCATCTGAAGTGGCATCCTCTTTCCTCGAGTTGGTCATTATAGGTGTCTCCATGGGTTTTCAATTGCCCATGCAGAACCTCTAAAGTGTCTCATTGGCATAATTTCCCTGAGAGACGAACAATTACCCATCGCCTTGCCATACTTCCAACCTTGAGGAAGTAGTGCATGAGGCCCATGTGCTTCATTTCAAACTCCCTTGCAAGGTCATCCTTGGTCAACAACATTTTAATCATTTTCAATTGAGAATTGTGTTATTCCTCAATCAAAATGGATTTTCAAGGGTGAGAATTGACTTGACTATGGTCATCTATACCAATAGAAAGTGTGATGATTTTTTTTTAGAGCTAGGTGCAGTTTTGGAGTTGCGTGCAATGAAGAATAGATCAAATTGAAACACAACTACAACTCACCATTGGGTATAGCGCTTGGGAACGAAATCGAACAAAGGAAGAGGGAGGCACCATTCAAAAATAATTTGAAACTACACCATAAATACATCAAGTGCTCAATGATATATACTCCACAGTGGCTCGCATACAATGCACAAAGAACGTAGATAACCTGTATGAGGTAACGAAAAGAAGGAAACACAAAAAAATTGTACGAGGAACAAAAAGAAGGAAACAAAAAGAACTTGTATGAGGAAACAAATCTTTGGGTTAACAAAAATCTATTTGTTGACAAAAATGGAAGGATTGTAGTGAATTGGAAGATAGGAGTTATTGAGTAGGATAGAAACCCTAACACACAAGCGCACAATGAGGAACTAGACAACCTTGTAGGTGCATTTCTAGCAAGACAAGTAATCAATAGAGAAACATGTTAAACAATGAGTGGATGGAAGAGGAGTTATAATGGGATAGAAAGCTAGACTCAAATACCATGTCAAGCCAAGATGATGACTCCCAAATTGAATTTGTGTTAATGCAAACATGTATAATAAGAGGAAGTGTGACCTTTGGGATTCATCCAAGGTCTCTTCCTATTCAAACTCTTCAATTTTCCCTAATTTACATATTTACAAATTTCTCACCAAATCCCTAAGGTTTAAATGTCCAACATCATGCATAAAATAGGTCTAAAAATGACCATGATAACAAATTGCAAATAAAATAACAAATTTGGTTATCTTATTCCATATAAATTTAAATCACTTAATAGTTTCAACTTTAACTTATGGCAAATCAACAAATCATATAAGTACCATAAATTATAAAACCATGAAAAAATAAGTGATTGGAAATCAAATCTATAATAGAGACAATTTTAACCACTAAAAACATATATACAAATAAGGTTTAGGTTCATCTACATACCATAACCTTATCCCAAAGATAATTCAATTCTCTAACTCTCCATTATTCTAACTAGAGAAAGCATTGGAAACCCTAACTCACAATAAGGAGCTTTGACAAGCTATCATCACATAAACATGTTCTCTAATGAAAGACTTTTCTTCGATAATAACAACCTAAGGTTTCATCTCAAAAACCTAATTTGCATGTTTCCCAAGGATGAAATCCTAATTGTAGTTTTCAATATGCTCCAAGAAACTAAAAAACCCCAGTTACTCAAAGACAAGATAAATAAAGTAAAACTAAAGATGCTAAAGAGAGAGGAAGATTAGTGTACTCCTCTTAGTCACATCCATAACACAAAAGAACGAATAAAGATGAGAATAATGAATGTCCAATTGATAATTGCAACACAATAAAATTCACAATATTGTAAATTTCCCCAACAAAAATACTCAAGAGACCAATAGCTAGAATAACATTAAAAAAGAGGGAAAACTATAGAAACATAATGCACATAAACACATTAAAACAAATTTGTAAACAATTCACTCCAAAAACCAATTGACTAAAACCTAGTTCACAAACCCACATTAGAGCTAACAAATTGAAGCCCAATTCACATAAACAACACATTTCACTTTCACTGATACATTAACATAAGAAATGTTGATTAGCTAGGTAGAAATGGATATGGTGAATGGTGTAAATAGTATATTAAACAAAATTAGATTGCTAGAATTATTTGCACATGTGTTATAGGAAACACACATGAATAACATTTAAAATAATAATAATAAACTACACCCCCACTTCCCAAAAAAAAAAAAAAACCTAGATTAGTGTAACCACTTGAGCTTCCTGGCCAACAAATTAGAGCTGATAATACCCTAATATACTCAAAGATCCTATAATAGATGTTAGTGATAACTAATAAACATATCTATCAATAATCTTAGCAATGCAACCTGTTTACCACTCTAACCTCCCATTGATTCGATCTAGATTAGGATACCCATGAAAGTCCTCAGTAACAACCCATGGAACAAATCAATTAAGTCATGGGAAACAAATGAAAACTAATGAAAGGCTTAGATGAACAAATGGAAAAGATAACACAATCTAAGAATAGAAAAAAGAAATGCGCTAAGGTGACAAATTCCAACAAAAAGAGATTAAATTATGCAATTAGAGCTTAGATGATACTACAATACTATATTTTCAAAATTGTATAAAACCATCACAATTATACCCAAATATGTAAAATCATTTAGTATGGGCCAAAATCAATGAAAATAAAATGTTTTTATGTAATTGTATCTACCTTCCAACTGGTAGGTTGTGAGTGAAGGTAATGGCTCTCATACCAATTTTTGGAAATACTAAGAAGGGGGGTCAATCAATATTTCTTTACAATTGTTACTTTACTAATTAAGATCACTTATAAACATAATAAAAAATGAATAATAAATTATTTTATTAATCAAATTGATGAGGACTCAAATCCTCTTTACAACAAATCAAATAAAATAATTATTTAGGGCACCAACCCTAGATTAAAACTACAATATTCAATCTACCAAGCTCCAACATGTATGGTGCCAAGATCCAACTTGGTCTTTATGAGGCTCCAACATCTTAGGGCTCCAACCCTATCTTCCATAAGGCTCCAACCTTGTGTTTATGAGGCTCCAACCTTTAGGGCTCTAACCCTCTCCACTGGCACAGGCTCCAATCTAATTCTCTTGAGGACCCTTATCCTCTAAGGCACCAACCCTATCAATATATTCAAAATGAATAGTTCTTCAAGGCTTCCTAAACACTTTTGCAACAAGCCTTGATAGTTTCTTCAACACACCTCCAGGGTATCTCTAACAAGTCTTCAAAAATATATTAGTTCATTAATGAAAACTTTGTCCACTGTAGAAGGTGCCACCCAAACTCGTCATGGTACCAAGAAATTTCTTCTAGATTAATTCATTAGGGTTTAATCAATGTATCATGACATCAACCAATGTATTCACAAGGTGTCTTTAATAGTTCTCCTACAAGCTTTAAATAGTGACCTAACCAATCCTCTAGACTTCCAGCTCTTTAAATGTATAACAAAAGAATCCAATATTGTTACTTCAATAAATATCTAAAATATAAGGTCTGCAATTTAGTCCAAAAGGACATTTAAAATCCCCACAAGTCTTTGTTATATGTTCTAAGTAGTTTTGCAATGATAGTCATATCAATGTTCTTTACAGAGGAACAAGTCCACAACTAAACTCACACACAGATCTTTCAATGATGTATATATGCTCCAACTAAGTTTGCAAACATCTACACATATTCTATTGTTCTTGAACTTAACGAGATCACAAATGTAGGTATGCAATTGAATTACTTTAACACGTCACAAAATTTCAACAAATTCATAGGCTCTCAGAAGACTAGGTCCGCAGGCATAGGAATAGGTCTATAGGGGGTTCCAATAGGTTTGAACCTGTGGTTAGAGTTCTATGAATTTGTTTAAAAAAAAAATATTTGTGAACTTCACTCAACAATCCTCAAGAATCAACCACAGGTCGAAAACTCTTGCAAGTGTTTTAACAATTTATAATAAGAATTTACCAAAAAATTGCATAGATTCTCTTCTCTCGTCTAAAATTTTCAGATGTATCCTTCTTCCTGTTAGTTCATGAGATGTAAAATTACCTTATGCTACACCAAATTCTTTGTTTTTCTTCACCGAGAATTGTGCTCAAAACAACGTATACGAATTTGTGATGAAGACGTTGCTTTCTATGGAGGAACCAAGTTGAAGGTGTTGGAGCTGAATTTTGAAGTTAAATTGTTGATATCACATTCTAGCAGCCAATGTGGGGAGATTACTCAACTCGCTTAATATTTTTTTCTTTGGATATTTTTTTTTTTTAATAAGAAATGTGTCCCCCTTTTGCTCAATAATTGACATAAGATTCTTTCCATCAGGATGTAAAGGAGTTCCATCGAAAATTTCAAATGCAAAATCCATTAAAGGCTCCTTTAAATAAGTCACAAGTGCATCTCATTTTTGCCTTCCAATACTATTGTCAATATGAATTTTCACTCGTGGTTTTTTGGTATAAAGATCCTCTTTATGATACCATATTTTAAAAATGCCTCTACAATTTCTTCGGTAGTAACATCCTCTCGTGATCCTGTCACATAATCATGTGTGTTGACCTTCAAATCAAATCAACCATCTGCTGACGTTTTGGTTTTCTTTTTCTCATCTCAATCATACCACCCCATCCAAGAGCCTTTTGTATGTTGAATTTTTTGAGTAAGAGCTAGGGATTTATTAAGATTAATTGGTAAGATATTTTTTAATGGTGTTCTAATAGGTATAGGGTAGTATGAATGGAAATTAGGAAATATGGGATTGATAGAGCTATGATTAGGGTTTTATCAGTATACTTTGGGTTTCATGGCTTTCTTAGGGTTTGAATAGTGCAACACTATAAACTAGGTTTTCTTTTTTCCAAGCATTGGACACAGGCTTGAGTAAGGAAAGCTATAATTTCTTCAATAAGAGTGCTGGGGAAGGCTTTAACTAGGGCTAGGGTTTCAAGGATTCATTAGGTAACATAATAGGATTAGGGTTTTTCCAAAGTTAGGGCTTCTTGCAAATTGGGGTATCAATTAGGGTTTAGCCTTCAACAAAGTCATATTGACATCAATGACAACTTTGACCAACACCAATGACAAAGATAATAACATTTACAAATACCAATACAATTATAACTTCACTTTTTGTTACATTACTCTTTATGATTATAAAGTAATATTTACGAATATTATTATATTATAAGTTTACCTATTATTATATTGCTTTCTTTTACTATAAAGAGAATCAAAGAATTCAAAATGAATAAAAGAAATTTTATTATTAATGTGTTTGACACTCTCATTACTATTTCATGTGACATTTATTTGGGAAAGTAACTATGTCACCTTCAATTTCAAGGGACTTATTAGCAATTTGAATTTATGTTTCACCTCCAAATTCACAAGTGAGCCTCATAATATTTCAAGTTGTCATGACCCAATAGTTGTGACCCTTTGCATGGAGAATTAACTATAAATTGGCATCTATCCTCCACTAATTGCAATTAAAACTTGGGCATCATCTAAGTGCTATCATCTGAGATACCACAAGCCTAAAGAAGACGAGTTGGAGATGAGATAAGGGCATGGGTTTGTACTTATTTATGTGGTTTGGTACACGTCGAAGTTAGGGTTGCTGGACATAATTATTTTGACAAGTTTATATGGCCTAATGGTGGCATCTAATGAGGTATAACAGTGGCAATATCTGCAGCCTAATGGTGGCATCTATTGCGGCTTAACAATGTCAATCTCTATGGCCTAATGGTGGCATATATTGCAGCTTACTAGTGGCATCTATTGCAGCCTAACAATGACAATCTTTGCGCCCTAATGGACATCATATGTGGCCTTTTCTGTGACATTTTATGCAGTTACCTCAGTCCTATATGCGGCCTTCTATATGACATCTTATGTTTCTTCCTCTAGCCTATCTATGACCTTTCTCTATGACTACATGCAACCCTTTTCTTGTGGCTTCATGGACCTTTGTCTTTGATTATCAATAATAATAAATTACATTCCAAAATTTTGTTGAACCAACTTAACTTAATTTATATGGGAGTTAGCCTTTTGATTGGGTCCACACATTATTAGACCAAAATTTAATAATCCTTGACCATGTCAAATGTGGAGGTCGAATTAATTTTTGGCACCTTTTGAAATTTAAATTAGAATGAATTTTAAGGGCCGACTAGTTATTCCAGAACCCTCATCGAATTATATAAAAGAGGGCCCATTTAATTACGATTTAAACAAAAAAAAAAATTATTACGTTCAAAGTGTATCCATTTTCTCTGCGGTCATCTTCTCAGCCTATATTTGACCCAAGTTATTATTTTTAAAATTTTGTCCCTCAATGTTGCATTCCGGGGAAATTATTGATCAGCAGTTACCTCTAAATTTGTTAAAGCTTGTAAACAATATGACGAAAGGAAAGAACAAGAAGAGATCACGCAATGGTCAGCAAGTAGCTAGGGGAGCTGAAAAGGAGGAAACACTAACTAATGATGTTGATAAGTCTGTTAAAAAAGAGACGGTTGTAAAGGAGAACGAACCCAAGGTCAGTTCAGCAGACCCTGCTATGTCAAAGGTTGATCAAAATAAAAATAAAAAAGAAGGCGGCCAGGAAGCAAACAATGAATTAGATGGTAGTGGCAAAGATAAGTTTTTAGGCTTGATTTTTATGTGTAATTCTCAAACTAAGCAGGAGTGTTTCTGACACAAAGTGTTTGGCTTGCCAACAACCAAAAAGGAGCTTGTAGAAAAATTCAAGCCCGGAATGAAGCTCTTCTTGTATGATTTTGACCTTAGACTGATGTATGGTATCTACAAGGCAGCGTTTGTTGGAGGAATTAATCTAGAACCAGATGCTTTCTGGAGTTCTTCCTCAGACTCTTCTTCCATCATTCTTCCAGTAGTCATTGATTCCAAAACTTCAACACCTTTGATACATAAAAAAGAATTTCATTCTACCCTTCCATACTTCAAAATTTGTTCCATTTAACATAGGAGTTTTGTCAACCTAGTTTTCATCTGCATTCTTGAATAAGAAAGAGACATATTCAAACTGTTTGGAGCCTTTCTTCCTTGATCTTGCCATTTATTTGTTAAGGATATACCTTCCAACTGGTAGGTTGTGAGTGAAGGTATTGGCTCTGATACTAATTGTTGGAAATACCGAGGGGGGGGTTCAATCATTATTTCTTTTACAATTGTTAATTTACCAATTAATATCACTTATAAACAAAATACAAAATGAATAATAAATTATTTTATTAATCAAATTGATGAGGACTCAAATCCTCTTTACAACAAATCAATTACAATAATTCTTTAGGGCACCAACCCTAGATTAAAACTACTATATTCAATCTACCAAGATCCAATATGTATGGGGCCAAGATCCAACTTGGTCTTTATGAGGCTCCAACATCTTAGGGCTTCAACCCTGTCTTCCATAAGTCTCCAACCTTGTGTTTATTAGGCTCCAACCTTTAGGGCTCTAACCCTCTCCACCGGCACAGGATCCAATCTGATTTTCTTGAGGACTTATATCCTCTAAGGCACCAAACCTATCAATATCTTCAAAATAAATAGTTATCCAAGGCTTCCTAAACACTTCTGCAATGAGCCTTGACAGTTTCTTCAACACACCTCCACGGTATCTTTAACAAGTCTTCAACAATCTATTAGTTCATTAATGAAAACTTTGTCCAATGTAGAAGGTGCCACCCAAACTCTTCATGGTACCACTTAATTTCTTCTAGATTACTTCATTAGGGTTTCATCAATGTATCATGAGGTCAACCAATGTATTCACAAGGTGTCTTTAATAGTTCTCCTACAAGTCTTCAATATTGACCTAACCAATCCTCCAAACTTCCAGCTCTTAAAATGTATAACAAAAGAATCCAAGTGTGTTACTTCAATAAAGATCTAAAATATAAGGTCTGCAATTTAGTCCAAAAGGACATTTAAAATCTCCACAAGTCTTTGTTATATTTTCTAAGTAGTTTTGCAATGATATTCATATCAATTTTCTTTACAGAGGAACAAGTCCACAACTAAACCCACACACAGATCTTTCAATGATGTATATATGCTCCAACTAAGTCTACAAACATCTACACATATTATATTGTTCTTGAACTTAACCAGGTCACAAATGTAGGTATGCAATTGAATTACTTTAATTCAACAAATTCATAGGCTCTCAGAAGACTAGGTCCGCAAGCATAGGAATAGGTCTGTAGGGGGTTCCAATAGATCTGAACTTGTGGTTAGAGTTCCGTGAATTTAAAAAAAAAAGGTCTGTGAACTTCACTCAACTATCCTCAAGAATCAACCACAGGTCAAAAACTCTTGCAAGTGTTTTAACAATTTCTAATAAGAATTTACCACGAAATTGCATAGATTCTCTTCTCTCGTCTGAAACTTACAAATGTATCCTTCCTCCTGTCAATTCATGAGATGTAAACTTACCTTATGCTACACCGAATTATTTTTTTTCTTCACCGATAATTGTGCTCAAAACAATGTATCTTATCTTGAATTTATACGAATTTGTGATGAAGACGTTGCTTTCTATGGAGGAACCGAGTTGAAGGTGTTGGAGCTGAATTTTGAAGTTAAATTGTTGATATCACATTCTAGCAGCCAACGTGGGGAGATTACTCAACTCGCTTGATATTTTTTTCTTTTGATTATTTTTTAATAATAAATTTGTTCCCCTTTTTCTCAAGAATTGACATAAGATTCTTTCCATCAGGATGTAAAGGAGTTCCATTGAAATTTTCAAATGCAAAATCCATTAAAGGCTTCTTTAAATAAGTCACAAGTGCATCTCCTTTTTGCCTTCCAATACTATTGTCAATATGAATTTTCACTCGTGGTTTTTTGGTATAAAGATCCTCTTTATGATACCATATTTTAAAAATGCCTCTACAGTTTCTTCGGTAGTAACATCCTCTCGTGATCCTGTCACATAATCATGTGTGTTGACCTTCAAATCAAATCAACCATCTGCTGACGTTTTGGTTTTCTTTTTCTCATCTCAATCATCCCACCCCATCCAAGAGCCTTCTAAATGTTGAATTTTTTGAGTAGGAGCTAGGGATTTTTTAGGATTAATTGGTAAGATATTTTTAATGGTGTTCTAATAGGTATAGGGTAATTTGAATGGAAATTAGGAAATATGGGATTGATAGAGCTATGCTTAGGGGTTTATCAATATACTTTGAGTTTCATGGCTTTCTTAGGGTTTGATTAGTGCAACACTATAAACTAGGGTTTCTTTTTTCCAAGCATTGGAGACATGCTTGAGTAAGGAAAGCTATAGTTTATTCAATAAGAGTGCTAGGGAAGGCTTTAACTTGGGCTAGGGTTTCAAGGATTCATTAGGTAACATAATAGGATTAGTGTTTTCCCAAAGTTATGGCTTCTTGCAAATTGGGGTATCAATTAGGGTTTAGCCTTCAAAAATGTCATATTGACATCAATGACAACTTTGACCAACACCAATGACAAAGATAATAACATTTACAAATACCAATACAATTATAACTTCACTTTTTGTCACATTACTCTTTATGATTATAAAGTAATATTTACATATATTATAATATTATAAGTTTACCTATTATTATATTGCTTTCTTTTACTATAAAGAGAATTAAAGAATTCAAAATGAATAAAAGAAATGTTATTATTAATGTGTTTGACACTCTCATTATTATTTCATGTGACATTTATTTGGGAAAGTAACTATGTCAGCTTCAATTTAAAGGAATTTATTAGCAATTTGAATTTATGTTTCACCTCCAAATTCACAAGCGAGCTTCATAATATTTCAAGTCGTCCTAACCCAATAGTTGTGACCCTTTGCATGGAGAATTAACTATAATTTGGCATCTATCCTCCACTATTTGCAATTAAAACTTGGGGCGTCATCGAAATTACCATCATCAGGTACATAAGCCTAAGAAGGCAGGTTGGAGAGGAGATAAGGGAATTGGGTTGTACTTATTTCGTAGTTTAGTACGTCAGGGGTGGGGCTGCCAACCTGAGTATTTTGATAAGTTTACGTGGCTGTGGCGTAATCGATCTAGCAGGTGGCAATATCGCATTTGTGACTGGCAGCAACGATAATAAATCTCTAATGGCCTAATGGTGGCATCTAGTGTGGCTTACTAGTGGCATCTATTGCAGTCTAACAATGACAATCTTTGTGGCCTAATGGACATCATATGTGGCCTTTTCTGTGACATCTTATGTGAGTACCTCAGTCCTATATGCAACCTTCTCTATGGCATCTTGTGTTGCTTCCTCTAACCTATCTGCGACCTTTCTCTATGACTACATGCAACCCTTTTTTTGTGGCTTCACGGACCTTTGTCTTTGAATATCAATAATAATAAATTATGTTCCAAAATTTTGTTGAACCAACTTAAATTAATTTATGTGAGAGTTAGCCTTTCAGTTGAGTCTACACATTATTAGACAAAAATTTAATAATCATTGACCATGTCGAATATGGAGGTCAGCTTAATTTTTGGCACCTTTTGAAATTTAAATTAGAATTAATTTTAAGGGTCAGCTATTTATTCTAGAACCCTCATTGAATTATATAAAAGAGGCCAATTTAATTAATATTTAAACCACGTTCAAAGTGTATCCATTTAGCTCTGTGATCATCTTCTCAGCCTATATGTGACACAAGTTAATATTTTTAAATTTTTTTCCCTCAATATTGCATTCTAGGGAAATTATCGATCAGCGAGTTACCTGTAAATTTGGTTAAAGCTTGTAAACAAGATGGTGGAAGGAAAGAACAAGAAAATATCAAGTGATGGTCAGAAAGTAGCTGGGGGAGCTGAAAAGGAGGTAGCACTAGCTAATGACGTTAATAAGACTGTTAAAAAGGAGACGACTGTAGAGGAGAACAAACCCAAGGTCGGTTCAGCAGACCCTGCTTTGTCAAAGGTTGATCAAAATAAGAAGGAAAAAGAAGGTGGGTCAGGAAGAAAACAATGAATTAGATGGTAGTGGAAAAGATAAGTTTGTCGGCTTGATTTTTATGTGTAATTCTCAAACTAAGCAGGAGTGTTTCTGACACAAAGTGTTTGGCTTGCCAGTAGCCAAAAAGGAGCTTGTAGAAAAGGTGAAGCCCAGAATGAAGCTCTTATTGTATGATTTTGACCTTAGACTGATGTATGGTATCTACAAGGCAGCGTTTGTCAGAGGAATGAATCTGGAACAAGATGCTTTCCAGAGTTCTAAAAGGCCATTCCCCGCACAGGTAATCTTTTTATACAATATTTGACATATATACAATCTTATTTTGGGTGTATTTCAATTTTGGTTTCTTGCCTATACATGTGTTGGAGTAATCCAGGCATCATTATGGAATCAGTAACATGTGTTGGAGTAATCTGGGCATCTTTATGGAATTAGTAATTCTCACTTGGGGATTTTAGGTATTTGTTCGAAAGTTTATAGAAATTTGTAGGTTTTGGTGTAACCATATTTCATGGTATCAAAGCCTAACCCAGGTTCTATTTCCAAAGCTGGGTTTGAGGGGGTGTTGATTCCCTCAAATTGAGTTTGAGAAAATGTTAGAGTAATCACCACACCTTTATAAAATCCGTAATTCCCACCTGAAAATCTTAGTTAACTAGTTACCTATTTTGAAGTTTACCAAAACCTACAAAACTTCAATTTTCCATTGAGATTAGCTTTTCTAAATGAAGTATGATTGTGTAGGTGTGGTTCCGTATTCAAAGTGATTGATCACCTCTTTCTGAAGACATTCAAGAAAGAAATCAAAGATAAATATGATGGAAATAACAAGTTTAGGAAGGTCAGGTCAATGATAGTATCACTTCCTTCCACCCCTAGTAAGGGTTATGTGGTGGATGGGGAGTGTATTGGTGTGTTTAGTACGAGGGTGTACGAAATGAAACAATGCTTGGTAGGAGTGATTTCTAGCCTACAGGAAATGTCACAGGGAAAAAATGGGTTGTTATATGGTTAGTGAAGCATCATAAAATGTAGAAAAAATAGTTATAAAACATAGCATACTACAAAAAGAGGAGCAAACAAGAAACAACAAATACACATATAACACAAGCTCAATATTGGGTAAAAGAAAAAATAATACCAACGGAGAACGAATCCCCTTTTATTAGCTGCTGGTGGCAAAAAGAGGTAGAATGCTAAAACAGTTGCAATGAGTCCTTAGATCTATGGAGCTCTAATACTCAAAGCAAGGAGGGCTCTTCCCTTAAGTTTTTTGCAAGCCACTTTCTTCTCCTCGAATGAGTGATCAGATAATGGAAAACTTATGCACTTCTCCTTTGGGATTGAGATGTTGGAAGGCCAACAAATGATCCCTTCACTCCTTTACTGCTTGGACAACACAATGATGGTTTACTCATTGGAAATTTGGCCAGCATAACAATGTGTTCTAAATTTTTCTTCTCATGGTGGTCTTTATAGGAAAAATTCAAATCTTCTTCCCTCTCTTGCTACAATTGTGGATAGTGACCCAAAAATGGTTGTTTATTCCATTCTATGCTCACTTGAGGTCTCAAGGTGGATGATGCATTCAAGCTGCGAAAATAATTAGAATACGCATAGAATCAACAAACTGTTACTTTAAAACAGGTCTTACATAAAGCCAAATCACTTGCATACATGTGGAACATATTTACTGGAGGGATCCACAACACTCTGAACCAATCACAAGCAATCACACTTCGCAACCTTTATGACTTACCTTCCCCACAACTTCTCCCTTTTAATAATTTAACAAACTTGCGATTTCATGATTTCGTGACTTCACACTTCACACACTTTATAATTTAACTTAGCATTTAAACCTTATTCCATGCAATCTGCGATAATGTGTTGTGCCAACACATAGCCCTTCTCCACTTTGCATCGCAAGGTAAATAACTTATCTTGCGAAGTCTTAACCACAAACACTATATCCTGCAATATGCAAAGTCTTCACGGTTGCGGTGTGATTTGCCATTGTTGATATGCGCAAGATCTAATGGTCCTCGTTGTTGCTTGCAAATACAATTGGCCTCTGCTGTGCGATCAATGTGATATCTAGTTCAACAGAGAAATAAAACAAATAGTTTAAAATGGAGAGCCCAATTAAAATACAAAACACTTGGAATTAAATTTAGAAATGAAATACATAGAGCCAAGCCCTTGGTTGGCTGGTTTTTACATTTATTTCTGCGCTCCATTCACTCCTCTCTCACTCTTTTCTCACACCTATTCCACTATGTTCCACTCTCTCCTCTTACACCTATTCAAATATATATATATATATATATATATATATATATATATATATATATATGAAAGCGGTTATTCTCGTCTTTTAATAGCTTTCTTTTTGAACCACTCTAACAAACAAAGGCCATCCTATCCTCATGATCTAATCTATTTGGTTTAATATCCTCGTAAGGAGAAACCAATTGCTATTTTAATTCTAATTAATTTAGCAAATCAAACAAACTAACTTCTCTCATTTAAAACTAATTAAAATATTAATAACCAATGTTTATCCACTTCTTGTTAGCTACAACATGTGAGCACACAATCACATTGCTGGCTAAATCTAGATGCTCCTACATCAGAATCCTGGGGAAGAAAAGGTCGATCCATCAATGTTTCAGGATATATATTAAACTTCTGTAACTTTGTTGTTGTCATCCAACTAGCATCTTCCACTAGGTGTCCTTTCCATTTGAATAGATACTGATAATAAGTTTTTCCTCTAGTATTCTTTGCTTCTCTTTTATCCAGAATGGTTTCCACTTCTTTCTTTCCTGTCTTTGGCATCTATTCCTTCCAATTCAAAGTTTGGTCCTCCTCTTTTGTAGATTCTTATTGTAGTTCTTCCTAGGTTCCTTTGTATGGGTACAAATCTGCAATATTAAAGATGGGTGATATCCCAATTCCTGCTAGTAATTCAATCTCATATGCATTTGAAGAAAACTTCCTCAAGATTATACATGGCCCTATCTTTTTAATTTTCAGTTTGTTATAATTCCCAATTGGAAACATTTTCTTCCTTAGATAAACCATGACTAAATAATCTACTTGAAACTCCCTTTCATTCCTCTTCATATCATCTCTTTATTTATCCTTTTGGGTGTTTTTCTGTAAGCTCTACTTGACATCTTCCTGCAACTTCTGTATCTATTCTGCAAATTCTTTAGCTTTTGCACTCCTTGTCTCTTGTTTTCTCAAATATCTAAGCTCATACACCCCTCTTGGATGCTTCCCAAAAACAATCTGAAATGGACTCATTCTAGTACTCCGATTAGGAGTATCATTATAGGAAAATTCAGTTTGAGAAAGTGCTAAGTCCCATTGCTTTGGATTTTTGTAAACCAAACTTCTTAATATATTTCCTAAGCTCCTGTTCACCACTTCAGTTTTTCCATCTGTCTAAGGATGATAGGCTGAACTAAAACTAAGGTTTGTACCAACCTTCTTCCATAGAGTCCTCCAAAAGTGTTCTACGAACTTTGTATATGTGTCTGAAACAATACTCACAGGCAATCCATGAAATCTTATAACATAGATAGAATCATGTCCTTTTTGAGTCTTTGGAAAACCAAAAACAAAATCCATGCTGATAGCATCCCAAGGTCTATTAGGTATTGGCAATGGCTGATATAACCCATTATTTTGGCTTATTCCTTTGGCATGCTGACAAATCTTGCACTTCTCAAAAAACTTTTTGATATCAGTTTGCATTTTTGACCAATAATAAAAATCACTTACTTGAGAAAATGTTTTATCCTGTCCAAAGTGTCGAGACAGTCCTCCACTATGTTTTTCCTTAATCAGATTTTCCCTCATGGAACACTTAGGTATACACAGTTTATTATTCTTGAACAATAATCCTCCTTGAATCAAGTAATCTAACCACTGGATTCTATTATGAATCCCTATATTCTTAACAGCTACATATATTTCTTTGAAATATGTCTTCCTCATACATGTCAATCATCTCTTCAAACCCCAAAATTCCAATCCACAATTCCTGCATAATCAAATTTACTCTGCTTAAAGCATCAACAAATTTGTTTGACTTACCACTTGTGTGTTTGATTACAAAGGTAAAACTCTGCAAAAAATCCACCCACTTTTCTTGCTTTTGGTTCAACTTTGGCTGATTATTTATGAACTATAGTGCATGGTTATCTGAATACAACACAAATTATTTGGGCAACAAATAATGCCTCCATTTCTTCAAAGTCTGCACAATAACATATAACTCCTTATCATAGGATGAATACTTCTTCTTGGCCTCATTTAAATTTTCACTAAAATAAGCTATCGGTATCTACTCTTGACTCAAGACAACTCCAATTTATATCCCACTGGCATTAGTCTCAACTTGGAACATTTTATCGAAATTTGGAAAAGCCAAAACAGGGCTTTTAGTGACCTTTTTTTTCAATAACTTGAAATTCCGATATGTTGCTTTTGAACATTTAAATGGACGGTTTATCTCCTTTATTGTTTCAATTATTGGTGCACATATCTGACTAAAGCCTCTTATAAAATTTCTGTAAAAACTTGCAAGAGCATGAAAATTCCTTACCTCAAATACACTTCTCGGAGTTGGCTGATCTAATATTACCTGAATATTTTATGGGTCCATATTCAAGCCTTCTTCTAAGACTATAAATCCCAAGTAAATGAGCTCCTTCTCCATGAAACTACACTTCTTCAAATTTATGAGCAACTTCTCTTTTTGCAAAGTACTTAACACCAGCTTAACATGCTCCAAATGCTCCTCCTTACTCTGACTGAAAATCAGAATGTCATCAAGATAGACTATCACAAACTTTCCTACATACTCTTTCAAAACCTTGTTCATTAGTCTCATAAATGTGCTTGGTGCATTAGTAAGCCCAAAATACTTCACTAACCACTCATACAATCCATTGTTGGTCTTAAAAGCAGTATTCCATTCATCTCCTTCTTTAATCCTTATTTTATGGTATCCACTCTTCAGATCTATTTTAGTAAAATACTTTGACCCACTTAAACAATCCATCAAATCATCTATGCGTGGCAATGGAAATCTATACTTGATAATGATCTTGTTTATGGCTTCGGAATCAATACACATGCACCACACACCTCCTTTATTTGGACTAAGCACGGCTGGTACTGCACATGGACTAAGACTTTCTTTGATTAGTCCTTTATCTAACAACTCTTGTACCTGTCTTCCAACTTCTTCATTCTCCCAAGGGGTCATTCTATATGTTGCTTTGTTTGGTAAACTTGCACCAGGTATTAAATCTACGTGGTGACTGATACTTCTGATTGGTGGAAATTTAATTGGTAATTCATCAACAACTATATCAGTATAATCATCTAACATATTTTTAATTTCCACAAGCAGATTGTCTAAATTAGTAGAAGTCAGAAATACCTTGGGTTTACCCACAACAACAAAATTCACTTCTTTCTCCTTTTTGACTTCTTGCAGCAACTCCTTTCCACAAATCAACATAACCTTATTCTCAATTGTTCCTTTATCTACTTCATCCTTCAAAAGTAGAAATTTGTGATTCTTTCCATCCTTTTTTATGGTGTAGGTATTTCTTTTTCCAACATGAATGGATTTTCTGTCAAATTGCCAAGATCTTCCCAGCAATACATGGCACACGTCCATTGGCATCACATCACAAAATATGACATCCTTATATGTACCAATCTGTATCTCTACTTTGCACTATTTTTTCACCAAAATCTGATGTCCCTTCTTTAGCCATGACACTCTATAAGGAGTAGGGTGTACCATCTTAATCAACCCCAATTTCCCAACCATCTCTGTGGAAACAATATTATCAATGCTTCCACTGTCAATCACAACTTTGCATCACTGTTATTTACACTTGCATACAGTCCTGAATAGACTCTTCCTCTGCGCTAGCTCATTTGCTTCCTTCTCTGCCTTAAGCAATACTCTTTTGAGCAATAAAGACTCTCCTACCTCAGGTGGTTCTTATTTTCCCTTAACCTCGGGATTCTCTTCCTTTGCTTCAACTACATTCACATTCCATTGATTTGCTGGTTTTTTATGAGGACAATACCATGATCTGTGCCCCCATTCTCCACATAAGTAGCACTGAATTTCTATTCCTCGACCTCTGCCTTTGGGTGCAAATATTCCTCTACCAAAGTCTCCTCTCTGTGGCAGTCTGCTACTCGAACCTCCTGTTTCATTCTGAGAGTGATGAAATCTTGATTTGAATGTTCCTCTTTGTAATTTTTTGTAGATGTTCTATGTTTGTTGAAACTTTAATTTTTATCCCAATATCAGTCAGTAATCACATAAACTATAAAGTAAAATGCTAATAGAACATACCAATAGATCGACAGAAGATAAGCCAAAAATATATAAGTGTGTTGGTGCATTACGATGGTTAGTAGGATGCTTCAACCAGCAAAGTCTCAATATGGTCACCCAACCAGAAGTGTCACACAACCCTCTAGGACAACCAAATCATTCAACCCCAAAAGTCAATGAAATTCAACATTGTCACAGTCAACAGTCAATGCAAATAGCAGCAGCAGAAAATTCAACGCATCTAAGTCAAAGTCAACGTCCGGCCTCAAGAATTGTGCCAAGAAATGCGAACTGAGGAAATCGAAAGATTCAGAGATTTTCAGGTCAATTTGACCATGCATTGACCAAATTCAATGCTAGTCAACACTGCGGTAGAAACCCTAGGCCGAAAGCAGAATTTTGTCCTTCCTGAAATTTCCCACGTGTGAAGAGAAGAACTTCCAAGGTGATCGAACCAATCAGATGATGAGAGAGAAATGTGTGAGGATGTGATGAGTGAAAATTTCCTCCAACGTTGACCAATTTATGTCCATCAATGAGGGTGTCTGACACAACTGCTGGGGCTCCAAACCTTCAGGCCGACCTACACATATTTTGAATAAATTCAAAATAAATGTTCTTCTCATTGGATCAAGATGATCTTTAGATCGATCTTGAACCTCTCCAAAGTAGGAGTCCAATAAAAATATTGGCATCTTCATCTGAGCATCAAAACATGGATTTTGTACCTAGTTGTCCAAAATTAACTCTCCCTCTTAACTAGTGAGAACTCCATCCACCTGTGCAATCCAAACATCGTGTGTCATCCCGACGTAACTTGCTTTGATGGCTTATTTATTTCAGAAAAAAGGTTGGTCAGTCAAAAAGACATCATCCTCGGCTGGAATATTCAGCCCTTAGGTCCGAAACCTCACTATACTTGATCCCAGATCAAGTTGTGGACCGTGCCATCCAAGATAGAGAGTATGACAATCTCTGATGCATCCATCAATCTTTGCTTCTAGTCTCTAGCTTTTCCCACCTCATTGGCCAAATGAGAGGTACTTCCCATGAGTCCGGGACTCAAATGGGTAGGATGCATACAGGGCACAGATCATGAGAGGTGAACCAACTCAATCATCATAACGGTGGGGTAGAAGCACACCAAAAAGGTCCGGCAAGACTAGCCTTGTGGTTGCTTATAGCTCCGAGACGCTATCCCCAAAGCCCCCCAGAGCTCCAAGAGCTCATCGTCCAACATGACCCTCAGCATAGGGTCGTTCCACAATACGAAGATTCTCATGGAAGGTTAGGAACTTGACCTTCCCAAGGACTTTGTGAGAATATCTGCGACCTGCTCATCAGTTCCTATATGATCGAGCCTTACGACGCCTCGTTGTACCATATCCCAGATAAAGTGGTACCTGATATCAATATGCTTGGATCAATCGTGGAACATGGGATTCTCGAACAATCAAATCCCACTCTGGTTATCACATATTATCACGGTGGTATCTAGCACATGCCCGAACAGCTCACTAAATAGCTTTCGTAACCAAATTGCTTCACAATAGGCCATATTCATTGCAATGTATTTAGCCTTTGTGGTGCTCAAAGCCACCGACTTCTGCTTCCTTCTCATCCATGATATCAAAGCAGAACCAAGTGTGAAGAAGCATCCCGATGTGATCTTACGATCCACCACACTTCCATCCCAATCAGCATCAATATATCCATGGAGTGTCACGCTCCTGACAGTGTATCTTAGCCCATGGTTTATTGTGCCCCGAAAATATCTCAACAAATTCTTGGCACCAACCTAGTGAATGTGATGAGGCTCAACCATATGTTGACTCAAAGTGTTCACTGCAAAAAACACATCCAGACGGGTGTTCACTAAGAACATCAGGGCCCCTACGAATTGACGATACTCAGTAGGATTTACTAGCACAGGCCCAACAGTGCTACCACTCAACTTCTTAAACTTGAGCTCCATCGGTGTCGACACCGACTTACAGTCCACCATACCAAATCTTTCAAGAAGCTTCACAATATATTTTCCTTGAGAAAGGAAAATCTCGCCAAGTCTTTGCCAGACCTCCAGGCCTAGGAAGTAATGCATCAGTCCTAGGTCCTTCATCTTGAACTCAACAACAATTTTTGTCTTGCTCTGATGAATGAGAGGGTCAGCACCTATTAGGAAGAGTTTTTCCACATACAACACAAGAATGAGAGGCTTTTATCTATCAACCTTGGAGTAAAGGTTCGGATCAGCATTACTATGAGTGAAGCCCAACTTCATCAGGTAGCTACCTATCCTCTCATACCAATCTCTTGGTGCTTGCTTCAACCCATAGAGGGATTTATTCAACCTGTAGACATGGGTGTCCCAATATTGGACTTTGAACCCCAGAGGTTTCTCCACATACACCTATTCCTTTATCACACCATTCAGAAATGTGATCTTCACATCCATCTAATGAATATTCCATCCTCCTGTAGCAGCAAGGGCTATGATAGATCAGATGGTGGTATATCGAGCCATGGGTGCAAATATGTCATCATAGTCTATGCCTTCCTTTTGAGAGAAGCCATGAGCAATGAATCTTGCTTTGAAATTTTCATCACTTCCATTAGATCCATGCTTGATCTTATAGAAACATTTCGAGGTGACAACTTCTTTATCCTCCAGTCTCAGAGCCACATCCTAGACATAACTCTTCATAATGGACTCATATTCTTCATGCATAACATCCTTCCAGACTTGATTCTTTACGGCTTCCTCAAAATATCCAGGCTTAGATTGTACAATATTACTCATGGCTACTAGATACCCTTAGTATCTATTCAGCTTCTTGCTTTCACGGAATGTCCCCCTTAGGGAAATATGTCCCTCGGCATCCTCGAGTGTGTCCCTGAGCCATGATGGCCTCTTCCTCATTGAAGGAGGTGGATCAATAAGGTCCATCAGTCCTTCCACATTGGGCATTGTCTCATCCTTCAGTTCTTCTTGATTTCCAGGCCTTGCTTCATGATCTTCCTTATATCTCAGAAGATTGATTACTTTTCTGAAGGAAGCATCTTCGTAAAAGGAAACATCGTGGCATATCTCCACTTCCCTTTGACCAGGCACATATACTCTATAGATCTTCGAATTTTCTCTATAGCCCACAAGCATTCCCTCCTTTCTAGAAGCATCCAGATTGCTCCTCTTCTCCTTTGGTACATGAAAATAAACAGGACATCCAAAAACTCTAAAATTTGTGACATTAGGGTGGATATGTGAAGATGGGTTACAATTTTGTGAGAATCGGGGGCGGAAAATTTTTTTCGGCAATATTTCAGCCAAACCTTTTATAAAGTTCGGCCGAACTATTTAATATTTCGGCCGAACTTTCTCAGAAATTTCGGCCGAACTCGTGATTCCGTTTGGCCATGATTCCGTTTAGATTGATGGCACACTGACGGCGTGGGAAAACAGAATTTTTGCCGGAGATGGGAAAACCGACAACAAAAGTTCGGCTGAACTTTGATTTCGATCGAAATTTTACTCTTAAAATAGTTCGGCCGAACGAGTTACTATAAATAAATCACCCGCGAAGTTTATTTGTTTGCAGGTTTGTTTGTTCGCGGGTTTTTTTGTCTGTGCTGCTGCTGGTCTGTTTGTTCGCACATTTTTGTCTGTGTTGCTGCTTACGTCTATGATGTTGGTCTGCTGCTTCCGTCCGCGTTGTTGGTCTGCGGCGACTTCAAGCGACTTCAATACCAGGTATTTTTTTTCTCTTTATTCAACATATTCGGCATGCTCTTTATCTGTGTTAGTAGTTATGTATTTATAGTGCTGCCTATTGCTTCAGCTGTAGGAGTGATGTTAGATGTATCATGTGAATGTCAAGATTTAAATATTTAACAGTGGTAAATATCATATGCACTACAAAATTACCCAAATTAATACATCATTCTATGGAATTTTTGTTATTTTTTGTGAAGGTGAATAATGCATGCATGATAAATACCTCCAGATGTACTGAAATAGCCATCCATATGTTTACATCATAAACCCAACATTGGACTTCAACTAGACATAGTACATCATCATGACTAAATTACATATTTGTAGCCCCAAATTCTGTGAAACACAGGAACAAGAGGCTCACAAAATATCCAATTAAAATTCATATTTTGAGCACTTTATTGGGAAAATATTCTATACTAGTATTTGATATGATGGAAACAAAGTTTGTTTTCTGGAAGGAATGGTAAACTGTACTTCTCCTCAATTTCCTTTAGTATAGTTTTAATATAATATAATGCCTAGTCAGGATCATAAAAAAATGATATTCTGCTAGCATTCTTCAAGGGAAATTTCTACTTTGAAGGGCCTCTTTTTTCTGAGTTTAAGGGCGGGACATGGGTCAAAATAACCTCTTTACTATTTTTGTAAACCTTTTAACATTGTCCAATCTGCTAAGTGTTTTAAGTACTGAAACAAGGGCTAGCTTCCATCATGATTAGTAGTCGTGATTAGGTTCAGTAGTTGTGATTAGGTAGGTGCAGATATCGCTATGTTACCCTTTCTGTCATGTTTCCTTTCAACCATTTCTTTTATAATGTAACTAGTTTTTAGTATCATTTTCTGTCATTTATTTTATAATCTAACTAGTTTTTAATATTATGATATAGTTGGATTCATTACATTCACTTTCATAATCTAGTTAAGATTCTAATTTCATATTATTTAGAGCTAATCATATCTTATTTTGAAATATAGTCTAGTTGCTATTTCACTAACATGGTAGCTATATTTACTCATCTCATTTCATATTTTAGTTGCATTGTTTGCAGTAGTTGGGCATGCTTACTCCCTGTCCTAAAATTATTCTCTTATAGGCATTGACTTAAAAAAATGCTCGACACATAATGGCATAATATTTGTAAAATATATAATCATGCAGTCCCTATTTTAACTTTATAAAAATAACTCAATGGAGTTACCTCAATTTCACACCGATGTAACATGACTCACACAACAATTTGATATATAATAATTTACAAACTATTCAATCTAGTCATACAAAATAAAAGTAACTAGAACTATCACAAGCCTTTAATATCTTGTCACAACAATTGAATTTCTTATGTTTAGCATTTTTCCACTCTTCATATATTTAGAAGAATTACAATCTAGGAAGAATAGAAAAAAATTGCAAAGTTTTAACCAAAATTCTAAGCACAAAAACATAAAAGTAGTTAGATTAGCAAGTACACATACAAAAAAGAAATCCTAAATACTACATCCAAAAAATTTGTTGAACTAAAAAATAAATAAATAATAGAATATATACTCTGCCAAATCAGAAGGCATTGCAGACAAAACAAAGTATCAACAACGTGCACATGGAAGAAATTTATCAAGAGGTTCCATATAGATAACTTCCACGGAAACAAACTCACCTGAAATCTTCCCTTTATTAGTCTCAATGGCTACACCATCATTGCTGGAATTTCCAAAAGCATCCTCTCATCTGCCCCAATTAGTGTAGATCCATACAAGACCATGGAATTGTTGGAAATATCCTTGATATTACTAGATTTAACTGAGTCCAATGTTGATTCATCAGGCGGTTTAGATTTATCCTCTGAAGATACAAAAACATGCTCTAAATCATCCTTTTTACCTTTATTGATTTCAAAATCACCTCTAGTTCCTTCATCTTCATGTCCTTCTTCAAGAAAACTCTCTTGTGGCAATAACAAAGAAGGATTTACAGGAATAGAATTTCCCATTGAACTTTCATCCTCATTGTCAGAATTCCTCCTCCCTTCGATGTTATGTTTACCCATAGGTTGAAAATCATCATAATTTGTAGTTTATCCTTTATGTGATGTTGCACTATAGTTCCTCTTGACATGATGCCATGGACCCTCCAAATATATGCTCTAGTTAGATTTCTCTCTCCCATCTGTCATTTCTTCTTGAAGGAAGGTGGTCATTCATTAGGAGGGACTTTTACCATTTTGTAGTTATGATTTTTCTTATTAATTTGTGGGATACTAATATGAATCAAAGGGTGATCTAAATGATTGACCGATCTTCATTGTATTCTTGTTCCCTCACTTTACTTGGGAGGTTAGTCTTTGATCCTAGTCCAATGGGACCTCCTCCAAGGCCTTAGTATTATAATAAGGATAATACTATTGAGGCTCTAATTGAAGTAGGATGGCCATGATATTCCATACTTGCCACTTTCCATCATTCCCTCTATTCCATATCCATTCTTCGGGAAAGTAATCTTTGATCATGGAGATTGACACACTCATCCCCATCCTTGTGTTTGGGCCAAAGAAAATTGCACTAGAGTTTCATGCATCTAAATGAATGATGAAAGAAAAGAAAGCCACGATAAAGGAAAAATGAAAAATGAAAAAATGGTTGGGACAAAACTTAGTGTGTGGGAAAAATCCTAGTATGAGCTTTACCCCATATTCATCACCTAATTCCTAGAGCACTTGATGCTCCACACATAAAAGGAGCCCTGTATTGTTCCAACCTTAACAAGCAATAAACTACCTCATCCTAAGGAATTATAAATGCTCAATCAGGGAAAACTCATGCCTCCATGATTTCTTTATCTCACACACACACACACATATATATGAAGAGATGATCCCATTTTCTTTTTTATTCATAGATCAAATGTCATTTAAATACAAGATTTATCATAATGTACAATGATTCATTCCATATTATTCATAATTTTTTTCATTAAAAAATGAACCCTTTAAATGATGAACCTAGTTAATGCTTCTTCTTCATGAAGAAGACTACTTGATCTTTCAATTTGAATTTGATGATGGTCCTTTGTTATCTTTCTTAACTACTTTGTTATCTTTCTTGACTACTTCAAATTATTGACACAATCATATGCTTCTTGTTACTCTTTTTATTCCTTCCTTATATTGTATTCTCCTCCTTAGATATTGTGTACTCTCCCACATAGATATTGCACTCAATTTTGATGGTCTTTTGTTATCTTTCTTGACTACTTCAAATTATCAAATTATTGACACAATCATATAGATATTGCACTCAATTTTGATGGTCCTTTGTTATCTTTCTTGACTACTTCAAATTATTGACACAATCATATGATTTTACCTTAATATCTTGTAGAGCCCATTTCATCCAAAACACTCAAAAAGAAGTAACTACTATGTATTTCGCTTCTACTCTAGATAGAGAAAGTAACGACTCTTTCTTGCTTAACCATTAAACCAAAGACTCTTCTAAGTAGAATTATACATTGTCCACTTGTACTAAATTCACAAGCCTAGTTAAATCTCTATATGTTGTCAATGTAAATTTCTCACAAGTAAATTTGTCAATGTAAATTTCTCAACTTCTACAAGTTTTATAGGCAGAGTCTGTAAAGGGCCAGGTAGCCTCTGGATCTCATCTTTTATGGAAGGTGACATATCTAGTAAATGCCCCTACAGTCAATCTCTGGAATAGATCCAAATAGAAGTTCTTCATTTTAATATCCATAAAACACAACCACTTTAAGGTAAACTATTTACATGCACGTCATTTCTCCCACAAACTAAAAGCTTCCTCCCATTAATTTTAGATGTGAATTCTACCATAAAATTTTTAAGTCAAACTTTAAAATAAACCATGCACATGTCATTTGCAATAAATGTCAATTTAATATCTAAATTCACATATGTTTAGTGGTTTCATTGTTTCACTTCCGATATTATGTTGCTTACCTTGATGAACAGGTGGAACTCTGCTGGGAGGCCTCTCTGTTTTTTGACTCTTTGCTCATACTGTCAAAGGTCGTTATATGTTATATGGGCTATATTGTATAGTTATTAGACTACATATCTTCATATAGAACTTGCAAATAGTATGATGGAAACCAAACATAATAATTTATTAGGACATCACAACTTGCTAATCAGTTATTAGACTACATATCTTCATATAGAACTTGCAAATAGCATGATGGAAATGTGAACTAATTAGTTATTAGACGACATATCTTCATATAGAACTTGCAAATAACATGATGAAAA
The DNA here is from genome assembly GCA_034641835.2 of Pinus albicaulis. Lineage (NCBI taxonomy): Eukaryota > Viridiplantae > Streptophyta > Pinopsida > Pinales > Pinaceae > Pinus > Pinus albicaulis. Next base: position 1,412,681,371 of record CM076570.1, on the reverse strand, counting down.
TGTGAACTTGCAAATAGTATGATGGAAATGTGGATCTCAAAGAAAAGTCATGATTAATGCTTCTAGAAACCAAACATAATAATGTATTAGGACATGCTCCTTTAACTTGAAAATATTACATGGTCGAAATGTGGATCTCATGACTCTTCATGATTAATGCTTCTAGAAAACAAACATAATTTAATGTATTAGGACATAATTTAATGTATTAGGACATGCTCCTTTAGGCTTGGTGGAATTACCTTTGCTTTTTATTTCTCTCTTACACACACACACACATATATATATATATATGAAGAGATGATCCCATTTTATTTTTTATTCATAGATCAAATGTCATTTAAATACAATATTTATCATAATGTACAATGATTCATTCCATATTATTCATAAATTCATAATGTACAATGATTCATTCCATATTATTCATAAATTTTTTCATTAAAAAATGAACCCTTTAAATGATGAACCTAGTTAATGCTTATTCTTCATGAAGAAGACTACTTGATCTTTCAATTTGAATTTGATGATGGTCAGGTTTGTTATCTTTCTTGACTACTTCAAATTATTGACACAATCATATGCTTCTTGTTACTATTTTTATTCCTTCCTTATATTGTATTCTCCCCCTTAGTTATTGTGTACTCTCCCACATAGATATTGCACTCAATTTTGATGGTTCTTTGTTATCTTTCTTGACTACTTTAAATTATCAAATTATTGACACAATCATATAGATATTGCACTCAATTTTGATCCAGTCCTTTGTTATCTTTCTTTACTTCAAATTATTGACACTTGATTGAATATAGATATTGCACTCAATTTTGATGGTCCTTTGTTATCTTTCTTGACTACTTCAAATTATTGACACAATCATATGCTTTTTGTTACTCTTTCTATTCCTTCCTTATATCTATTCCCCCCCTAGATATTGTGTACTCTCCCACATAGATAAATTGCACTCAATTTCATAGGCTCTTCTTTTGAAGTCAAATATATTGTATTCTCCCCCTTAGATATTGTGTACTCTCCCACATAGATATTACACTCAATTTTGATGGTCCTTTGTTATATTTCTTGACTACCTAAAATTATCAAATTATTGACACAATCATATAGATATTTCACACAATTTTGATGGTCCTTTGTTATCTTTATTTACTTCAAATTATTGACACTTGATCATATAGATATTGCACTCAATTTTGATGGTCCTTTGTTATCTTTCTTGACTACTTCAAATTATTGACACAATCATATGCTTTTTGTTATTCTTTCTATTCCTTCCCACATAGATATTGCACTCAATTTCATAGGATCTTCTTTTGAAGTCAAATATATTGTATTCTTCCCCTTAGATATTGTGTACTCTACCACATAGATATTGCGCTCAATTTCATAGGCTCTTTTTTTGAAGTCAAATAAGTGGCAATAATTTACAAGAACTATCCCTAATTTGTTTCTCACATGTTCAAATGGTTCTCTAACAAGATAATTTACAAGAACTATTCCTAATTTGTTTCTCACATATTCAAATGCTTCTCTAACAAGAGGCTTTGAAGGATCTACAACCTCCGGTTGAAGGATGAAGGGCGAGGACCTTCAAAGTACAACCAAAGGTTGAAGGATCTACAACCAAAGGTTGAAGATCATTAAACCAAAGGTTTAATAATACAACCTTGAGTGATTCCACGGGTCCTCTACACCCTTCACACGGTGAAATTGGGATAGGTCTAGTGTTTACTTCTACAAGTTCTATAGGCAGAGTCTGTAAAGGGCCAGGTAGCCTTTGGATCTCATCTTTTATGAAATGTGACATATCTAGTAAATGCCCCTACAGTCAATCTCTGGAATGGATCTAAATAGAAGTTCTTCATTTTAATATCCATAAAACACAACAAATTTAAGGTAAACTATGTACATGTGTCATTTCTCCCACAAACTAAAGGCTTCCTCTAATATCCATAAAACACAACCAATTTAAGGTAAACTGTGTACATGTGTCATTTCTCCCACAAACTAAAGGCTTCCTCCCATTAATTTTAGATGTGAACTCTACCATAAACTTTTTAAGTCAAAATTTAAGATAAACAATGCACATGTCATTTACCTCATGATTTTGTGTCATTTTTCTCATGTGTTTGCAATAAATGTCGATTTAATATATATATATATATATATATATATATATATATTATTGAATTTGTTTTTTTTTTTTAGGGATAAGAAAACCATTAAATATGGTTGAAAAATGGAAATTATGCATAGAAGTTTCTTGCTATCCCAATCCAGGGAAAGCAGTGATTACATATGTGCTTTCCAATATTGCGACTAGCAAAGTCGTCCAAAGGAAAATGAATATACCGGGAAGAACAACAAACAACAAGGCATATTATATTGGATTGATAGAAGGCTTGGGAACAACGATGAAGTATGGATCAAATGGAATTGTAGTTTTCACCAATTTTGAACTTGTGTGCAACCAGCTGAATGGTGTGTGCCAAGTTAAAAAGGAGAGGCTAAAAGAACTGCATGGAATAGCAAACAATATTGTTAGCCAATTTCAATTTTTTAGTATAAGGCATTGTACAAATGTGAATAAGATGTCTGCTGATCTATTGCGTGGGGCAATGCCAATTCATGATTCATCTATCAAAGATAAATTAGAATTATACAGAGAAATGCCAATGCAAGATTCATCTCTCAAAGATGAATTGGTTTTGAGATGCTCTTCTTCAAAAATTCAAGATTCATCTCTCAAAGATGAATTAGTGTTGAGACGCTCCCCTTCAAAATTTATTGATGGACATTGTAACATATATTGGATATGTTTGTGTTGTGTACTTATAAATACGTCTTTTTTAATGACCATGTGTTTTTTTCAATTATATACCAAGTGTGCTTCCACCACACCATGTAAAGCGCAACTTGGTGAACTTCACATTTGCAACAAGTGAACTTCACGTTTTTATAAAATTAAAATGCGGGGACTTCAAGAAATTTTTGTTTAAATGGAGTTTCACGCTTCTTTTTTAATGACCATGTGTTTTTTTCAATTTTATACCAAGTGTGCTCCCACCATGTAAAGCACAATTTGGTGAACTTATCATTTTTATAATTTTTTTTTTGCTTAAATTGAGTTTCACACATCAATTATTGCTTTGAAAGTTGTGTTCTACATAATTTATGTACACTAAATTACAAATTGATTTTCTGAAATCTATTTTGTGTAAATGTCCACCAATAGATATATATATCATGGAGGATGAACGGCGAAGATCAACCGAATCCCATATGGGGGTTCAGGGATCGGGGGATGTTCACGGTATTTAAATATAATCTTAAATCTCCATACATGTGTGTACATATGGAATTGATTTTTTATTAACTTTGTGAGTTAAATTAGTTGTTAATAAGTTTCATTTTTTAATTTTTAGGAGGTAAGAGGAGAAGGGTTTCTACTCCATCCATGGAGCGTGCCCATGGTTCACCCAGTCATGGTATGTTTCACGAAATTTAATCAATGAATATGTATATGTATTTATATGTACACATGAATGTATTTTTCAATTGATTATAAATTCGTATTTTTTATGAAGCTTCTTTCTCATCTCGAGAGGTTGGGGGTGGTTCAAATCCACTTAGAGGGCTATCAATGAGTGGTAGCAGGTTGCGTGAAGGGGGTGATATTTATTCCCCCGAAGGCCAATCAACGGCTGCTGGTTCTCAGCAGGGTCATTTTGGGTCTGGTTCTCACCAGAGTCATTCTGGGTTTGGTTCTCAGCAGGGTCATGTTGCAGAATATGCTAACCAACAACGTCAAGGTTGCCATTAATTTCAATATTTTTTTCATTAAATTTGTATAACTTTTTTTACATGTGTTTTTTCTAATATACGAAATTTTATATATATTGATACAGAGGCCGAAAATGTTCCAACTAGTGGTCAAAATAGACATAGGGCAGACCACTACATTCAAGAAGAAGGTTGTCTACCCAGCACAACTTATCCGGCCGACATTACTGATATACCATGGGAAACAAACATGGCGCAATGCACCTTACAAAGGTGTGAAAAACTTTATGCAAAATTGCAGAGAGATCTCGTGGCTTTGACTCTACCTGCTGAGAGTCGACAAAGCCTTGAAATAGTTACACATTCATTGGGAAAAATTGTAAATGTGTACAAAACTCTTTGGCCAATGACTGATACATTTGTAGAAGTGATGAGAAAGAGAAAGGAAACAGTAATGGGTCTAGATAAATGGGAGGATGTAAAACAAAAAGTTACAAAAGATGTGGCCAAGTCAATGTTTAATTTCAAGGAAGGGCCAAAAAGAAAAATGTTGAAGGTGCAATATTTCAAGCACCCAAATATAGCTCACTATTTGTATGATAGGCACCTTACGGCCTATGAAAGGCTCTCATGGAACGACGAGGTTCCTGTTTATTTTGCACAATTGTTTTACGTAGAATTTTTTTTGGATATGAAACCCAACTATGATGACCTTCCGTCAAAATTTTTTGGTCCGGGGAAAGGTCGATTGTATGACCGTAAGGGCACTAAGCGAGATGTGGAGTTGCCTCGCCCTGATCCGCCATTGGTGAGTCGACCTTTTCGGGTTGAAACTCTACGGTCATAGATGGATGCGACTTATCATATAAGTTGAGAAGCAAGGGATGTCATGATCAACAATGTTTACATCGGATTGGGTGGAGTCGATGTTTGTCTAAATCGACAAAGAGCACGTGAAAATGCACGTGCCAATTTTGTGTATTGTACAGATGAAGAGATTGACAACATGAATGTTGAAGATCTCTGAATATATGCAAAAAATTGTCGCAATGGTTTTCAAGACCTAATTCTTCATGAGGAAGAGGGCACGAGAATGGTATGTGTTAATGACCTTAGGGTTTGAAATTATTTTAACATACATATACATGTGTACAATTAGTAATAAATACATGTGTATGTACATGTATACATTTATTTGTATGTACATTAATCTAACATAAATGTATCATTATATGTTAAAACACCATTTGCAGTTCTCACACATGATGCATGACGAAAATGTTAATATCACGTTCGGGACCTCTGGTTCAAACAATGCAGATGGGTCTCACCATCAAGATATGTTGGCAAATGTTAGTGTTTTTTAAGTGATATTTTAAAATAAATAATTGTGCACACATGTACATGTATGTATATATAATGATAAAATACATGTATATACATGTACATGGGATGGCGGTACCTTCTTCTTCCTTGGGAGATGTACCTTCTCCTTCCTTAGGAGATGAGCCACAAGTATGGACAAATTTTCACTTTTAAAATTTATGTTTAAAAGTTATATATATATATATTCCACCTCAAAAAGTTCCATTGAAAATTGATATATATATATATATATATATATATATATATATATTGAGTTATTTTAAATTTTTTGACTTTAGGTTCCTATAGAAGATTTCTTTAATCCACGGACTCTAGCGACGGAGATAGGAACATCCACACCATTTGAACAAGTTGTCTTTAACTTTTTTTTTTTAATATTATTGAAAATAAGTTTATATATGTACACGTGCATTTTCATTTGAAAGTTTTTAATATATATATATATATATATATATATATATATTTAATTGTACATGTATATTGTACAGTTTACCGCTGCAGAGGTTCCTATGGGGGTGGAACTTGTTCATCAAATGGAGAGGGAACCTCATGAGGTATTGCATGATTTTTTTGTTATATTTTGTTTTTTACATGAAGTTCTAGATATATATTCTCACTCATTTTTAAAACATCAAATTTTAATGTTCAAGTACATGTGCATTGTGTATGTAGGTTTTCCATGATGCTTCACATGATAGTGCGCGGATTGAGACCCTGATAGGAAAGACGCTAGATCCATCTCTATTTGATGGACATGATTTGTAGATTTGATTTCAAGATTTAGATAGTCTTAAATTTTCTTTTTTATATATTATCTAGATGCACTGTCATATATATATATATATATATATATATATATATATATATAACTTGATACAGTTTGATACTTGTGAGATCTATAATTTTTGGACATATTTTATTACAGTGTTAATATAATTTGTTTTGTTCCAAAAAGTTAAATTTTTGATGGTTTTAGTACTTTTGGCATGTGAATGTGAAGTAAGGTTGTCATCTATAAATTAATGTTGTCATCTGAACTACATTTGGCATGTTACGTAATGATGTGTTATAATTTGTTTTGTTTTTAAAATTTAAGTTTTGTTTTGCTTCTGAACTACATTTGGCATGTTATGTAATGATGTGTTATAATTTGTTTTGTTTTTAAAATTTAAGTTTTGGATGCTTGAAATACATTTGGCATGTGAAGTAATGTTGTGATCTATAATTTTTTGTTAAATTAAAAGTTAAGTTTTGGATGGTTTCAATCTACATTTGGCATGTGATACAATGTTAAATGTTTTTATTGGATAGTTGAACTATAATTGGCATGGCATGTGAAGTAATGTTATGTATGATATAATCAAAAAGTTTTTAAAACTCAAGTTTTGGATGGTTTCAATCTACATTTCACATGTGATATTTAATGTTTTAAATGTTTAATGTTTTAATGTTGCATGATATATAATCAAAAAGTTTTTAAAACTTAAGTTTTGGATGGTTTCAATCTACATTTGCCACATGTGGTATATAATGTTAAATGTTTCTATTGGATCTAGTTGAACTATAATTGGCATGGCATGTGAAGTAACGTTGCACAATATATATAATCAAAAAGTTTTTAAAACTCAAGTTTTGAATGGTTTCAATCTACATTTCGCATGTGATATTTAATGTTTTAAATGTTTAATGTTTTAATGTTGCACGATATATAATCAAAAAGTTTTTAAAAGTTTTGGATGGTTTCAATCTACATTTGGCACATGTGGTATAATGTTAAATGTTTCTATTGGATAGTTGAACTATAATTGGCATGGCATGTGAAGTGATGTTGCACGATATATATAATCAAAAAGTTTTTAAAACTCAAGTTTTGGATGATTTCAATCTACATTTCGCATGTGAGATTTAATGTTTTAATGTTGCATGATATATAATCAAAAAGTTTTTAAACCTTAAAATTTTTGGATGGTTTCAATCTACATTTGGCACATGCGGTATATAATGTTAAATGTTTCTATTGGATAGTTGAACTATAATTGGCATGGCATGTGAAGTAATGTTGCACAAATCCCTTTAATTTGATTTAATGTTAAATGTTTTTTAAATGTAAATCCATTTAATTTTGATTTGATGTTAAATGTTTTAAATGTTTTGATATAATGTTAAATGTTTTGATCTAAGTTTTTGATGGTTTCAATCTACATTTGGCCTATGGATGACCCCATGCATGGACAACGAATACGTTGCAGAAGGGGAGGTGGGGGTAGGGATGGAGGGGGCAGGAGTGTTGGCTCTTGCCCTCTCCTTTCCATCCATGACACAGGTAGCCACCCTCCTCCAGCAACCAATGAAGCACAATTTCAGTTCACCAGTGCTATAGTGAGACCGCGAATTACGACGACCATTTCCATCTCCTTTCAGGAGGAGTCGCAAGATCAAGGTGCTTCTAGTTCCAGGAGGCGGTGGAGAAAGTCCACCATCCCAGCCCATCAACTCCAAGACACCAGAAAGTTGGCAGCTCTTCTAGTCAAATCCACCTCGACGAGCTCCAACAATGATGGCGCAAGCAGCAACAACTCCTCCCAGCACTCCAAGGGAGTAGATGATGATCCGGAGGACTACGGTTTTCCAATTGTGGAGGAGAATCCTCCTACACACATCGATAGCTAGCCTGATGTTAGGTCCTCTTTAGCTTTTTCTCGGTTATGGGCAGTCCCTTTTCTGTTTTTTTGATTCATACCCCCTCTGGTGTTGGCTAGTTAGGCAACCCAAGAGACGGGTCTCACTATGTATATTATGTTCTTTACAGTTATATGTGTAAATCCTTTAATTTTGATTTAATGTTAAATGTTAAATGTTTTGATCTAAGTTTTGGATGGTTTCAATCTACATTTGGCCTAGATGGAAGACTCCCATGTGAAGTATTGTTTTGATTGAATCAAAAAGAGTAAAGAAGTAGTTGTATATATGTAAATCCCTTTAATTTTGATTTAATGTTATTTAAATGTTAAATTTTTTTATCTAAGTTTTGGATGGTTTCAATCTACATTTGGCCTAGATGGAAGATACTCCTATTTGAAGTATTGTTTTGATATATTCAAAAAGATTAAAGTAGTTATATGTAAGTCCCTTTAATTTTGATTTAATGTTAAATGTTTCAAGATATAACATGTTAAATGTTTTGATTTAAGTTTTGGATGGTTTCAATATACATTTGGCCTAAATGGAAGACTCCCATGTGAAGTATTGTTTTGATTTAATCAAAAAGAGTAAAGAAGTAGTTATATGTAAATCCCTTTAATTTTGATTTAATGTTAAATGTTAAATGTTTTGATATAATGTTAAATGTTTTGATCTAAGTTTTGGATGGTTTCAGTCTACATTTAGCTTAGATAGAAGACTCCTATGTGACTTGTAAATTGTTTTGATTTAATCAAAAAGTTTTTAAAACTCAAGTTTTGGATGGTTGAAGTACATTTGGAATCTTAAGATTGCTTTTGATCTCTACATAGTCTTGTTTGAATGAAAAAATTTCCAGTAGGAAGAACATAGCTTTTCAATGCAACTAACCATGTATCAATTGAGCTCTAATTGAAAAAAAAGTTTAAAGAAGTAGATATATGTACAAATTATCCCTTTAATTTTGATTGGAAATATAAGTCTAGTACATATATGTTTGTTGAATTTGGGTCAATGTCATTAATGCACTCAAATAGGTAGCCTTGTTGATTTATAATTTGGTAAATTGATGACATTCAGTTAATTACATTCTAGAACATAGAACATATATCCGACCATTGGACAGACAAATTTTGTACTAGATTTTCAATCAGGAATAGAGATGTGGGTCAAATCCCACCAAAAGTCGGAGAAGTGCTCCGAGTCTCTTGTCTGAAAGGAATCTTCGTACAAAACTATACTGTGGATGATTTATTTACATTGCATGGATACTTTTTACCAGAAAATCTCACAAGAAAAATTGGGCACATTAAGTTCGTGTATATATCCAATACGATTTTTCATCAATGCACATAGAAAAACTACTTTAAATAGTTAAAATTGCATTCTAGAACATATATATTGAGTAAATTTAAATCATTTTTCATCAATGCACATAGTAAAAATACTTGAACAATTAATTTCATTCTAGAATGTATATATATCCAATATGTAAGTAACATTTTTCATCAATGCACATTGAACATATCCGACCATTGGACAAACAAATTTTGTACTAGATTTTCAATCAGGAATAGAGATGTGGGTCAAATCCCACCAAAAGTCGGAGAAGTGCTCTGAGTCTCTTGTCTGAAAGGAATCTTCGTACAAAACTATACTACGGATGATTTATTTACATTGTGGATACTTTTTACCAGAAAATCCAACTAGTTTTTCATCAATGCACATAAGAAAAACTAGTTCTAGTTAATTACATTCTAGAACATATATATTGAGTACACATGAATCATTTTTCATCAATGCACATAGTAAAACTACTTGAAAAATTAATTTCATTCTAGAACATATATATATATATATATCCTTGATACATGTAACATTTTTCATCAATGCACATGTATATATCCTTGATACTTTCAGTTGATACTAGAGCACGTGCACATGTACCAAAACAATTTGTACATGTGCAAACACTTGCACAAATAACATAAGCAGCTCAATTTTTAGTTTCAAGTGTACTGGAAGTTCTAAAACATATTTAATCCAAAGAGAATAAATTGTTGGGCAATTCAATCAAAAAAATTCCAATGGAATGCCATCTTCAATAATCCGTTCATGATCAGATTTTGACATTTTCCATTTCTTAATTTTCGTTTTTCTCTTTGATTGAACCTCTATCAACTTTATGTGTGCTGCACACACCAAGTGACTATATTGACAACTTATGGAATCAAGTTCATAGTCTTCAAAGTAAACAAAGTCCCCACTTTGATTAGTTTGTTTGAAAAAATAACCTTTCAGTATAATAGATCCTCTGTCATATTGAAATCCGTGATCATTATAGTTTTCTAATAATTTCATTTTTTGTTCAGTGCAACACATCAAATAATACTTAACATTTTATTTTATTTCTAAGTAAAATTAATATATTAATAAAAGGAGTAAAGTACAGCGGGCCGAAGCCTGATCATTGCCCAATGCTGTGGCATTTTGAACAAAAAAACCAGTGATGAACACTGCCCTTCAGGAGGGAAACCAGTGTTAAATTGTTTTCAAGATAATTCCCACGCAGGGGAGCCATGGAGTTTAGTTTCTGGAACCCACATCTAGCAAAAACTGATACATGAACTGAAACTGCAGAAAACTTAAAAACAAGCCCAAGATTAAGGGCCGAAACAGAGCAAAAAAACCAAATTGAGAAGGTGGAACTACTCATTAGGAGGCTCAGCTACGACTCTGCACCAGAGTTCATCCGGTTCCCCGTCGTCCTTGTACAGGTCCACAATGGAGGTGATCACCCTCCTGGAGGGTGGTGGATCCACCTGCACCTCGCTCGCTTGCCCAATGTCGCCTTGTACCATGTCCACATCCTGCATCCCACTTGGCTGACCCAGCAACTCCTTGCTCGCCGGATCCTGCATAGCCTTGCGCCCCTGACCCTACAAATCCATACTCTCTGGGTGCATCGACCCAACATTCGGACTCGAGGTCCGAGCCTCCAAGTTGCTCAGCCCCGCCAGGCGTGAACTGGGAGCAGCTGCCTGAGGCTCTTCGCAGAAGACAACAGTGATGGAGGCAGTAACCCGGGGTCGATTGAGTGAAAAATTGAAGGAAAAGTGTGCAATAAGGGTTTGTGCAGGAGATTTGGAGGATTGGGGGAATCAAGGCGACGACCCGAGCGGAGCAAGTGACCTCTCTGAATTCTGGTTTGGCTATCCGAATGGGAGGAAGACGCAGAGGAGGTGCTGGAGGTGGAGGGAGAACGCCGAAGCTGGCGTCTGGTGGTGCCTCTTCGGCATCTCATTCTTTGTCGAAGGCGTGGCATATTCTCCGTCGAGACAGAGGGGCCAAGAAGCAAAGGAACGTCGGACGACGGAGAGACGGGGAGGCGTATGAGAATGCGGGGAGACGAGAGAAAGCAAGCCTACGAAGCCGACGCAGAGAGAAGTGGAGACCTCTACCGAAATCCGGACGACAGGTCCAGCACCGCTCCGCTTACCGGTATTCATGCGCACGGTTGAGAGCCTAGTATTCGGGGTGCAGTTAGCGAGTTGAGAAAACAATCCGAACCGAGCGACACTCCATAATATCAATCCAAATGACGGAAGTTACCCAACAATAAACCCCTCTGCAATAAACCACCATTAATATGAGCTGAAGGCCGAGCCATATAGCCACATGCGAGAACGTATCGAGGAGAGGAGCTGGGATTGTAACTAGCACCAAGAGTAAATGCCATTAAACACAGAGTAGCCAACGTTAAATGCCGAGCGTCAGCCTCCTTGTGGGTGGGCAGGTGTCTCCCCGCCATGCCGCACCACCATCCCATCACCTTATGTTATGTCCTCTGCACCCGCATCAAATAATACTTAACATTTTCATTGTTGTCAATAGGTGCAATTACAGCAAAAACATCTCCTACACAATAAAATAAATTTAACATTTAATTATGCATATTTAAATTTATTTCTAGATCTTTAAATCATTAGAAAGCAATTCAAATGTTACCTTCTCTAACAAGATCAGAAACTCGATCACCATCGGATGATATTGTAGTTTCCTCTGATTGCATTTCTTCAAACATTGCAACAGACATTTTTCCCTTTGTATTTAGCTCTGTATGTTTCCAATCATTCACATACATTTTGTTTTCACAAACGTCATTGGATTTTGTGTTGTTTATGCAAACATCACAAAAACAAGAATATTTTCTTTTATCCAATGCAAACACATTTCTGGACGACTTTGTTTGAATTGAATGCAATTTTCGAGTCCCTTTTATTGTTTCAACGTCACTTCCAATTGATCTATCTACGTCTTTGATCCCAATATGCCAGAAAAACCTTTATATGGAAAATTAAAAGAAGAATTTGTAAATATGATATCAAAATACAATCAAAGATAATCATTGCACGATAAATGTACACAATGTTTAAAATTAGATTTCCAATAAAATTAAATTGAATGTACCTTCGCACTTCCCTTGATGGGTTAGTCTCATGGCTTAGAGCAGCGATGCACCATTGAACAACTTCTTTAGCGTTCACAAGTCGGCTTGCAGAGGGGTTCATTTGATATCTTTGAAGTGCTCGTTTTATGCATGCTCCTGCACCGTCATGTTCTCCTTTTCCATGGCCAGTCTCAAAGAAATTCCAACAATGTTTAATGGAGGTTTTCTTATGAAGACGACACAACCAAAAAAATGATCGTGCAGATTTGAATTGACCTGCGCATCCGTCTGACCATATTCAATGTTCATTGAATGTTATTCCACGATTTTTCAATGAATCATAAATTCTTCCAAAACAATGTTGTACAAAACATGTATCATGTGTACGATCGTCACTAATATAAAAGTGATATTCTTTAATGATATGTCGATTTTCACTCGTGCTTTCTATATGATCAACATTTTGTTCAACATGTCTATATGGAATATGGATGAGCATGGAGACTTGGTCAGAATGATAGTATTCACTCTGAATTTCTTTTTGTGGAACAAATGTGTAGTTTTCTGCAAAATCAATCACTGACAAAATGGTCCCTGGTGGAAAAACTTCTCGATATTTTTTGAATTGCAAGTCTTGCCATCGAGCTCTATGGAAATGCTTGGTGTATTTGTAAATTTCTGCCTCAAACTTTCTCAAAAAGTCTATCAGAAAAATTTCGTCTTCTCGTAATTCGATTCTTTTAACACTATTTGCACCTTGAATCGATGTACCAATATATTCATATCTCTTCCATTTCACTTTCATGTTGGACAATGATTGATCATTTATATCAATACGATATTTGTTTTGAAATTTAGTCAAATTTCCACAATCATCGCATCTTTTACCACCAACACATTTCTTTTTGTAAAATAGTTCATCGCTTTCTCTTTCACATAGAATTTGAGATATGAAATCACGGATAGTGGAAGGAGGAGGTGAATCCTTCCATAATGTTCTACCGAAATCAAGGAATGTGTCATTATATAACTCAAATTCCACATGATAACGGCAACAACAAGTGTCGCGTACGGTGATAGGTTTTACATACCATGGTTTTTGTTGAAAAAAAGCACTGAGTGAAACATGAATTTGACGATTCTCTTCTTTGAACTTGTTGAATAACTCTATCTGAGTGGTTTCCAAGAAATATTTTTCATGTTCTTCGTACTGATTTCATGTTATTCTTCTTCGCATCACATGCCTTGCAGTTGGCGAAGCACGCGAATTTTTCTTCCAATATTCATATATTATTTTTTTAACATTTTCTCCAAGTATATCTTTGTATGGTTGCCTACAAATAGCTCTCCAACAAGCGAGTTCATCATTTACATCTACTTGCAGCCGAAATTTCTGATGTTTGTGCAAAGTTTTTCGCGAGGTTCCTAATGCTCATGCCATAGATGTTACCAAACGATTCTCTTTAGTACTTGATGAAACCATTGCCATATGTATTCCTCTACGTACAATTGAAACATTTTTATCTCTAGATTTCTTAATTGAATTTATAGTACTACTTATATTTTGTATCACATTTTCCTTCATTTTTTTATCTTTGGTTGATTTTCGAATACCCAGTAGTGTCGTAGCTTCTTTTATTTTCCTTAACGATAGGAGACCTTTCAACATTTGAGCTTGAACTGTCACCAGCTCATTTAATAAATACTTTTCAAAAATTCAATTAACACGATATCATATAACATGGTTAGGTTTTTTATCTCCATATATGTGAGTGTCAACATTTTCTAACATCTTATCATCGACACTGATTTCATCTGTACATATTCGAAAAAATAGTACATAATAAGCTTACATATGAACAATAAATAACTAAATTAATAAATACATGTATAATTTCAATAATACGTGCATGTGTTCAATATATATATATATATATATATATATATATATATATATATATACCGATGCTGCAGTCATACATTGATTCACATTTTTATCACAGTCACCGGCATTTTGGTACAAGGATGTTTTCCAAGGTGGGTGAAAGAGCCTTTTAAAATTTTCCGGATACCCAAAATATTTACAAGGCTAAATACTTAGGAAAACATATCAATACATGATCATTTTATGTTTTTCAAAAAGGAAAAGTGTAACCCAACTTTTTCTCAATATTTCTTTCTCCATAGATTCGAAAACATAAAATGATCATGTATTGATATGCTTTCCTGAAATATTTAGTCTTGTAAATATTTTTGGGTATCTGGAAAAATTTTAAAGGCTCTTTCACCCAGCCTTTGAAAACATCCTTTGTACTCAGGTAGCTGGTGACTGCATAAAAATGTGAATCAATGTATGACTCTGGCATCGGTAGATGATACAATAAGCGGTAATCATGTGCCATAAATCAAGCAAGCCTTTGTCCACTGGCACTGGTGAGAGTGATAATCTTGTTATCTATATGTGATAGTATGTAGCTGACGATGTCTGCACATGGGAAAACCGGGTATCTCCATGCAATCGTGTGTAGCCCTAATCTTTGGACATTGACATAAAAATTCTAGTATTCAAGATCTACTTTGAAGGTCTTTGTTGAGAAAACTTCATTCACCTTATGCCATTTTATGTTTGACTCTTTTTCTACAAACAGTTGAGTGTTTGAGTAAAATGGAAAGGTCATTGTAGTACTCTCAACTACATCTCCGGTGTTGCTCTCTGTAGTGTCCTTTGAGACGATTCTCTTAGGAGACATGATGGCAGTAACTAAAAAATATAATTCCTAAAAAACTGTAATACCTGCAATAGGGAATTGCACTCACGACAACCATAAACTAGTTCGGAAAATTGACTAACAAAGCAACATCCGCGCAACAACCATCAGACTGAAAGGAAAAATTGCGCCAACTCTAGGGTGAGGGAAGACACTGGCTTCATGAATTGTGCATTACACAGTCTCAAGAGTCAAGGGGGAGGCTTGAGGCATGATACAGTGCAATGCACTGTCTCAGCCTGAGTAGACTGAGGTAGAGTTTGCATATTACGCAGTTTTAGTGGCCAAGGGGTTAGGCTTGAGCCCTGGAACTGTGAAATGCACATTTGAATCAACCAGGTAATATGAATTGAATATTATTAGAGGACAAGCATGAAGGTTGAGCCTTGGGCTTGCGCAATGCCTAGTTGAGCATGGAAATTGTTGGCAAGTGGAAGGTAGATATGCCTGGGAAGAGGGTGAAAAGTGGAAGATCTTAAGTGAAAGTGAAATTGATAGTGTAGATCTGAATAAGTAAAATAAATCAATTTAAATCGATTGTAGAAGATCATCATGCAAAATAAAAAAATTACATGCATAGCAAGTCACTAAAACGACGATCACTGATGGGCAAAAAACAAGAAGATGATGTGACACTTGTAAAAAGTGAATGATGGATCGAGCCAACACTTCTGTAGGCTAATATAAGCTAAAACGCCAACAATTATGAAAATAAAGAAGCAAAAAAACACTCACAGAAGATAAACAACAAAAAGAGATAGAAAAAGCGACAAAAGCAAAACTTATCTAGAAAAGTGTTGCAAACTCCACTAAAATCTCCTTGATCTCCTTGGGAGTGTTAGAGCTCCAAGATCAAATGTGAAAATGAGCTCTATAGTTGTCTATTATATAGATTTAGGTCGGCTATGGTTTATGATGTGTGTTATCACCAAATTGATCTTGATTGGCTGCTCATCAAACAACTCAATGTAACTGTTTCAAACCACTTCTAACTGAATATTAGCCTCTTCATTTTGAGAGGGCTCTCTCAATGGGGGTTTATGATTTTGAATAAGGATAGTACTAGATGGCTAACTCTATAGAAATTGTAACTTGATTTGTATGATTGTGGGTTGAAAAATGAAGGCTTGCTACCATTGGGCTTATGGAGTCAACAATGAGTAGTTTTAGTGACAGTGGTTCTTCACATGGAAGTTGAGGCAGATAGAGGTTTTTAACAGAGGTAACTCACACATACAACATAGGAAAACACAGTCATTTCACCACTAAAAGAAGTCAGAGCATAATATTATGAATTCTGAGTAATTAGAGATGAAATATACTACAAATGATTAAACATAAAGATACAAATCAATAAGACCTCAAAAACCTCATGAGAATCTCAGGTCTGGAAGTAGAATGTCACTTTGTATTACTGATAATGGTCAAAAACATACAAGCAACAATTTGGTGGAAAAATTCTCCAACCCCTTGCTTCTTCGATGTTTTGTCTATAAATAGACATTCTTTACAATATGGATGATCTTCCCAGTGGCTAGATCCTCAAGTTATACTATGACACCTTTCATAACTGAAATCAATAACTTAAAATAGAAAAATGACAGTTACGTTTAAAGAAACAAACTCCTAATAGGACTCTATCTCCTATTTATTACATTCCTCTATCCTATATGTGAAATAGTTACATGATGGTTACATAATTAATATCACATGCTCGAAGGACACATGACCAAGTTCACCTCTACTTTACATATTTAAAGCACCCCTAGATCTGTGGAACATAACCCTGCCTTTTAGGAATGGATGGCCTTCATCTTCAATGATGTTTTGACTGATGACCTGGCAGCATGGAACTCCCTTTGACTCATAATATTTTCTAATAAGATTCTCTAACATGCTGGAGGTGTCCAGCTGGAAAAAAAATGCTTTTAATATGCTCAAAATATTTTAACAATTGCTTGCTACGAAAATAGGGCAGTTTCGTAGGGAGTTTTAGTAGCGTAAAAAATAATAACTTTCCATCAATCTTCTTCACTTCTTTGTTGTTTCAACATCTTCATCATGTCATGACACCTTGCAATCATGGATCCCCCTCCTTAAAACATGCCAAAACTGAGTTGAAATGCAAAAATGCACCTATAGGTTTGTTCGTAGCATATTTCTAGCTTCAAGGCTAAGGTACGCTACGAAACTATGTAAAAAACCAGAAATTGCTCCTTTCAAGATTGTCTTCAAAGGCGAATGAATGTTGCAAATTTGCAGGTTCTCTGCATATTTATGAACCTCCTAAGACATATTCCATCTCAACTTATTACTCATGTGGTGTTTCCTCCTCATTTACAATCAGTTGACTTATAGGCTCTTCTACCACTGTCATCCTCAAACCTTTCTTTCCCAATTCTTCATGAATCAAGTCCAATTGCTCCTGAAGATCTTTCACTTTGCCCTTTAATGCCCTGTTCTTGGATTGAAAGTGCAAGTTGACCCTTTTTATGTACTTGACCTCTCCTCTTAGTGGTTGAGTCCACTTTATCAACTTTTCTGTATTGTCCAAGGTTTTTGAAACACTTGTGACTTGATCTTCCCAAATTTTCCTCATTTGTTCAAACTGAACCTTCTCAGCTCTATGCTTCTTTGCTTCTTTCTTCAAAACTAATATCTCTTCACCTGCCACCTTCAACTGCTCTTTAAGGGTTTCAATTTCTGATTTTTCACTAATTTTCCCTTTACCCTTTCTTTGTTTGATGATAACCAACTCTTCTTTTGCAGGTGAAGATAGATTTATAATGCTTGGTGGTTGTGCATTTTCACTGACCTTCTCAGTCTCTTTGTTGCTTTCATTGACCTTTCTTGCATGTCTAGTCATTGGCTTTATAATTTGAAACATGAAACCAGCATCATCACCTGCAAACTCTAATTTTTCAGTTGTCTTACATTTCTTAAGCTTTCCTCCTCCATCTTCAATGTCTTTAGCCTGGACAATGGGAGTTTCTTCAATGTCAGTTGAATGCAAGATGTCCTCAAAGTTTCCTTTAGCCACTATTTGGCTCCTCGTAACTCTCTTGCTACTTTTTTTTATGACTGTTTGCTTCCGTTTTGCAGGTGTTGTTTTAGGTGTGTCAATTTTCTACAAAGGATCTGCCTCCATACTCACTAGTTCTGGTGGAGATGATCTATTCCCTTCTTCAACTTTCTCTGCCACAGTTGGTGATGAAATGTTTCTAGGTTTGGAGACTCACTTAGGAGTGACAACATCAATTTCAACCACTCATGAACAGAAAGAAAGTCCAATCTCTATCTAGTCTGTTCAAATCCTCTAACACCAACAACTTAATCAATGCATGATGAAAGAGAGAAGTTTCATTTCCCTTTGTTTTAATTTGAACCTTATCTGACATTTTACCTAGACTTCTGTATAAATAAAAGGACAATTTGAGTGACCTCTTACCCACAAAATGCAGAATAAACCTAAGGTGGTAGGAATAGACCATGTGAAACCTTCCTTCACAGGTAAAATACTTCTGAATGATCATCAACAGATTTGAATAGTTGTCCTTCATAAAACTCCTAGGGATAGCATTTGTCAGATCATTTTCATTGTGTTCTTTCTTGATGAACTCTTTGTAATCCTACATTGTGAACATGATACCTTTAAACCACTGTTCTCCTCCTCTAGGGATTCTTGTTGCTGATGAAATATTGTCTGGTGTCACTGTAAGGTTCAACATTCCCACTTTTGAAGTTGTTCCTGTGAAACTGTTAGCCAAATCCTTGGAAACTTGTAGATGAAAACCTTGCATCAACAAGATAACATTCTACATTCTACATTCAACTCATTATTTGAATTGCAAGCAACCTGTTCTTCTGAAAACCTCCATGGTTGTTGGGGCTTCATTAAGCAAATTCATGTCCATGGGTTCATACCTGTGGAAATGACCACCTTTGTTTTTCTTCCTTCTTGCAGCCATGGGTGCTTTATATCTTCATAGCCTCACTTGCTTGATGACACCTGCAAAGTTTAAATCTACCATCAACCTACTTGGCTCAATGAAGAAGCTCTCCAGAAATCAAATTACATGCAAATATAAAGCGAAGTATGAGAAAAAGACTAATTTGGTAAGGTTTTATGGTTTAAATGATATCTCATGCATTAATCATGACATATGCATGCCAAAAAGAGTAATGATGACCCCAGACATGACTTTGTACCTTTGAATTAATCATAACATACTCGAATGACCTCCACCCTAACTCCTCCAATCATGAACTGACATTTCATATCGAATTTGACAGGATAGGTAAGAAAACAGTTTTTCGTAGCGTAGCTACTTTATCCTCTGACAATTTCGCTACAAAACTATTAGGAAATTTTGTAGTGAAATCTGTTGTTTTGCTGTATAAAACGCTATGAAAAGTTGAAAAACTGACTTAAGCGCCCTTTTTGAATTTAAACGCATGGGGAATGAAAACTGACACCATATGATGACTAATGGGACATGACATGACGTAAATGGAGGTGGTCTTGAACCTTAGGATAGGTTAAACATGTAAAAATAAATAAAATTTTCCTATACCAACCTATGTTGAGATTCAACAAGATGATGATCCCAGTGAAAATTAAGCACCTACACTAGGTGGGGCCCGCAGGCTGTTTTTAGATGATATGTCTATTTTTAGAATTTGGATCAAAGTCTATTTATAGAGGTAGTCTATTTAGAGATGGTTGAGAAAATTGTATTTATGGATGGGCATCTATTTTTGGAATGCATGTGCAAAGTCAATTCGTGGAATGCATGTCTAAAAATAGAATTCATGTCAATTATTATTATGTCTGAATAATAATAAGACAATAAATAATAATCAGTTCTCTTGAAGCAGTTGATTTCAGTTAACTGACGTGGAAAACCAGTTGACTGAAGGAATTTCGAGTTTTAAGATTGGTTGGTGGGACATGCTAGTGGACTTTGTTGTAACTAAGTGATACAAAGTTGTAACAAACTTGGATGTGTAGTTATGTGAGTTGTAAAGTAGTTTAACTCAGTTAAGTGAGTTAAACTCAGTTGTGCTAGTTGTAACTAGTTGTAACTACAGATACACTAGTGAGAGATCAATGAATTAAATATTAAATTAATTCACATGGAGTGATCTCACATGCAATTGAAGATTTACTACTGTTAACTACATGCATGTCAGATCCAATGGAGACGTCGTGGAGAGATAGGTGAAAGGGATATTTTGACTATTAGTTGTGACATTAGTGGGTGCACTCATGCAACCACACACACATTAGAGATGCCAATGAGGATTGCACACTCAAGGAAAGGCAAGATCGAATTCATTCAGGGATTGCGCAGTGGAGGCAGGCTGTTAGGAGGCAGTAAATTGGTGCATGTGTGAGCCAATTTCTGCAAGACAGTGTGAGACGACTGTATATTGTACTGAGAGTTCTTGGATTAGATTTTTGTATGATATTGTTTCATAATCCATGATATATACATAATATATGATAGTGGGGTTTTTAGCTTTATGTTTTCCCGTAAAAACATCTATGTTATGTGTGATTGATCTTTCTTCATGTGTTTGCAATTGGCGATTAAATTTCCACAAGAATTTAAGTAGAAGGATTTTGTATTTAACAGTGGCATATAATTGTTAGATCAGGAGAATCAAGGCAATACATAATTGTATTAAAATTTCTACATGGTATCGAAGCAAAGAATATTGCAATATTGAAGAAGTGGTTGAGTTTGTTGGTGGAAACATTTCGAATTTGTTGCGAGAATTTCTTGGTGCGACAATTGAGTAAACATCGAAATTGCTTTCAATGGTTTGTAGCCAGAGTATGCTCTCGAGGGCAGCTTGAACTACATTGCATGGAAGGATAGGATGGAGGTAGTGCTGGAAGATAATGGCTTGAAGGAATTCATCGACAGTGATGTTCCTAAGCCCACTTCAACGGATGCTGCATTACATGACACTTGGCAAAAGAAAGTAGCGAAGACGAGAAGGATTATGTTGGAAGGTGTGCCAGACCATATTGTCTCAAGCCTTCATGGGAAAGCCACTCCATTTGCAATGTGGAAGGCTTTGACAGGTATTTTCCAAAGCAGCAGCAGTCATAGGAAATTGGCGCTGAAGGATAAACTCAGAAAGATCAAGATGGAGAAGGGCGACAATATTCCTAAGTATCTCACAAAGTGTTTCCAATGTCGGGATCAACTGGGGACTGTGGGAATCACGATTGTTGATGATGATTTGGTGAGTTTGGCTCTCTTGGGATTTCCTAAGAGTTGGAAAATTTATCAAGACTCTATTAACGGATGGGAAAAACTGCCAAATTGGGAATGACTGTGATCGGATCTAGTGAAGGAGGAGTTCAGGTGGAACACCAAATATGGATCTTCATCAAAGCATGATGATGAATAGGATTGTGCTTTGGCTGCCAAAGCAAGGAAAGGAAAGGGGAAGAAATTCCACTCAAAATCCGAGGCTAAAGGCAAGAAGTTGGATTTGTCCAAGGTGAAGTGTTTTCACTGTCACGAACATGGGCATCTTGCCACTAAATGCCCACAGAAAAAGAAGAACAAGAAGGATGGTGGAGCTGCAGCTAGTGAGGCCCTTGCCTCGTAATTTGAACTTAATTTCTATTTGATCTCATGCTTGGTTTCAACGGCAATGGGATCGGTGTGGTATCTTGATAGTGGTACTTCCTTCCACATGATGGGAGATAAGGAGCTTTTCTATGACTTGGAGGAGAAATATCTGCAGATGCATATAGAGATGGGTGACGATGGACGATACAATGAGACCGAAATTGGTACCATTACCTTTGAGAGGGATTCAAGTAAACATTTTATGTTGAAAGATGGTATGCATGTTCCAGGTCTAAAGAAGAAATTGGTCTCAATCGCGATGTTGGAGGACCGAGGTTATGACATTGTTTTCAATGATGGAAAATATTTCCTGCGACATTAAACAATGGGTCAAACTAAGAGGATAGGGATTCGAGTTAAGAATCTCTACAAGCTGGAGGTAGATGGCTGCGCTGCAATGGTGGGCAAAGCAGAAGAAGTGGTGAACTGGGACGAGGGTGAATTGTGGCATAGGTGATTGGGCCATCTTTACCATGGACCCTAAAGATTTTGCAATAGATTTCTAATGGACTTCCCAAGGGTACACTTGCGCAGTTATATTAGTGCAAGGGATGTACTATGGGTAAGTTTGTGAAGACTGCCTTTCATGAAAAGGATAACCATGCTTTGGTGATCTTGGAGAGAGTTCACACAGATGTGTGTGGACCATTCTCAGTTGCTTCAACAACAAAACACAGGAATTATGTTATTTTTGTTGATGACTATTCTTGTAGATGCTGGATCTTCTTCATGTAGAAGAAGGATCAAACATTCTCAAAGTTCTATGAGTTTAAATCATTGGTGGAGAAAGAGTCGGGGAAGCAAGTGAAGGCTCTGTGAAGCAATAATGGCAGTGAATTCATCTCAAACGAATTCAAAGACTTATGTAGCAAAGAAGGAATTCGAAGAGAAATCATAGCGCCCCATAACCCACAGCAGAATGGGGTCGTAGAGAGGAAGAACAAAACGATCGTGGGTGCTACACGAGCTATGCTGCATGATCAGGGCCTACCAATGCACTTGTGGGCGGAAGCATGCAACACTATGGTTTATGTGAAAAACCATTTTCGTCATAAAGTACTTGGCATGAGTACACCTAAAGAAGCTTTTACTAGTAAGAAACTGGATTTTTCTCACTTTAAATTTTTTGGCTCATCTATTTATGTGCATGTGACCAAGAACGCTAGGAAGAAGTTGGAGCCGATTGCTGAAGTTGGGATATTTGTGGGGTACACAGAAACACCCCATAATTATCATGTGTATTTTCCAAATAGTCGAATGACTGTGGTGTGACGGGATATAAAATTCAATGAGGAGAAAGCCATGAAGTTGTCGCTTGAGATGGAGCTAGACTTACATGCAGTGGAGGAACTTTTGGTTCCCAAAGATGAGTCTCTAGATTTGGATCAGCCACAGGAGGAGGTTCATGGAGTGGAGGAGTCCACTCACACAAAGCCAAACATCAGAACAGGCAGAAGGCGTACCACAGAAGCTGAGAGGCTGAAGCTTGATGCGGCACAGAATGTAGGAGTCCCTACTTCACAGCTCAAATAAAGACAATTTCCTAACCGATTCACTGGATGCATGGCTCTCATGAGAAAATTTATTGTGACAGAGCCATCTTCCTTTCAGGAAGCAGTGCAGGAGCCCACATGGGTAGATGCAATGGTGGATGAGTATGACTCCATTGTTAGAAACAGTGCTTGAGAATTTGTTCCAAGGCTGGTTGATAAATCAATGGTAGGTTCAAGATGGATCTACAAGGTAAAGCAAGATGTTGATGGGAGTGTTGAGAAGTATAAGGCAAGATTTGTGGCCCGGGGCTTCTCACAGATCGAGGGGATTGTTTATGAAGAAACCTTTGCATCTATTGCACGATATTCTTTCATAACGACCATCCTTACTCTCTTATCGCAGGTCGGTTGGCACATTCATCAGATGGATGTAAATATTGTGTTCCTTAATTGGATCATTGAGGAAGAAGTGTACATTGAGTAGCCTGAAGGATTTGAGATCTTCAACAACGAGTCTCATGTGTGCAGACTCAAAAGAGTGTTGTATGGGCTGAAGCAAGCACCCCGTGCTTGGTACACTTGGATCGAGAGCTATTTCATTGGACTTGGCTTCACCAAGAGTGAGGCGGATGCAAACCTATACCAAATTGTGGTGGAGGATAAGCTTTTAATCATTGTTCTTTATGTTGATGATTTAATCTTGACTGGTGATGAGCAGGTGATACACTTATGCAAGGAAGACCTTGCAAAGGAGTTCAAGATGAAGGATATGGGCCTCCTTCACTATTTCATTGGATTGGAAATATGGAAGCGAGATGGTGAAATTTTTTTGTCTCAAGGCAAGTATGCAAGGGAGATATTCGGTAAGTTTCACATGGAGGGCTGCAAACCCATGGATACTCCTCTTCTAGAAAACTGGAGGAAAGAGGATGCTACATTTGGAGAGGTAGTGGATGCTACTATCTATCGAAAGTTGGTGGGTTCACTCATGTATTCAAAGTCAATACAAGGCCGGGCATATGCTATGCGGTGAACCAGCTTAGTCAAGTGATGGTTAAGCCTACAAAGCTCTTTTGGAAGGCAGGCAAGCATGTCCTGAGATATCTCAGGGGCACATCTGAGTATGGCTTATGTTACAAATATACGGATGAGGTGAAGTTGCATAGCTTCACGGATGCAGATTGGGCAGGAAGCCCAACAGACAGAAAGAGCACATCAAGAGGGGTCTTGAGTATCGGATCTACAGTTGTTTCTTGGTACAGGAGGAAACAAATATCCGTGGCACTCAGTTCAGCAGAAGTGGAATACACGGCAGCAAGTCAAGTTGCATGTGAGGCTACCTGGATGAGGAAGATCTTGGTCAATTTGTTTGGCTCTCATTTAGATCCTATAGTGATTCATTGTGATAATCATAGTTACATTAAACTCTTTATTAATCATTTTTTTCGTGATAGATATAAGCATATAGATATCTGGTATCATCATATCAGAGATTGTGTGCAGCAAAAGATCATGTTGCTTCAGTACATTCCTACAGAAGATCAGGGTGCAAATATTCTCATGAAGACACTCGCCAGGAGAAAATTCGAATACCATAGAGGCAGGATCGGGGTGAAGGATAATCCCTTTCTTGTTGAGAGGGAGTGTTGAGATTCAACAAGATGATGATCCTAGTGAAAATTAATCACCTACACTAGGTGGGGCCCATAGGCTATTTTTAGGTGATATGTCTATTTTTAGAATTTGGATCAAAGTCTATTTATAGTGGTAGTCTATTTATAGATGGTTGAGAAAATTGTATTTATGGATGGGCGTCTATTTTTGGAATGCATGTACGAAGTCAGTTCGTGGAATGCATGTCAATTATTATTATCTCTTAATAATAATTAGACAATAAATAATAATATATTCTCTTGAAGCACTTGATTTCAGTTAACTGATGTGGCAAACCATTTGACTAAAGGAATTTCGAGTTCTAAGGTTGGTTGGTGGGACATGCTAGTGGACTTCGTTGTAACTGAGTGATACAAAGTTGTAATAGAGTTGGATGTGTAGTTATGTGAGTTGTAAAGTAGTTTAACTTAGTTAGGTGAGTTAAACTCAGTTGTGCTAGTTGTAACTAAAGATACACTAGTGAGAGATTAGTGAATTAAATATTAAATTAATTCACATGGAGTGATCTCCCATGCAACTGAATATTTATTACTGTTAACTACATGCATGTTAGATCCAATGGAAACCCAGTGGAGAGATAGGCGAAAGGGACTGTTTGACTATCAGTTGTGACATTAGTGGGTGCACTCATGCAACCACACACACATTAGAGATGCCAATGAGGATTGCGCAGTCAAGGAAAGGAAAGATCGAATTCATTTAGGGATTGCCCAGTGGAGGCAGGCTATCAGGAGGTAGTAAATTGGTGCATGTGTGAGCCAATTTATGCAAGACAATGTTAGATGATTGTGTATTGTATTGAGAGATCTTGGATTAGATTTTTGTATGAGATTGTTTCATAATCCATGATATATACATAATATATGATAGTGGGGTTTTTAGCTTTATGTTTTCCTGGTAAAAACATTTGTGTTATGTGTGATTGATATTTATTCATGTGTTTGCGATTAGAGATTAAATCTCCGCAAGAATTTAAGTAGAAGGATTTTGTAATTAACAGTGGCATATAATTGTTAGATCAGGAGAATCCAGGCAATACATAATTCTATTAAAATTTCTACAACCTGAAAGGCTTAAGGAGACCTTATCATTTTGATAAGTGAACTGTATGACCATGTCAAGTAATGTTTCACAATTCTATGAGTGATAAAAGTGGCTCCACTTGGGATGGTGTGCTCCCGTGGTACACCAAAGAACCTGTAGTTCCAGCGCCATCCATTTTTTTGGAAATAAAAAACTCTAAAATTTTCCAAGCCTTATTCAAAATCTAATGGCCTTCACCTTGGGCTCAAGTTTGATGATCAACTTTTCTTTATTAGCAGAAAAGCATAATAAAATGGAATATATACAATGGAGTGAAAAATCAGTAGAACTTAAGAGGAATAGTGCTTTAGAAACCTGCCATTGACAGACCCTCCAGCACAAGGTTGTCCATCCATCTCCTGCATTAGATAAGTGTTGTTTCCATGGAATGTAGCTACTATGAATGGACATTTCCATATATTCTCAAACTTACCATCTTTCCCCTTTTCTTCAATTCTAGCCTCCCACTTCAATACCACATCTTGAATCTGAAAATTTTCCTCTTTGACCTTCTTGTAAAATGTCTTCTTTATTGTATTTTGAAACTGCTGATGACTATTATATACCTCCTCCCTTTTTTCCTGCAGAGATATCAATTCGTTTATGCTCCTCTGAATATCATTAGGCTCCTCCTCTAGTCCTTGCAGCAACTTCATAACAGACACTCCCAAGGATGTGGGAAAGATGGCTTCAGCTCCATACACCAACTCATAAGGTGAAGTACCAATTGACCTTTTTGTACATACTCTATCATCCCATAGACCATACTTCAGCTTAAGATGCCATGATCTTTTGTTTTCCTACAACACCTTCTTAATAATTCTCACAATGCTTTTGTTAGAAAATTCAACAAGACCATCACCCTGTGAGTAATAAGTAGTAGAGTGTCCAAGTGTTATGTGATCTTGATGAAAAAAGTTGATCAACCTCTTGGATTTGAAAGCTTATGCATTGTCAGTGATAATCTTCACAGGACATCCAAACCTGGACAATATGTTTTTCTCTAAGAATTGAATGATGACTGAATCATTTGCTTGCCTTATTGGGATTGCTTCAATCCACTTGGTGAAATAATCAGTTGCTATCAGGATCCAGCGATGCTGCCCTGAAGATGATGGATGTATTTCACCAATAAAATCTAGCCCCCACTGTTGGAATGGCACCTCAACATAAATTTTCATCAAGGGTAAAGGAACAAGATTTTTCTTACCATCAAAAATCTGACATTCATGGCAAGCAGCTATCTTCTTGTAGACATCCTTGAACATGGTGGGCCAGTAGTATCCTGCTCTGAGAATTTTGTTTGTTGTGCCCTTCTAGTAGTGATGTCCTCCACAATATCCTTTATGAAACTCTTCAATCACCCTTTCAGCTTCCTCTTCTAGCAAACAATTCAAAATAATGCCACCAGTATCTTTTCAGTACAAATTTTTATCTATAATGCAATACCTCAGAGATTTCAGCTTCACAAACCTTGCTTTTGATTTGGTCAATTCTGTAGGAGCTCTATGATGATGCATGACAAAGACAATGTATCTGTACCAGGTAGATAGAATGTATTTTTCTTCAATAGGAATCATCTCTTCATCTTCATCTGATAACTCTGAAATTTCTGCAATTAAATTCATATCAAGACAGTCAAAATTGGACTATGCCATCAGCTTTTCTAGCCCCTATCCTTTCACCAATTTTGTAGGTCTGATTTCTATATCGTACTCCAACAAGTTAGCTTTCCACTTCCCTCTCTTTCCATCAAGATCAGTTTGTGTCAAGATGTCCTTCACCACAGCGTTAGGTACAAATTCTATGACATGAGAATGTAGAATATAAATTCTGAAATCTTTAATGGCTTTGATCAAAGCATATGCCTGTTTTTCAATAATATTGTACTTCAGCTTTGAGTTAGCAAGGGTTTCGCTAAAGAAATAAATGGGCTGCTTTGTACCTTGTTGTCCTTTCTGCAGTAAAACTCCAACAATTATGTTTTCTGATGCAAATGTAAAAACTAGAAATTACTTTGAAAAATCTGGGCTAATCAACACTGGAGCCTGAGTGAGTGCCTTTTTAATTTCTTCAAATGGTTGTTTTTCTTCAACTTTCCAATTAATGTCAGCTCTTTTCTTCAGCATATTAGTTGTATCTTTGACAATCTCAGCAAAGTTAGAGATAAACCTTTTGACAAAATTCACTCTCCCAAGGAAAGACTGAATTTCCTTCATGTTTCTAGGCAGATCTACTTTCTGAATGGCATTGACTGTTTGGATCAATATTTATCCCATCTTTAGATATAATATGTCGAAGTAACTTCCCCAATGTTAGAGAAAAAATGCTATTAGTGGGATTAAGAGAAATACAAAACCTTCTACACTTCAGCAAAATTCTCTCCAGATGCTTCAAGTGGACCATGAAATAATTTTTTAATAAGGAAAATCGAATCATAATTTTTTCCTTGGAAATAAGTCTTGGGCCTTCAATGTTATGGCAGGATCCTCAACCCCAAATCACCATTTACCTCTAAGTTCCATGCCTAGAGCTCGCAAGCTTGATTCACACATTTATTAGCTTCTTCATTCCTTTGCATAAGTGCTTAATGATAATAAGCAAGTCTCCCAAAATTCTAGTATTGGACACTTGTGAAATGTTGATCAATATGAAACCTTGTAACAATCACTACATTTCTACATGATTGTTTGTCATTTATCATTTAAAAAAATAAAAGTTCATCAAAAACCAAATTTAAAATTTCCTTTAATTTAAATAATAAAAAATTATTAATGATTTACAATTTAAAATAATAACACCATATAATAAATAAATAATTGAATTATTGTTTTTTATTTTTTACTTAATACTACTTATTTTCAAAACTTTATTAAAAACAATAAACAATCATTTATTTATTATAAAATCATTAACTTGCATTAAAATAAAAAGTACATGTAACAAAACTCAGTAAAAACTACTTATTCTCAATACTTTACTAAAAACAATAAACAATCATTATTTATTATAAAATCATTAACTTTACTATAAAGAAAAAAATGCATCCAACAAAACTCCATAAAACATTGTTGTCTTAATAAAAAAAATCTGAGTTTCTTCCCGTAAAAGAGTTGTAGATGAAACAAAACTCCATAAATTAAAAAACATTATTAAAATGTTTTAACAAATTTTTACCCCGAGAAAAACGCGAAGTGAAAACAGCACTGAGTGACAGTCATCAAACTCGAAGACCCCGGCCAGCGATCGGACTACGGAGAGAAGAGAAAGGCAGTCAAGAAAATTTGGACTGCTCGATGCGGAGCATGATGTCGGTTCAAGGTCTGTTTGTCCTCGCGCCCTTGCTACACAACGAGCTAAGGGGAGGGGGATTGCTGATTCGAAGACCAATAGCTACATTTTCTCCAACATTTGAGCAATTTTTGCGATCCCTACCATATTTTGACTCGGTGTGCCTTTTCCATTGGCGTTCAAATGACCACTGTAGCTCTTTTTCCGCTAGAAATTCGACATAAGGTATATCTTTCTGCTCGTTTTGCACAATCTTGTTGCATTTTGGTTTAATTTCAGGCATTCGTAGCGGCAAATGGCTCTGGCGGTGAATTTCACTTTTCGAAATACATATTTGGTAAAGCTTACGCAAATATCATTCAATTTCACTGTTGTTTTCTGTTCCGCTGCTCGCAGGTATTTTTTGCCGGGAATTTGTCCTTTTCGGCTTCGAACCTCGAAAGTTTTAAAAATTATACTTTCTTGCAGCTGTTATTCGGCTTCTGCTGTGATCGCTGAGACAACTCGATATAGTTTCTGGATTTTCGGAAGAAGTTTCAGTAGGGATTCTGACAGAGACCCGACAGCGAATGAATTTGTTCAATGTCATGGAAGAAAGCTTGATTAAACATTATTTACTTTAAAGATTAAGCAAGTCGTTTATTTATCAAAAATGATGGTAAAGGTCTATTTCCCCTGTCGATATTTAAAGAATCCGCGTATCAGTATTTTTGGAAGAAGTTTTGGTGAAGATTGTGAAGGAGACCCGAACAGGGAGTCGAATTGTTCAATGTCATGGAAGAAAGCTTGATTAAATAATATTTGCTTTAAGGATTAAGCAAGTCGTTTATTTATAAAAAATTATGGTAAAGGTCTAATACCGTATAGTGCAAAAAATCGGCAAAAACTTAACTGCGCGTTAATTCTTGGGAATAGTGACCAGGCCTTTCCCGCTAATTTTCTTAAGCTTTTCAAAATTTCAAATAACCCTGAAGTCTAGCAACAAAACAGAAAGCGGCTTTGAGCGCCTGGTTTGATAGTCAAATCTGTGTAAAGATCCATTCGTTTTGTGGGAATGCACTTTTATGGTGTGTACCTGGCCTTCACAACCTGTTCTTCCGCCGCCATTGTTTTGTCATCTCTCTAATTTCAACGAACATTGTGATATTTATTGTACTTTTACAGTGTTTGATAATTGACGGAATGGCTCTGGCAGCTATTACCTTGGAGGTGTTGAAGGGTTATTTGCATTTCTTGGAATCCCTCGACAGATGCGGAAGGGAATATATTGGCATAAGTACTGCACAGGTTTTCCATAAAGTACCAATTAAATTAATTAATTAAAAAATTATTTATTTTTGGTATGGTTGGATTACATTCTTTATGTTTAATATATTTAATTGGTGATTTATATCAATGAATGCTTATCAGAAAATTCAATAGCTAGTTTGCTTTCATGGAAATTATGGCAAGATTTTAATAAAATTGGGCATAGAATTTTGTAAATTTTGGTTATAGTTATCAAACTTCAAGATTTCGCTTGTCCAAAAGTTTTTTGATGGTTTGAATCCATTTCCACCATAAAAACATGATTGCAAGATTTCTTAAATTTGTTTTGTACTTTTGACTATCTAAACAATTCCTCAAATTCCTTACACAATTGGGTTGTTAAACCTATCATTTATAAATATTTGTTATTTAATTATAAATAATTATAATTATAATTAAAATAGTTTTTAAATATAAATAATAATTTTAATTATAAATAAAATTGTGTTTAAAATATTTAAAAAACTATCATTAAAATTACAAGATTTCTTAAATTTGTTTTCCCCAAATTCCAGCCACTTTTAACTATCTAAACAACTCCTCTCATTCCCGAAACAACTTTGTTTTTAAACCTTTCATTTATAAATATTTTTTATTTAATTATAAATATTATAAATAATTAAAATCTTAGTTATAATTAAAATAGTTTTTTAAATATAAATAATAATTTTAAAATAAATTTCAATTATAAATAAAATTGTGTTTAAAATATTTAAAAAACTACCATTACAAACATCATTTTGTCAACTTAATTATAAATATTTTAAATAATTAAAATTTTGAAACTCTTCTATTCGACATCTGTTATGTAGCCGCTACCGCCCACTTCATGGCCAATTCTCTTTTAATATAACTAGTTGTTGTCCCAGAAGGTGCAAAGAGAGGTCGATAGGAGTATTGTTTGTGAATTATTAATTTGAAGTAATTGTAGTTTTTTGACGAAAAAATGTATTGGAAAATCTTGAATTTTGAAGTTCAATGCCAAACATTAAAACTTAGTTGAATCTCTTAGTTGTAGGGCTATCTAAACAATAAAACTTTTTGTGAAGCATATCTCTGTTTGAAAATCGAAATAAATTTCTCTGTTTCTTTTGTTAAAGCTCGCTACGGGCTTTTTAGCAGCATTCCTCTCAGGAATAGCTCGCTGGAATTATTTGTTTTCTTTCTTCAACATGTAATAATTTTCATATTGTTTTTTGATGGTCTAAACTCGCTTGATTTCCGGATTAAATTCCCTGAGAACACCGAACAGTAATCCTGGCATATTATATACATCTAAATGGTTTTTTTTTTTTAATATGTACTTTCCTCAATTCTTTCGAGAGACCGTGGCTAAAGTCTTTTCGATTGAAGTTTAAATATGTAATGATATCCATATGGTTATTCTGTCGATAAGATTTTTGCTTAAGGTTTCATGGTTTCTCGTAATCTCACCACAATAGATTTGTGTTTCCTCTCCTTCCATGTAATCCCTTGGGAGAAGATTAGAGCCTATTCTTTTGTACAATATTCCATTCATTATTAACGGATATTCCATTCATTATTAACGGAATTAACTGATAAATGACTTTACACAGAAGATATTAAATAACGCCATTCTTTTTTTACGGTAGCGTTTATATGATTCTACTCTAGTGCATAATATAAAGTGTATTTCTTTCCTACGAATTTGTTCTACAGCTATTGGTAGTAGAATCTTATTCCTGTGTTATCTATCTTCTTGATTTTTTTTTACTCTACTGTTTATTTTAACAAATCATACAAAGTAGAGAAGTTTTATTTGTTCGAGCCATTGCCTGTGTAATATCATAGGAATGAGGGCAACGAACCCCAAGGCCTTCTCATGAGAGTTTTTGGGTTAAGAGTCCATAAATTAATCATTTAAACGGAATAAAATTTCTACTTCAAATTGTTTGTAAATTTTAAGTATCAGGGAATATCTATTATTCTATAAATTATGAAGAAATCTTTCGGTAATAATCACATTATCATATACAAAGTCGACGTGTTTCGAACCAACCACTGTGGTTCATCATCAGGACTAGGTGAGAGATCATATCAGTCGTTGAGTTTAAATAGATGTAGGAAAGGCAAAGAAACCCGTTAGAACAACAGTTAATTTGACTTTGAAATCCATAACAGTTAGTTCTATTACATTAATAATTTAATTTAAAAATTGAAACGGCTAGTTTGAATATTGAAATTAATAGTTTAATTATATATAAAAATGATTTAGGTCAATTTAATAGTTTAATTATAAATAAAAATTATTTTATTAATATAGTTAATTGATTATTCAAAATTAAATTTTATTTTATTATAATTATATACTATTTTATTGTAAATCTATCTACTAAAAATAAATATATATATATATATATATATATATATATATATTAAAATTAATTAATTTTCTTTTTTTAAGATAGAATTACATTATAATAATATATAATTATAATAAAATAATATTTGCATTTTGAATAATCAATTAACGAGATATATATATATATATATATATATATATATAAACTATTAAATGGACCTAAATAATTTTTATTTATAATTAAACTATTAATTTCATTATTCAAACTAACCGTTAGGATTTTTTAATTAAATTAATAGAACTATTTTTTTTTATTTTTTTTATTTTTTTTAAAAGATAGAATTACAATATAATAATATATAATTATAATAAAATAATATTTGTA
The DNA here is from genome assembly GCA_034641835.2 of Pinus albicaulis. Lineage (NCBI taxonomy): Eukaryota > Viridiplantae > Streptophyta > Pinopsida > Pinales > Pinaceae > Pinus > Pinus albicaulis. Next base: position 1,412,648,080 of record CM076570.1, on the reverse strand, counting down.
TTTTTAATAATCAATTAATGATATTAATAAAAGTAAAATAAAAACTTTATATATATAATTAAACTATTAAATTGACCTAAATAATTTTTATCTGTAATTAAACTATTAATTTTAATATTCAAACTAGTCGTTACCATTTTTAATTAAATAATTAAATTAATAGAGCTATTTTTTATTTTTATTTTTATATTTTTATTATTATTTTTTTTTTTTTTAGTAGATAGATTTACAATAAAATAGTATATAATTATAATAAAATAATATTTAATTTTGAATAATCAATTAACGATATTAATAAAATAATTTTTATTTATAATTAAACTATTAAATTGACCTAAATATTTTTTATATATAATTAAACTATTAATTTCAATATTCAAACTAATTTCAATATTAGTTGTTGTTCTAACGGTTTTCTTTGCCTTTCCTACATCTATTTAAACTCAACGACTGATCTGATCTCTCACTTATTCATAATTTTTTGATGGATCACACAAGCCAAAAATCTATTAATATCTATTATTCTATCTATATTCAACAAAAATTTACAGACATTCGCTTTCCAAATTTCTATTTCCTATAAATTAACGTACAGAAACTTATCTGTTCTTTTCCCTTGTTCTTATTTAGTAACACTTGACTGGTAATATTGCCGCCCTTCCACGAGTGAGGCCATTACGTCCTCTAACTCTCCCCCGTGCTCCAAGCCTAAGCCTAGTTAATAACAGAATTTTCCTGGAAGAGACCACATGACAATCTGGTCCAGTCTCCAATTCCAGCAACAACATAAAATTTGGGTCTATTCCACTAGTTGCACCAGTTCCGGAATGTTCCTCCAAAACAATATTCCCTTTTTCTTAGTTACCAAACAGAACCCCCTACTAACCAACCCTCAGATCAATTCTATTTTAACCAACCCTCAGATCTTGTAATCACTTTTACCATCAGTCTTTTCATTAACACATTTTTTTTTTTTTTTTGTAAGTTTGGTAGAACTACATCTTTAGATCTTCATCAATATGTCCAAATACATCACCCCGATCCGGGAAGGGAATTGAACTTGTGATGAGTGTCATAATAGCCCACCTCATCACCGTTTAACCAAGACCCCACGGACTTCATTAACACAAAATTTAACTATTAAAAAAAATATATTTGTTTTCCAAAAAAAAAATTGGATTAACCAATGTTACATATCAAACCAGTGGTTACAATAGACTTACTAATCAACTTAATGTGAATTTTAATGATATTTAGAAATTTAAAATCAATTTTATTTAATAAAAATAAATAAATTGTAATCTGAATTACTCTTTATTGTTTGATCACAAATCAATAAAATAGACTTAATCATATTTAAAAAATTGAAATCAATTTTATCTAATAAGAATGAATAAAATGTAATTTGAATTACTTTGTCTTTTATGGTTAGATCACTTTTCAATAAAAATAGACTTACTAATGGACTGAATGTGAATTTTAATGATATTTAAAAATTTGAAATCAATTTTATTTAATAAAAATAAATAAATTGTAATTTGAATTACTTTTTATCATTAGATCACTTTTCAAGAAAATAGACTTAATGATATTTTAAAAATTGAAATCAATTTTACCTAATTATTGAATAAATAAATTGTAATCTGAATTACTTTTTATTGTTAGATCACTTAATTATATTTAAAAATTTGAAATCAATTTTATCTAATAAAAATAAATAAAATGTAATTTTAATTACTTTTTATTGTGAGATCACTTTTCAATAAAAAGAAATTTACTAATCTATAAATTTTAATTATATTTAAAAATTTGAAATCAATTTTTTTAATAAAAATATTATAGCTAAATAATCCAACATTAAAAATTAATAATAATTCTAATTAAATAATAATAATCTATACCAAGTTTGTTGACTGCTTTAATTATATATAATTAAGACTAGTTGCATAACATATATACTTCACATCCATCTTTCGATTTCCTCTAGACTCCCAGCCAAAATAACATTGAGTAAAAATGCAAAATACATCAAAACTCCACTTTCGAATAACATTGGGTAAAAATACAGAATACATCAAAGTTCCACTTTCAAATCTACTGCCACTCAGCCTAAGAGCACATGACAGCATAACCGTACCATCAATATGCCACGTGTTTTGCTTTAATCAAATTCTTGAGAAAACTCACCCAAAAGATAACTGCCCATTCCCCACCATAGCCACCATTAATTGCATTATGTGATCTGTCGATTTCAAGGAAATTAATGGACTTCTGGGTGTGAATCAATTTCAAAACTATTAAGTGCATACTTCCAATTAATATCTCATGGTAGTTGGCACAATCTAGAAATTAATATCTCATGGTTAGCAGATATCTCGGGCATAAATGTGTGCACATATACCAATTAATATCTCATGGTTAGCAGATATCTCAGGCATAAATGTGTGCACGCATGTCAAGTATAGAATAGAAGAAAAAGGTTGACGAAACTGTGAAATGAATTAATTCAAAAGAAAAATTATCTTTCAAATAAATTTAAAGCCAGGTCTCTGTTGTTTAGGTTGTTGTCTAGTTTGTTCACGTTGTTGTTGTGAATATTGTGTAATGTGGCTTATGAAAGGATTATGTATTATCGAATAGAAGAAAATTTATCTTTCAAATAAATCTTAAAGCCATGTCTCTGTTGTTCATGTTGTTGTCTAAGTCGTTCACGTTGTTGTTATGAATATCATGTAAATGTGGCCTGTGAAAGGATTCTGTATTATTGAACAAGGTTTTTTTAGAAAATTTGAGATTCCATAATCTGTTGTTATAAATTGCAAATCCTTGCGAGCTAACAATTGTAATGTATATAATTAATTAATTAATGTTGCAGAAGGTGTGTGAAAGAAAGTTAAAGACTTAGTTTGGTTATGTATAAATTTTCTTCGGACTTATTTCAAAACGTAATACTGGTGGATCTAGGTTGATTAGAATCGGTAATCACTTTTATTTTTAGCTATATTGTATTTTCCAATTTCTCAATGCAATTATAAACATGAGGAGTAGAATATTCTTGGCAATCCAGTACAACCCAGTACCTATGAGAATTATTTTCTTTCCAACATATGTGCTTGCATTTGCTCATGTCGAGTCTCTATCAATTTCAAACAACTTAATCACCGGCAACACCATAATCAAACATGAGTATAACGCATATGAGTATGGATTTATAATAAAATCAATGCAGATTATAGAAATAATAATAGTGGGTAAATATAATTAGGAGAGCGATACCACAAAAATCAAAGAAGAAAAGCACCTGGCCAAAGTCAAAGATTAGCAAACCCAATTGCTTCTACAGCTTAAAGTTGGTGGGCATTGCTGTACTCAGTTTACGGTTCAAAATTTTACATTCCAACTTATTGAAATAATTACCCTTGGACCTTTCATCTAAGCCAAAGAAAGCCTAGAATAATAAACAAAAAACAAAAAGTGACCTTAAGGGCTATGTTTGGTTTGAGCAGAAGTTAAACTATGTGCAGATTTGTATGGCTGGTTAAGGAAATTTGTTAAGAATTATGTTTGGTTTGAACAAGTTAAACTATGTGCATATTTGTATGGTTGGTTAAGGAAATTTGTTAAGTATGTTTGCTTGTTTGTTTTGAACATGCATTCAATTAACCGGAATATCAGGGAAATCCCTGCAGCAAGTCACTATCCTAGTTAAGCTAAAATCAGTTCTCTCATAACCTGAACAAAGGTATGATGGAACTTGGTTCATCAGTTAAAGTGAATTGCATAGTTGGGTAATTCCATGTAGAGATGGCCAGCTAGTTGCAAAGAAAATCATAAACAATAAAAAACTATTAAAAATTGGTTCGAGCCCTCCACAAAATTTCAACTTATCGTGGTTTGACAACAAGCCTCCATGATTTGCTTGGACCTACAGCCGAACAAGTCAGACCACTTTACAACGCCTACGCAAAACTGTAAACACCGTCGACATACAAATAAATAAATGTGATAAAAAAAAACAAGCCAATACCAATCTTATCGGGAAAAATCCAGACACGAAGATTATAAACAAAGAATAGACCGTGCCACATTTGAACAGCCTTTCTTCCCCAATTTGTTGTCAGGATTGGTTGATATAAATAGATTGATGTAAGCAATTGTCATGGAATGACACCAAGAACAAAATAAAAACTAATTTTCTAGGTTTTTTTCTTTCTTATAATATGTATCCTCATGGTGGCATGTGAGTCGAACTCAACCCATTTTAACAAATGTGCCCAGCAACGTTTCCACTTCATTTCTTCCTTACACCAGAGGCACAGCAACGTTTCCACTTCATTTCTTCCTTTTCTGGTACCTATGAAGTACATGAAAGTTTAAATGCAATAGATTGAAAATTTTGACAAAGGTAAACCCATTACCTATTGTTAATATCAATAACAGAAATTCACTCAATAACAGTGAAATTTACCTTGAAAGGAAGGACTTCCACAGATGGCAGAGGCGGCGACAAGGGTTTTTTAGGGAACCCCCAGAGAAAATGAGGCTTGTCCGTCAACTGAAACAAGGATTAGGGCGAAAACCTTGGTAGGCAAGCGAAAAGCAATGGCACCCTCATATTTTTCAGATCTGGAGTTCGAATTTGCTCATATAACAGAATCCCGGGAACCCAAAATGCCAAAGCCTGATTTGGCGGACTTTTAGCACTGTGCTTACCCAGACACAATAGCTTAAAACATCATACAAGGGTAAAGATTTTGACTGATTCCTCCAAAGTTAAGTCTGAATCTTCTGTAAAACAGGCTGGGGATAACTCAAAACCTCATAACCTCATATTCATACAGGTTTATTCAAGCCCAGATGCCCCTCAAATTGGACTCCTCCTGGACTCCTCCCTGTGTTAATTACATGCCCAAGACATAAACAAACAGAAAATAAAAACTGGACTCCTCCCCGTGTTAATCAGATGCCCAAGACATAAACAAACAGAAAATAAAAATTAACGAGCATGCAGGGGCATTTCGAACTAATGTTAGTTCTGTTGCAGTTCTGTTGCGAGGACCAGTCAACAGTGGCTGGACTATATAGGGAACCCGAGGCGCGATTTTGGGAGCCGATGGCAAATTAATCGGAAGAATCTGTAATCTACTGTGACAGCTAAGAGACAAAAGACAGGTGTCATTTCTTTAAACTAGGAACAGGTGTCTTGTTCACATAAAAAGTGTTGATGATCAAAAATTGGATCTCTTTCATAAGAGAAGGCCTATCGGCCTAAATATAAAAAAATTGTAACTAGCAATTGCACCGGGAGGTGCAAGGGAACGCCGAAAGGAGGCATGAATTATGTTGTGCTATCAATCAGAGGCAAATGGCCTTGATAATTTGTTGAGTAAATATTACTTGAGCTCGCATTAGTGAGGCTCATTGACTATTTGAGTAGAAGGGTACAAAAATGGTTGTCAATCAAACACACCACTATTGCCCTGCAATTTTTTTTGACCACGTACAGGAAAATTTGTACTTCTATCAGTCTGATTTATTGCCAAAATAGCAAAGAAAAAGTAACCCTACTTAAACCCCTACTTTTGCCGCTCCTTCTGCCTCTGCCCAATCCACGTTCAGCAACAAACTGCACATCATCATCTTTCTGAGGGGTATTTCTTGACAAACTTCATGTGATAGATTTTAGTCTTGGTCCTGTGGAAGATGAATATAAGAGAAATGTTGGCAGCTCTAAATTATATTTGAAGATTTATTTTAACAAACCTATAGGGATACATTTCAGTGCCAACCCTGGTGATGATTGTAAGGGTGCCTCTTCCCTAATACAAACGAATGATGTATCTACTGCTCCAAGGGCGGACTTGCACCCAAAAGTTGAGCGAAATAACTCTAATTGCCCCATCAATGAAGCTGGTGATGCCAAGCATATGGATTAGGACATTTCAAAAGTGAACAAGAAGACCCCTTTCTTTGTTGAAAATTTCCTACAGGGAGCAATTGGAGTTCTAAGAGATCATTTGGAAGCCCTTGCTGATGAAAGCACATAGAAGGAAGTGCAGGCTGACAATGAGACGTACATCTCTGACCTGAGGAAAGGAGAAGAGAAATTTTATGACATATATGTTGAGAACACCTCCAACCTCGTAGTAGACCTACTGGGAAAAGTGCAAATTCAAAACATTAGTAGACACTCTACAAACAAATGTCGCTTATTCATCGAGAGCTTCCTGTTTCCAAAACAGCTAAAAAAAATTATTGAGCAGCAAAGAACCTAGACTTGAAAAAACTTTCTAGGTCAGCAATCGCTGGGAATAAAGCCCCAAGTACAAACTCGTAGAGTGCCGACTATAACTGTAATGACGAATCTCTCAATAGATATCAGCATAACCGAACTGGCTTTAAATAGAGAGATGGGAAAACGCAAATGAAGCAACATAAAAGCTTATGAAGAATACCCATTTGGAAAATGTACCTCAGAGATGAGTGAAGAAACAAGAGGGGAAGAAACGAAGCTGGAGTCGCTGTCCGCGGCACACATTCAACGGGTCAAAGCATTGTTAGCTGAAACAATCACAGCTAATAATGCCTAATTCCAGTGGATTTGTTAGAAACTTGGGTAGAAAAAGATGTAAAATAGAAATGAAACATCGAGATTCAGGAAAGCATTTTCCTGAGACGCAATCGCTAGACAAGAAACCCGAGAAAACAAGCACAAAGGGACTAGAAATGAAAAGAGACAAATGAACCAATAGTGTGTCTACCACTGCTAAACGTTGTGGAAACAGAGTAGATCTGAAATCCAAGACCAACTGAAACAAAATGAAACAGTTACCTGTAGATACGAACCTCCTCACCAACCTATCTGACAAATAGCTTCCTGAGAAACTGTCAAATTCCCTATTTACGGAACCAGAAAACAATGTTGGAAAGAGGGAGGAGAATAAACGCAAAATGTATGTCAAAATCCACCCAAATTCGCATATTTTATCAACAAATCCCCAAAATGCCGCTCAGGGGGCATGCAAGATGGTAGGAAATGCAAATTTGATCCAGAGAAATTGGCAAAGAAGAGATCATCTTTAGCCTACTAAATTTAGTGAATACATTTGTTAAAAATAGGACCGAAGAGAAAGAAACGCCAGCTGCCCGAGATTGGATCTGAAGCTTACCTAATAGGCCTAAATTTAGCAGCATTGGAGCTAGTGAAAAGAATCAGAATATTGTTCGCTGCAGACACACTGTGCATGCTTGTCCTTCATTCCTCCACCTCCGTCTCTGCATAATTTTGACGGGCGGTTGCTCGTGTTCAATGCCATCCCATTATTTATTTATTTGCAGAATACATATCGTGAGCCTCTAGTTCCAGGGGACGCAAAAGCTCATGAGCGGAATTCCACACCCAGATGCTCTGTTCATTTGAAAAGGAAACAAATAACCGCATTTGAACCACTGGGCGATCGACTGTTATCTCCCGGCCGACAGAGACTTGTCAGATTTTAATTTGCTTGAAGGGCGATAACAAAAACTTCCTATTAGTTGAGGTGAACAATGTTTGCTCACCCCAAGTCAACAAAGAAAACGCCTCCAACGTAATTATTATTTTTAATATAAAAATCAAATATTTTAATTAAAGTTGTCGTATATATGTTTTTTTAAAAACTAAGTAATATGTTTATTGTAATATTTAATATCGTGTAAATTTAGTCATAATAGAAAAACATATTTATTATTAATGCCTCTTAAAGTAGAATTATAATAATGGATTTATTTTCGAGTTTTCTTATATTTAACTTTAAAAAAATAAAAAGTTTAAGTAGATTAGATTCAATGAGGGAAAGGTATGAGTTTTTTTGGGCCAGATTTAATTCTCATAAAGACCTTCTTTCTTGAACCATATGCCACTTTTACATTTTACATTTTAAAATTTTTATTGGTCAAAAGAAAATGCCTATGAAAATCAGATTATAGCATTCCATTTATTTTTTTTAATAGTGGTTAACTCCCCTTTATTTGTACCATTTTTAATATTTAACTTCAAAATAATTTATATACCATCATTATATAAATTGAATAAATCTATAGACCATCATTATATAAATTGAAACTACTTACCACTTTCACAAAATATATACCCGGTTTTTTATCATTGACTATATGGCTTCTCGCAGCGATTACGTGGAGGTATTGGATGGTTATTTGAATTTCTTGGAATCGTTGTAGAGATCTTTGTAAATTTGAAATTCTTTCGCAAATTCCGATTGCATTTAGGTAATGTAGATTCCTAATCGTTTGGATGTTGTGTTAGATGTATTAATTATTTTCAGCATACTATTCTAACGGGCATTGCAGGTATATTTTCAATAAAAATAACAAATTAACTTTGGAAAAGTTTAGTTAATAATTTATTTAATTTTAAGATTATTTTTAAAATTAAATTATAATATATATATTAATAATTTATTTAATTTTAAAATTTTATTATTATTATTATTATTATTATGATTGATGAATGGTTTAATAAATTTTTAGATTTATCTTAAATTTAATTTAAAATATGCTATTAAAAATTTATTAATATTTAAAATAAAAATTAATTAAAAAAAATTATTTTATTTTTGGATGTAATTTGTTTAGATTTTGGTAGATATTTATTGAAATCACAAGAGGTAAATTTTTCACAATCAAAATGTCTCAAAAATTCTTTTATTACACTCAATCTATATTTTAAATAATAAAAAACTAATTTAAATAACACAAATCAAAATTTAACCACTCTACTCAAAATTTTCATAAAATAACACTTTAAAAACTACTCGTTAATACAATACAGGCAGGCTACCCATTTAAATTCAATCGGGTCTGGCTGGATGATGCCGTTTTTAAAAAATTGATTAGAGATTTTTGTAAAGACCAAAGGAGGGAGGAGGGTACATCGGCTATGTCTTACCTGTCCTCCCTATTGAGGGGATTGAAGAAGGAGGTGCGGAGTTGGGATAAGAACAACAGAAGGAGGGTAAATAAGAGGATCCGCAGCATTAAAATGGAAAGAGCACAAATTTTTAGTGACTTGGCTGATGGAAATTAGAGTGAGGATTTTTGGGAGCAGTTGAAAAGCCTGGAATCTGAGTACAGGACCTTTTTGATCCAATAAGAGAAAACCTGGCGTTTGAAAAGTCGAGCAATTTCGCTGGAAGAGGGGGACAAAAACACTAAATATTTCCATAATGTCGCCTCAGGAAGAAGGAGAGAAAATACTATTAGGGAAATTGAACACAAGGGCAAAATGGTAAGCACAACGGAGGACATCAAAATGGCAGCGGTTGATTTTTTCGAGGGCTTGTACCAGAGAAGAGGGGACTATGTCATTGATAAATAGCTGGATCTGATAAATGTTTTTACTCACATGTTTGATGAATAGGATAACCTTTTTTTCAATCGGAAGGTTTTGTCGGAGGAGATAAAGTCTGTGTTAAAATCTTTGGCTGTTGACAAAAGCCCGGGGCCAGATGGTTGGACCCCGGAGTTCTTTCTCTTTTTTTATGATGAGTTTTGTAAGGATTTGACAGAGATGGTGGAGGAAGCCAGATCTAAGGGAAGGATTGAAGGGGCAATAAATTCGACATTTATTGCTTTAATCCCTAAGAAAGCTGGGAGGCTTTCTTTCAGCAACTACAAGCCGATCTCTTTATGTAATACCCTTTACAAAATCATTTCAAAAACAGTTGCTGAAAGACTGAAAGAGACCCTGTCTAAGTACATTTCGCTGGAACAATTCAGCTTTCTGAAGCATAGAAACATCCATGACGCCGTTGCAGCCGCACAAGAGATTCTACACACTATTCAATCAAAAAAATTGAGTGCAGCAGTGCTGAAGATAAATTTAAACAAGGCTTATGACCGAGTCGATTGGGATTTTATGAGGATGGTTCTTCATAAAATTGGTTTGGGGAGGGAGGCGGTTGCTTGGATAATGGGATGCATTAGAAACACCTCCATGGTTGTCCTTATTAACGGAACCGCATCCAAGTTCTTCAAACCTGGGAGGGGTCCGAGGCAAGGGTGGGCCCTCTCCCTGCTCCTTTTCATCCTTGTTATGGACGCGCTGAGCTTAAAGATCAATAGAGCGGTGGGTATGGGGTCTTTTAAAGGAATTAAAATCAGCCCACAGATGACGGCTTCTCACATCCTTTTCGTCGATGACATCCTCATTTTTGGTCTGATGGTCAAGTCTTCCTGGGAGGCCTTACACGATATTTTTATTATTTTCTGTGATGCTACTGGCATGATTATAAGTGATGAGAAATCATGTTTATATTATGCCACAGGTTGCGGAAATGAGAACAGTGAACCTGAAACGTTGTTCAAGTTCAAGAAGGAGAAGCTGGAAGGAGGGCTGACTTACTTGGGTTTTAAAATGAAAGCTTTAAATTATCAAGTGAAAGACTAGGATTGGCTGATAGAAAAATATAGAAAAAGGCTTAATATTTGGTCAGCCAAGTTTTTATCCAAAGGTGGAAGGGTCATCCTAACGCAAGCAGTCCTACAACAAATAACGGTATAGTGGGCCCATCTTTATGTTATCCCCCAAAAAACATTGAAGGAGATCTGGAAAATAATGGCAAACTTTATATTGGGGGGCGACGGGGGACAAAAAACCTATCCACCTCTCAAGTTGGGAAAGTATTACTTTGCCTATAAACAGGGGGCGATGGGTCATTTTAGACTTGGAGGTTTTTGGGAAGGCACTCATCCTCAAGTCTTTGTGGAAATGCCTCCACGGCAAGGGTATATGGCAGGATATAGTAAAGCAGAAATATTTAGGCAGGGAGACAATGGAGGATATTAACATCAAGGGATGGAAGGACTGCAGGAGCAAATCCTGCATATGGAGTGGTTTCGGGAAGGTGTGGCCTTTGACAAAAGAAAATCTGAGATGGCTTTTCGGGAACGGATCTAAAATCCTTATAAGATGCCGAAGTATGCTTGGTACTGAAAAGTCTCATATCTTGAACAAGGAAATCATCCGTAGGCTAAACCAAAAAGGTGTTTTTTTCATACAGCAAATCATACAGGGTCGGGTCTTTGGGGCACCGCTGTGGAAATCTGCCGATGATCTGGGTTTGGAATTAAGGTGGGAACAAGAGTGGAGCAGTTACACAAATGTTTTAAGTTCTTCGGGAATCTGTTTTTTGGAGGAAGGAGATTGTCTTACTTGGGGAGGCATTAAAGTGTCCGGAGGTCTGAGTGCAAAAGAAATTTATTTCACTCTGATAAAGAAGAAGGAATGGCTGATCACGGACATCTGGTTTAAGAAATATTGGAGTGTCAATGTGCAAAATAAAATGATCATTTTCACCTGGCTTGTATGGAGGAATAAAAATTTAACCTGGAGCAATCTACAAAAAAGGGGGTGGCAGGCACCAGGCTTGTGTGTCCTATGTGGATCAACAGAAGAGGACAACTCTCATCTTTTTTACCACTTCTCTTTCACCAGGGATTCTCTGTCTTTTATCTGTGGATATTTGAATATTGAAGTGCCAATATATAGTACAACTAAGGAATGCTTGGGATGGCGGTTAGCCAGAGGAAGGGTCCTTTGGGTTATTCCCATTATGTTTCATTGGCACATTTGGTGCAACAGGGATAGAAGAGTCTTTGAGAATGTGCTTAGCTTACCCATTAAAGTCGCCTACCAGATCCTTAGCACATGGGAAAGCCAGAAGACCAGTCAAAAACCTCCTAGAGATTTATCCATTAGACATCGACCTCATGAGTTTCAGTTCCCAGTGGGTTTTTTTGATGGGGCTTCTCAGCGTTCGAATTGTGGTTGTGGAGCTTTGCTGGTGATCTCTCCTAGGTATCATTACAAAAAAATTTGGAATGGGGGAAGCGGAACTAATATGAAGGCGGAATGCATCGCTCTTTGGGGACTCTTATGGTTTGCCTGTCACTTATATGTTGAGCAGATCTGGGTTATAGGGGATTCTAAGGTCATGATTGACCACATGAATCAGGAAGCTACAATAACCCCGGGACTTTAACTCAGTGGTTGGAAAGAATCAACACTCTTAAAATGATTTTCTCCACCATCTCATTTCATCATGAATATAGGGAGAAGAACAACATAGCTGATAGTTTATCTAAGAAAGGGTTGGATGGAGCTTTCGAGGAAATGCACTATCAGCTCTTCGACTCTGATGGTTAGGGCACTATAGGGAAGGTCTTCTTCCACTAAGCTGATGAATATGCCGCGGAAAGGATAGTTCATGTTTGTTTGTCTTTTTGTGCTGGTTTTTGGAGGTGGCTAGCAAGTTCTTTTTCCTTTTCAAATGTTATGGTTTTACAGTGTTATCGTGCCCATTTTGGGAGACTTTTATCCAAAACTTGTTGGCTGTGCTGAAGCATTAGTAGCAATGTTTTTATCAACTGTTTTTTAGAATGAAGCAAGTCTTTTGTAAGCAATATGTTTTTCTTGGATCACTGTGTTTTTGTCCTGTTACAAAATATAAACCAGATCTAGTATTTTTTTTCCTAAAAAAAAACTTATGCACTTGTTAGTCTCCTAAGAGTTCCCTAAATTTCATTATAGTTGGTCTCATTTGTCAAGCCCATACCTCCATTTCGATGTGTGCAATGCTGACGTGTTATTATACCGCAATGGGGTCGACGAGGGCGCAAGGCACACACAATGCCTCCGCTGCTTAGAAGGCCACGAATATTTGTTTCCAAATCTTGATGTTTCTATGTTGACTAATAGTTGGCATATTTAGGTATATAATATTTTGATATGTTTTCGTGAGGTTTTTATATAATTATTTATTTCAAACTTATACAACTAAACCGTTGTGTGCTTTCACGATTTTAGTAAATAATAAAATTATAAATCTAATTTATAAATTAATAAAATATATATTTTTTCTTTGAAGTTAGAAATATTAAGACTAATATAAATATTATAAATAATTTATTTAAAATATTATTAATTATAAAATTTATAATTTTAAATAATGTATGGGAAAAAATTTAATCATTTTTTAATTTCTATATTCATTAATTTTTTTTTAATAAAGAGTGTTAACAAATAATATTTTAATTCCCTAACAACTAACTAACTAACTAATAACCGCTAGTATTCAACTGTTATATCTAGGCATTGATCCATCCAGACTATTTATTCATTTGTCTTTTTCACCTTGTCATGAGGATGGACCACTTTAGATGGTATGAAAAGTCGACCACCAAATCCTAATGATGTGATTAATCCGAAAGACTTTTTTCTAAAAAATTAATTATTTTTAGTTTGGTTGGGATTACATTCATCATGTTTAATATATTTAATTGGTGATTTCATAGTCTTCTTTTTTTGCCCTGAAAATCATAGAAATTTTGGCAAGATTTAATAAAATCCTGTAGAGATTTTTGTAAATCGGGGTTATAGCTATCAAACTTCAAGATTTTTCTTGCCCTTGAAATTTTTGATGGTTCTGAATCCATTTCCACCATAAAAAACATCAAGATTTCTTAAATTTGCTTTACCCATATTCGGACCACTTTTGACTAGACAATTCCTCACAACACCATTTTTTAATATATCAATTATGAATATTTATTATTTAATTATAAATATTATAAATATTTATTGGTTCGAAACGCGGCGACCACGTTCTTTTGCATGTGATTATAACCAAAAGAATTTCTACTAATTTATCTTATTTATAATTAAAATAGTTTTTAAAATATAAATAATAATTTTAAAATAAATTTTAATTAAAAATAAAATAATGTTTAAAATATTAAAAAACCTACCATTACAAACATCACTTCGTCAATTTAATTATAAATATTTTAAATAATTAAAATTTTGAAACCCTTTTATTCGAATTCTGTTATCTGGGAACCCGTAGCCACGGCCGCCCACTTCATGGCCAATTCTCTTTTATTATAAGTATAAAATACTTGTAATTTTTATTTTTAATATAAAAAGAAAATATTTTAATTAAAGTTGTCGTATATATGTTTTCAAAAGTTATTTAAACTATAAGTATAAATTAATTTAAAATTTAAAATTTAAAAACTAAGTAATATGTTTATTGTAGTATTTAATACCATGTATATTTAGTTAATTATACGAGAAAAATATATTTATTATTAGTGCTTCTCATACTAGAATTATAATAATTTATTTATTTTCGAGTTTTCTCATGTTTAATTTAAAAAATAAAAAGTTTAAATAGATTAGATTTGATGATGGGTAGGTACGCGATTTTTTTGGCCAGATTTAATTCTCATAAAGACTTTCTAGAACCATGTGCCACTTTCATATTTTACATTTTAAAATTTTGATTGGTCAAAAGAAAATGCATGTGAAAATCAGATTATAGCAATCCCTTTATTTATTTTTTAATAGTGGTTAATTTCACTTTAATTTATACAATGTTTAATATTTAACTTCAAAAATAATTTATATATGATTGAATAAATCTATATAGCATCATTATATGCATTGAAACTACTTACCACTTTCACAAAATATATACCCGTTGTTTGATCATTGACTATATTGCTCTGGCAGCGATCACACGTGGAGGTATTGAAGGGTTATTTGAATTTCTTGGAATCATCGTAGAGCTCCTGATGGCGACAGTTTTCTGTTTAAATTTGAAAATCTTTCGTAAATTTCGATTGCAGGTAGGTAATGTAGATTTCTAATCGTTTGGATGTTGTGTTAGATGTATTAATTATTTTCAGCATACTATGCTAATGGGCATTTTAAGGACATTTCCCAAAAAAATTTTTTAAGAAAAGTTGATTAATAATTTATTTAATTTTAAGATAAAATTTTTAATTAAATTATATATATATAGTCATGATTTATTTAATTTTAAAATTTTATTATTATTATTAATATTTTAATTTTTGAATCGCTCAACAAATTTTTTAATTTATCTTAAATTTAATTTAAAATATGTTATAAAAAGTTTATTAATATTTAATATAAAAAATAATTAAATTTATTAATATTCAATATAAAAATTAAGCAAAGATTTTTAGTTTATTTTTAATCTAATTTCTTTAAATTTTAGTAAAGATTTATTGAAATTACAAAAAATAATTTTTTTATAATAAAAATGTCACAAAAGTTTTTGACTTTATTATCTATATATTTAATTAAAAAAAATTAATTTAAATAACACAAATCAAAATTTCAACACTTATTAATAGTTAACAAATAACTTAAACACACTTCTACTACTAATTCCCTAAAGTTCATTATAGTTAGTCTCATTTGTGCAATGCTGACGTGTTCTTATACCGCAAGGGAGATTGGGCAAAGAGGGGTTGACGAGGGCGGCTCCTAGATTCAACACGCTGCTCAGAAGGCCTTGATTTTTCTACGTTGACTAATAGTTCGTATATTTAGGTACATAATATTTTGATATGTTTTCGTGAGGTTTTGCGCATTCACGTTTTTAGTAAATAATAAAATTTGAAATCTAATTTATAAATTAATAAAATATATTGTTTTCTTTGAGGTTAGAAATATTAAGATTAATATAAATATTATAAATAATTTACTTAAAATATTATTAATTATAAAATTTATAGTTTTATATAATATATATGAAAACATAAATGAAGGTTTTTTTTCTATAATTTTTTTTATTTAAGAATTGCATTAAATTTTATATAATATTTTTGTAAAAAAAGTTATGTTATTTATTATTTGTATTACAAAACATTATGTTGTTTCATCCAAATAAGATTTAATAAATACAATGCAAATATAATATAACATATCACCAAAACAAAGAATGAAGAAATTAACCTCTAGAAATGCACTAAAATTATGAATAGAAATGAAGAAAACAATATATTTAAAAAACTTGTTATTTAATATATTAATATTATTAATTGTATATAAAATAATCTATTTATTTAAAATCTTTGAAAACATTTGTTATCAAACTATCAATTATTTTTTATAGACTAATTTTTAAAAGTTACATTGTTTAGATCTATCTAGAAAAAAGAAACATTAATATATAAATATGTTATGTTGGAAATGTTGTTATTGATGGCAAAGGAGATGGCAAAGGAGCAGCACCTGAAATAGCAATAAGGCAAAGAGAGAAGCAAAGTAGCAGGGAGGCAGCAGCAAGAAAGCTTCAGACAAAGAAAAGAGGCAGCCCAGGCAGCCGATGAAACAAAGGAATTGAAGCAGAAAGTAGCAGAACTGGAGAGATGTAGAGTGTGTGAGTGATTCAACAAAGTGATTCAGTCTGGACAAACAGGGTTTAATCCTGTAAACCAATTGATGTTGAAGACCTGCATATCTGGAGAGTTAGAGAGACAGAGTAGTGATGGAGAAGGCCATAGAATTGAAGATTTGGCCAAGGACCAGAGTTCTGTAAGTGAATTCGTTGATACATTATGAAAGAATTGTTTCAGCATTACATGTGTATTTGTTGATTTAAATTCGGTGTGTGAATGGGCCATGAATTTCATAAGTAACTGTATGCGAACAGTGTGGTAAAATACTGAAATTAGGGTTAATGGTGGTTCTGCACGCCGTGATCAATTAATGGAAATATCGAGGTTGGGTAATTTGAACCGAGTCCTATGTGGAACGTTTTATTAAGAGTAGTCTTTAGTCACGGCATGTATAATGCCTTTAAATGGATATGACTTGGAAATTGGCATTCGAACTAATGGAACTGAAGCAAGAAGGGTATTCCTGTTGTAATGCAAGTGTGCAGGGTATTTTATAAGTGATGGTTCCTATCCAGAGGCCGTATGAAACCCGTGAGTATATAAATAGTGGGGAGTCAGCTTTTAAATGAAACCATGAAGGCACAAAAACCTCAACCTGCTTGAAATGTTAATAAAACAGAGAGAGTGACATCTGAATAGGCGTAGAGAAGCAATTTGGAAGCGGATCTGTGTATCAAAAAGATTGAATAGGAAAACGAAATACAATGGTGTTGTTGGATCAGTCATGAGGCAAAGGAGTAAGGATGAAGCTTGTGTTAAAGAACCGAGGAGAAATCGTAGACAAAAGGTTGATAACGGTGACGCGAACGAAGTTATGGAATAACTGAATGTAGTAAAATGGTGTGGTTGGAGCGGAATTGTGAAAGAACGGAACTGTGAAGCATAAACAGGGAAGGCGATTTAGAAGAGAAACCCAGCGGTCTCGCGTTATTCAAAAGTGGTAAGAAAAATCACTCAAAAAAACGCAATGCCACAAACTAGATGACACGTGTTCATAAGCGGTTTTTAAAACCCACTCACATCGCGTAATTTTCATGTGTTAACCCTCGGCCGTAGAAAAAACACGATGTCCATCTGGTTTGTTCAATCTGGAGGATGGAAGATCAAACGGTTTGCACGATTGAACTTGCACGGAGGTTAATTGAGGTATGGCCGGCGCTTTTGTATTGATAAATAGTTATTTTGTAAGCGAGAGTTGAATGTTTAATGTGTGGGCCCGAGTATATTATGTTGGAATTTGGGTTTTAATCTATGTTCGGGTTTAAACATAGAATCTGGTTGCAGAATTAAGCAATATACATATGGTAGAGCCGTGGGCCCAAAGATCTCATGAATGTATTGTCGAAGTCCATTGTAGGGTCTCTTAACCTTGGAGTTGGATCATAATATAAGTTAAGCCTTGGTGTTAATACATAAGGTCGAGGATCTTTTAATTTTGTTATCCATTGGATATGCATTAACCCAATCACTCTTCAATATGAATGAGGGCGCAGGTTTACGGTAATAAGACATAAGGTGGTGGGATCGAGAATCCCTATTGTATGGTTCAGACCATAGACTTTGATTAGATCTCTCCCGCACGCTGATATGATTATAGGATCTTTATGAAATATGGGGTTCATAACCCTTGGTTAAGAAAAGCTCCAGTATTTATTTAAAATTGCCCAGATCAGAGATTGCAACTGGGTTGAATGGTTTTGATAACTATCAGATGAGAAAAGTTAAGCTTCCGCATAAAAGAATAAACCTGGGTTGTATTATTGCTTTTATAAAACATCAGTTTTTATTAAAATAAGCTTCCGTAAGTTGACTGGTATATTCAGGATATAACGGAGATTTTAATCCTTGATGGAAAAGCTACAACATTAATTTAAACTACCAGATTTGAAGAAAAGCAGGGGTATATGCTTGTAAAGCAGTTATATTTGCAGCAGTTACACAATTGCAATGAACAGCAGAGATATGCAGAACAGTTACATGATTACAGCATAAAAGACAAAACCAGCAAGCCAAGGGCCAAAAAAAAAGGGCTGAGTGAAATTGATGTATGTAATTGAAAATGTGAATGTAAATGTTTAATTGATTTTATATTGTTTGTGATGCAAAGGCAAGTCTCCGGTAGGAAAACAAAACTCCACTATAATATTGAAATTTGTACATATTGTTATATTTTTTCTGAATGAGCTGGATAAAGAAATGAGAAGGCAGAGGTCAAAGAGTCATGGCTGTTCACTTTGAATTCCCTGTGGAATACAAACAATCATGTGATGAACTCTATAAATGATATCACATTGATATGCATAGAGAGGTTAGAGAATGCAGAAATGAAGCAGTGAGGCAGAGAAGAAGAAGGAGCTGAAAGAGAATCTGAGAAGATGCAGAGATGATATAGGGCAGATAGGAGGACTGATGGACAACAGAAAGGAAGAAACATAACAGAGTTGATATCCAGGTAAATCAGCAAGTGTTTTCTTTTGAAAGAGTGAGGAAGTTGGAGCTTCACTATCAAGTTGTAGTTTGATAGATGTCAGTTGTAGCTGACTGAGGTAGGAGCCTCCTGTAGGTTGTAGCCTGTAGAAAATAGAGGAAGTTGGTGCTTCCATATCAAGTTGTAGCTTGATAGAAGTCAGTTGTAGCTGGCTGAGGTTAGAGCCTCCTGTAGGTTGGTGCCTGTAGAAAATTGATGGGAGTTGGAGCTTCCTTGAAAGTTGTAGCTTGTAGAATTTAGGTAGGAGCCTCATGTGGGTTGGAGCCTACAGAAAATCAGTGGTGAGAGGGAGTTGGAGCTTGCCTTTGCATCACAACAATAATAGGATGTGGTTTTCTCCCTTTATGGGTTTCCACTTATATCTGTTGTCTCTGTGTATGATGTTTATGTGTTGATATGGTTTATCTAATCTGCTTAATACTTGTTGCTCTCATATTAAGTCTGCTGTCACATTATCTTAATATTTGTTGCTCACATTCTAAGATTACTCACATATTAAGTTGAACATGAAATGAAGGTGTAAATAAGTTTTAATGGAAAAGTTTTAAAAGTCCATGAATGTGTTAAACTGATTCATCCCCTCTCAGTTTAACTAAGGATTCAACATGTCACTTCCCTTTATTTTCAAAATGATTAAATAAATCTCTTAAAGATTCGAAAAGTGAGTAGAAAAAGAAAATTTGAAAAGTCTATTAAAAAAAATCAATACCAAATTTGTAACTTCCCTTTGCTTTCAAGATGATTAAATAAATCCCTGAAAGATTTGAACCATAAGCCCAAAAAAATACATAATATGAATATTATTTTCAAATTGTTAGAAAAAATCAATACCTCATATAAAGATTATTTTCACGTTTAATATTTAACACTTCCATGTCGACAGAATAGAGTAAATGGATAGCGAAAAACTGTATAAGTGTTAGTGAAATTGACTACACGTGTATAAATAAAATAGATAATAACTAATAAAAAAATCTCAAAAACACATAAATAAAATAGATAATAAATAATAAATAAATCAAATAATAAATAATAAATAAATCTCTAGAACCCTGCAACCCTTGTAAGTTGCAAGAATAGGAACCTAAGTAAATAATTTACGTTCTGTTTCTCTTCGCATCAATATATCGTTTTTCTTGTCGTCCGCTACTTTCGAGAAGACTCGTATCAAACGGTTGTTTAAGTTACACGTGTTCAATACATCCCGATAAACACTTTTTTGAGTAATTTATTTATCTCACTGAAATACATCCCGATACACATTTTTTTACGTAATTTATTTAGCTCACTGAAAACCGGAGTCACCGAGTCCTCTACCGGTCTGATATAGGAAGTGACACGTTACACATAGAGGAGTAATTATTCAGGATCGTCCACATACTTGAATATCTTTATGGGAGAAACGAGAATTCTCTGCTTTCGTGGGAGGTGTGATCTCACTTGAGAGGAATCCCATTTCGTGTGGACTCCTTCTGCGGTTCAATAGAGGCCAGAAAAACGCGCGGTGAAATTGACATCTAACTTTCAATTTTTTGGGGTTTGATCTTTCTTACCGCTTTAGCAGGGAAATTTTTTTGTTTGAGAGCAGTAAAGCGTGAGCACTTTGGGAAAGGGGACTACCCATCGGCGTATGTAGTGCGCATGATGGGATTTGAGAGCATTTGAAGCAGAAGGCTGGTGCCACCAACAAAACCAAAACACACAATATAGGGCAATTTGAAGTGTAAATGGGGGCGGTTGCAGGTTTTTCAGAAAATCCAACTTCCAACGAGATTGGACAACTTTCTACTAGACCACTGCCATCCGCATTTTCCAGAAATGAGATTTTTTAATGTACGGTTCTTCGTCAATTTTATACATAGGACAGAGGACAGGGATAGAGCAGCAAGGGCAGAGCATAGAGGACAAGGACAGTGGGCAGAGCAGCAAGGGCAGAGCAGCTAGTTTTCAGTGGACAGTGGGCAGAGCAGCAAGTTTTCAGTGGTCAGACCAACAGAGATTGAAGAGTTAAGCATAAAACAAAGGGTCAGTTTTGGGCAGAGATTTTGATTTCCCTTAATATCATCGTGATAATGGAACAAGAAACTTTAGAACCTATAGAAACAAACGATATAGGGCAAGTGAAAATTGCCTCATCAACGAAAACTGGGAAGTGGGTTTGGGTCAATGCCAAACAATATCAGGGCATTTTAAAAAGGAGACTAGCTCGTCTAAAATGGGAGCAGACAAGGAAAAAAAGGTCTCAAAGAGAGAGTATTGTTCGCAAGAAACAACGTTCAAACAAGTCTTCTTCGCAAGCATGTGGCAACAAGTCCAAAAGAAAAGAAAAAGTTAGTGATGATTATGCTTTATATAGTCCCACATCCACTCCTCTCACTTGGTCATGTGATCTTTATGTGAAAGAACTCTTAAATGTAAAAGAAAGGTTGGAAGTAGTAGAAGCTAAAGCGCTGGAAAGAGATTGTACAATCCATATAATAACAGCTGAAAATCAGGCTTTAGCAGAAAGCAACAAAGTTCTGAAGGAACAAGTGTCATTACTGCAGGAAGCTCTCCGAATAGGGAAAACAAAATGGCAACGCATGAAAGTGGAGGTGCAAAACATGAAGAAATTTGCAGTGGAAAACACAGAGGTGATGAATGCGAAGCCACCCCAGGATAAGGGGAAAGCAGTTGCTCAAATAGACAACAATGAAGAAACATCAAGAGAAGGGAGGAAAGAAGATCCCACAAAACTTTCCAAAACTTGGGCTCAAGTTATTGGCAATTCTGCTAAGAGGGAATGAGAAACAAACATTCAAGTTAACAACATGCAAGATAGAGAAAGAAAGGAAAGACTGGATAGAGCAACAAACATAATTATTAAAGGGGTGAAAGAGTATGGGAAAAATGAATGTACTCTTGACCTTGCAAGAGACTTCTTGAAAGACAAACTCCAATGGCAAGGACAAGTATGTCAAGCATGGAGAGTAGGTAAGCTCAACGGTGAGAGAGCCAAGCCCATAAAAGTCATCATGCCCAACTTGCAGGATAAAGATATCATTCTAAGAAAGAAGCAACTCTTAAGGGGTTCTTCGGTTTTTTATAGAAGAAGATTTAACTGTAAGACAACAAGAGGAAAGGAGAGATGAAATGACAAAAGTTAGGGCAGCAAGAGATGAGGGAAAAAGAGCATGGATTTATAAAGGTAAAGCCGTGATTGCGCAATTTGGACCTCCTTCCAAAGCAAGGGAGCAAAATGATAACAAAGAAGAGGCAACAAACTCTTTAGCAAGAAATGAGGAAGCAAGGTCATTATGGGCAAGCAGGGACAAAGACTCAACTGTGAGTCTTGCATGTCAAAACAAATAGCAATCAAGTCTTACCCAGGTTTCCTTAAGATTAGTTTGTTGGAACTGCAGGGGTTACCCATGGAGACGAGGACCTGGGTTAGGGCCTATTGCAGAAGGTAGAGACATAATTTGCCTTATAGAAACACATGAGCATGAAGGGTGTAAGACACCTTTGTTTGAAGGGTATTGGAAGATAGCAGTGTGGAACAAAGCAGCAGGGAATGGCAAAGGGCACGGGGGTATCATGGTATTAGTAAGAGAAAAAGAAGGTCGTTTCATTCAGCTAGAAAAAGAAGACCCAAATAAGCAATTTGTTTGGCTTAAAATATCAGAAAATGGAAGTCACATTAGAATTGCAGCATGCTATTTTGCGCCGCAAGTTTCAAAAATCTACAAAAGTAGAGGGCTTGACCACAAAGATCCCTTTGCAGCCCTAAAAACGGATATTGCAATATATTCTCAGCTAGGTGAAGTCCTTATAGTGGGGGATTTCAATGCTAGAACTGCAGGTGAACAAGCTAGCATTCTTTGTTGTAAAGAAGACAGTGACCCTATCTGGCTTACAGAAGAGAGTAATCATCAGTGGGAACGAATTTCAAAGGATAAAGGCTGCAATCTCTTTGGAGAACAACTGCTTATGCTATGTGGGGCTTTTGATTTAGTCATTTGTAATGGTTTGACTAAATGGGAAAAGTCTGGTAATTTTACTTGCAATACTTACAATGGAGCAAGTGTAGTAGATTATGTAATTTGCTCGCATAGTTTGTGTGAGAAAATGGAGGAAGTGTTGATTGGAGATCAAATTTGGGACTTAAAATCAGATCACAAGCCAGTCTATTTAAGTTTCTCTTGGACCGGAAAAAAGCAATTAGGGTCGAAAAATCAATGTGCTCAACAAAATCCCCCAAAGGGCAGAATTCTTTTGAATCTAGAGAATTGTAATACCTTCAAAATAATGCTGGAGAGGCTCTTCAAGAAGGAGGAAATCCCATCTCATGGCCTTCATAGTCACAGATTAACACATTTAATTCAAAGCACACTCGCTGAGTGCAAAAGAGCAAAACTTAAGAAGTCCGAAACAAATTGCTTTCCGGTTAATGCTTGGTTTGACGAGGAATGCAAAAAGGCAAGGAGAAGGTGGAAGGAATCAGACACGGATAGCATAAAGCTCAAAGCTTACAAGCAGTTAGTATAAAAAGAAAAAAGCTGATTTTATGGTTTCAAGGAGAGAAGAACTAATCTTCCTCGGGAAAAATAACCCCAAATTATTTTGGAAGGAGCTCCAATCGAAAAAGGTGCAAACTCAAAACAACATTACAGCTTCTAAATGGTTTGACTATGCAAGACAACTTTATGAACAGGATCCCAAGGTCGACCCTCCTCCCTTGGTCAACACAGACACAAAACTCTTCACGGTGCAAGAGGTAGAGATGAGTATCAAGAAGTTGGGCGCTGGAAAAGCAAAAGACTTAGATGAACTCCAAGCAGAGTATCTAAAGTGGGGCTTAAAATTTCTTTCACCTCACATCACAAAAATTTTCAACAACATCTTACAGCAGGGGTTCCCCATAGATTGGACAACTAGTATGACAATACCTCTTTTCAAGAGTGGTGACGTCAATAATCCCTCCAATTATAGAACCATAATGATAAACCCCTTGTTTGCAAAGTTATTTGGAAGCATGTTGGAAAAGAAAATCAGCAAGTGGGCAGAAGAAAGAGATAAACGTGCTAAAGGGCAAGTAGGTTTTAGACCTAAACATTCCACAGTTGATCATTGTATAACTTTAAGGCACATCATTGAAAAAGGTTGGGAAAAAAAGGAAGAAGTTTTTTGTTGCTTTGTTGATTTCATAAAAGCCTTTGACACGGTTCCTAGGGATAAGCTTTGGGGCAGAATGGAGGAACTCGGGGTTCCCAAGCATTTGAGAGCAACTGTGCATAGGTTGTATGAAGAGGTGAAAGTCAAAATTAGAACTTCAGCTGGCATTTCTAAAAGTTTTAGAAGCGATATCGGGGTCAAGCAAGGTTTCCCATTGTCTCCTACCCTTTTTGGGTTATATATTGACAAGCTTGAAGAGTGGCTAAATTCGCAAGGGGGTGACGGTATCCATTTGGGCAAGTTCGTTATCAAGCTTCTTTTGTACGCAGATGACCATATATTGATTGCTAATTCGGCTCTTGGTTTGCAAGAGCATTTACATTCCCTTGAGCATTTTTGTAAAAGGGTTGGGATGCAAGTCAATATTAGCAAAACGAAAGTAGTGGTTTTCTCTAACAAAATAAAGCATAACCAACATAAGTTCTATTTTGAAGGCAACATTCTGGAAGAAGTTGCAGATTACAAATACCTCGGAATTGACTTCAACAGAAATTTAAGTTGGGATGGTTGTAGAAAGAAAAGAACTTTAGGGGGTTGGAAAGCATTTTATGCTCTTCAAAATAGGTGTAGAGAGGCAGAGCTATGGGACTGGAAAACCACCCTAACTCTTTTTGGGCTTCTAGTGATTCCGGTGATTCTTTACGGTTGTGAACTATGGGCCAGCAGCACAACCAAGATGCAGTGGAAACAAATTGAGAAAATTCAGAAATGTTTGATTACAAACAAATTCAAAATTAAAAGTGCAGTTCCTTATGCTATCCTGTTAAGTGAAACAGGGGCTGCTCCTATTGAAGCAATTGCTATGGTGCGAGTCATACGGTATCTGAAAAAAATTGAGCAAATGGAAGAGGATAGATGGCCTAAGGTTGTGTTTAGTGACAGATTGTGCAAAAGACAGAAGACTTGGATGCGGAAAAATAACAAATAGTTTAGTAAATGGGGATTTGCTTGAGCATGTGTCCTACAAACAGTAAAGAGATAAAAACTTTTGTTATGGATAAATTCCACAAACATACTTGGAAGAAAGAGCTAGAGAAAAAGAAGAAATACTACATAGAAGAGTTTAACCCCACGCATAACCATCAACAAAAGGCATACATAGGGGCTAATATTTCTTGGAGATCTAAAATTCTTATTGCTCAATTAAGGACTAATTCTCATCAACTCCGTTGTGAAACAGGGCGCTGGAAAAGGCCAAAAGAAATGTGGGAAGAAAGAGTATGTATTTTTTGCTCCTCCGGAAAAGTGGAAACAGAAAAACATTTCATTCTAGAATGTGAGGCCTTCAAGGACACCAGGGAAAACTATGCAGTTATTCTGGCAGCTAATTCTTGGGATAATCTATTCAGCGAAGAGTTTGTCGATAAGCTGGGAGCGCTCATTGTAAAACTTCACAGGAAAAGGGCCGAATACAAGAGTCAGATAGAGAAGAAATCTGTCCCATAGGCTATTTTTAGCCTCGTGGACATTAAAAATTCTTTCTTTCTTTCTTTCTTTCTTTAAAGAAACTAGACGGTTGGATTTTGAAACTCTTTTATATTGGCGGATGTTTTTTTTTTTATAACTTTTTTAATTAAAAAAATATATTATCTAAACAAGTGTCATATGAAATAAGTTACGATTTTCCTTCATATGATATTGTATAGCTATGATTTTCCTTGTTATGGTAAGATTCTCCACCCAAAATCATCATTTACCTCTAAGTGCCATGCCTGCAGCTTGCAAGCTTGATTCACACATTTATTAGCTTCTTCATTTTGACTTCTAAGGATAGGAAGGTACTATTTTTTAAATGCCTTCAAGAATATTCCTCCTTCACTTTAGTAAGTTCCCCAAAAACTTATCCTCAGACAAGGTTCATTTCCATAAATGTTTAATGATAATAAGCAAGTCTCCCAAAATAGTGTTGGACACTAGTGAAATGTTGGCCAATATGAAACCTTGTAACAATCACTACATTTCTACATGATTGTTTGTCATTTATCATTTAAAAAAAGAAGATTCATCAAAAACTATCTTTAAAATTTCCTTTAATTTAAAAAATAAAATATTATTAGCGATTTGCAATTTAAAATAAGTAATAACACCATATAATAAATTTATTATTAAAAACAATAAACAATCATTTATTTATTATAAAATCATTAGCTTGCAATAAAGTGAAAAGTACATGTAACAAAACTCAGTAAAAACTACTTATTCTCAATACTTTAGTAAAAACAATAAACAATCATTTATTTATTATAAAATCATTAACTTACAATAAAGTAAAAAGTACATTCAACAAAATTCCATAAATAAGTCTTAATAAACTAGCAATTGCCGCATAGAGAAGCCTATAGGTTTGTTTAATTTGAAAAGTTGTATGAAGAATGCATTTGTATGCATGTATTGCATTGTTTTTCATCTTGAGCACACAGTGAAAATAAAAATAGTACATAATATTTTAAAATTATTCAAAGAGACCTAGTCTTTTGTAGATATGGTCGAACGTTATGCAATATATGGCATGTAACATGTAAAAGGTATGCATAATTGTATTAAATTATTCTGGCTATTTTTTTTGGTCATATTCCTTGATAGTCCCATCATTTATAACACTATTGGATAACTCTTTATGAACAGACTTCCGCAACTAAAATGCATAAAACTTCTCTACTCAACTTGAGAAGTTTGGTTAGCCAAAAACACAATTGTTTGAAGACAAAAACACATTCAAAGCTTAAATATTCCATTTTCCTTTTACAAAAAATTCTATAAGAGTCTACATAAATTGCATTATATAAATTTTTTAAATAGGCTATCCCTTCATAAGAATTTTTTAAATAGGCTATCCCTTCGTAAGGGTGGGGAAAAGGCCATTATCCTCCATTTTTGAAAAGGAAGACCTATCGGCTTAATTAACTTGCATTTCATGTGTCCAACGAAAATGGTGGCATGTGCATTTAATTCTTGACTGCCTCACCCTCAAGACGTAACTCCACTCAAATTAATGTTTTGTTTTATTTTTTTCATTTAGCGATTTCGACTCAAAATTTTTAAATTTAATTCAAACTTTGGGGTTGGATAGTATTTGGGGAATTTTATTTAGTCATAATATTGTTTTAAGTTTTTCTTTTTGGTTTAATAATTTTTCTTTCTCGGTAGCGTTTGATACTTGGAAATACATTTTCATTGGCAGTCGGCCAATTTTAAATCGCTATACTCAAATACCCTTTAAACTAGGTTATACTACATCGTGAGTAGGGTCGCAAGTAAATTAACCAAATTGTGAGTAAGGAGAAACAAAGTCATGTAAACTGCCACAATTATGAAATAACGAACTCTCAACCATGATTAGGTTAGGGCAAGAACAAGGAGCAACTATATATTTACATTGTGAGGGCGATTGGAAAATAATATACTTGATGTTATCTAAGTGGCTACCTTGTTTGATGTCCCTACCCAGGAGAAGGGTTTGACGAATGAATGTGACCATGTTTCTACCACTACTTCTGTTGGCCAGGTAGCAGGGTTTGATTCTATGTGAAACCCTACCCCTCCCTTTAGTTGTCCTCCCACGGGGATTTAGAGTGATGATGATGAATTCCTGCAAGTGGAGGCCCTTGCAAATCTGGGCAATGCTGCATCCGCGAGCTCAACCAGATTTAGGTTCGCGATGATGAATTCCCACGAGTTGAGGCCCTTGCAAATATAGGCAATGTTACATTTGCGGGCTCAACCACTTACCATTATGTAAAAGGAGTTGTCTAACAAGACGGAGGAATTGTCCGTACAACCAAAATTAGCCAAAATTCAGGCCAAAAAAATTTAAGAAATCTTATAGTAACAGTGTTTGAATCATGATTTTTATGGTGGAAATGGATTCAGCACCATCAAATACCTCTAGGGCACCCAAAATATTAAATTTTGATAGTTATAACGTGGATTTACAAAATTCCCTGCCGAATTTTCTTAAAATCTTACCAAAATTTCCATGATTTTCAGGGCGAAAAAAAATTCTAGTTAAACTACGACTTATGTAAAATTAAAATTTCTATTTTTCCCCATTCAAATACATTTTGTATTGACTGTTTGTTTTCGATTAATGGATTGATTTCGCTTTGGCTACATGTGGTTTTACCGTGAGATTTCCTCCACATTTGAGTTCTTCAAACGTTTACCTTAAAGAATGACACATGTTTCTTCTCTCAAAAGCAATTAGCGATATCTATTGACTGATTTTTTTTATGTACCTAATGCGTGAATAATATTAAAGAACTCAAGAGATTTACGACATAGGGTTTGATTAATCTCTGCAATATCAAGTTCAAAGTGAGTACCTTGAATGGCCTTCTCTCAGTAGGAAAATTGTTGATTTCAAGAAAGCCTTGAAGCCATTTGGCATTGTAAAGGGAATCTCAAATATCTCGATAAATTATTTAGTTGTTTTCAATTATAAATGCTATTTTCTTCCTTTACTTATTCTTGTCCTTTTTTCCCATTTCTGTAATATATTTTTCTTTTAAATTTTGGTATAATATGTTGCAAAACACAAGGATTTGAATTAAGAGAAGGTTGTAGAAATTAGTTGCAAAGATCAGTTTAACCCACTTAGCATAAGGTTCAATATTGCCCTGCCGTGAAGTTCTAGATTTAGTTTGCCTTGAAATTGGAAATAATGGAAAAAAAATTAAATGCCTTGAAATTGATAATAATGAGAAATAAAAAATAAAGTTTATCCCAAAGAAAGTATAGCATTTCAGTTTGCCACACAAGTCTCATCACACAACCCACAAGACTTATCAATTTTTTTTCAATATTATAGCTTCACTGGCTTCCCCAAAAAAGTATATATATATGTGTGTGTGTGTGTGTGTGTTTTTATGGACTCCCAAGGAAAAACATTGTTATCCTAAATAAGTTTCTTTGTAAAAGCTATCCAATGTAATGTCTTCCACATTATTTCCAAAAAAGCTACGAAAAAGTATTGTGACTTCGAGGATTAGAAAAAAAACAAGAGTTGATTTATAACTATTTGCCTCTTAAGTTATCTAGCATGTTATTAGCTTGCCTCCACTATGTTTATGTTTCATCCATTTCGAGTAATTTTTGTTTTTTTATATAAGTAAAAATTATGATTATATATATATATATAATCATTTTTGAGGATTTCATTAAATTAGTTTCTTCCCTTTTTGAGTTAATATATATATATATATATATATATATATATATATATTATCATCAAATAGATATTAAATTAAAATTTATGTTTAAAAAAAGGAATTTAAAAATAAAGTAAAATTTATGATCATATAGATATTAAAATTTTCTTTTATCAATCTTAAAGTTAAATTCCTTTGTGTAGCATCCACCCAAAAGCATCTTGATTTTAAGGATTCTTTTAAAATATTCTTTTATTATTTTTTTTAGGTCGATAGAATTTTTAAATTGAAAAAATTGTAATTCAAATTCTATAATCAATCAAAATAATAATAATAAATTAATTATTATATAATTAAATTTATTTTTATTAATATAAAATGTATTTATAATTATACATATGACAACTATAAGATAATTTTTAATATATTATTATTTTTTAAATCAACATTCTATTAAACTGGCATTAAATATATACATCCGAGGTTTCAAAAATCAAGTGGTATCACCTCGACTAGGTTTTTTGACCACCGTGTGCAAAAGGTGACAAAAATACAAAAAGGATGCTAGAGATAGTCCCAACTTGAGAGGGAAAGTGACTCCAAAAAACAAGTAAAACCAAGAGGGAACCTGCGATCATGCTATTCATCAAAAGTAATGGAAGTTGGGTTATCCGGGGTTGTTCCTGGAGGAGGCGGTGGGCATAAGGTGCATTGGACATGCCCTTCGAAGTGAGCCATCCAAGACCTCTGCTTTTCCGCCTTTTCGGAGAGCACGTTTTAGTCATGCCAAACCACCACCACTCACTCGCAAACCTTGCACTGGAAGTAGTGAATTATGTCCAAGGTGGCTATGAGCTTTGCATGTTTATCCATTTTGATTCTCTCAGTTATTTCCATCCGATCTAGATCTAGTAAAGGTTATATTAATTTTTGGAAATTCTCCAAGAAACAGTGTTGAATTTCCTGATGGTCAGCTTCCAAGAATTTGCTAGACCCATGACTCCTCTTCCCACCACGCTTTGTTCCACCTCACCTCTGAGCCTACAACGGTAAACCCCCCTTCCTCATCGCCTCTCTGCCACCTCTACATCCCCCTTACGCACCAACAGTTGATCGCTTGGAGTGACTTGCAACCTTACCTCCTCGACTCGACCCAACACCCTCATGCCACAAATTCATTGGTGGGATGGCCAATTCTTGGTCTTTACGTCCCACCAGACTATGATTTGTAGGGACCGAATATCAACCACGCCGCGAGGATGGCCTCATCCTAATCCACAGTAGTCACTACAAACAGGAAATTCGGAGTACCCACCCACAGACCAGGCGAGCTCGACAGTGAACTACCACCATATCTTCTCTAAAATCCAAACTTTCCCGTCACCCCAGAAAGAATTTGAACCGCCAATACCTCTCCCAAAGCAACACCTTGGTTCCCACCACCCTTCACCACTCCACCGCATAAGTGGCTGGGTAGAGCACCAAGGTGGTCAAATTCCAGACTCAGAGTGGTCCAAATGAACGCCACTTCAACTAAAGCACACCAACACCCTTCTCGTTCAATAATTCGACACATAAACCTAATGGATTGCAGGAGAGTAGCTCTGCTTCCCATGGGATGTTCTGAAGACCACAAAAGCCACACATCATGGCTCCACTCAGCCCACCAACGACTTCGCCCATGCATCCACTTTCTATACCCACTAGAGAACCAGAAACCCAAACCTTCCAAATTCAAAATGAACCAGGAAATTTAGGAGGTTATTGTTACCTCATTCTACACTGTAGCATACCAGAAAAGCTTAGTTAACCCTTCCAGGGAAAGGTGAATTGTAAGATATTTTTTTAGAAAAAAAAAAATTGTGTTTACAAAAATAATCCTTTTTTTTTTTTCTAAAATTTTATATTAGAGTAAAAATTTGCATAAAATAATATGAAAAATACATAATTAACAATACACATAATGCCTAAAAGAAATGACATTTTGTATAAACATCACAATAAGAAATCAAGTTTTGTATAAACATCACAATTACTTAATAATTTTCAATGCATCGGATATTCTTAATACATCAAATAAACTTGATGAAATTATTAGCATTTTCATATTAATAAATAATTCATTGAGTTAGAAGGGAACTAAGAAAAAATAAATACAAAGAGGGATAATACATAGCTTCATTCTAGATAAATTTTCTTTTGAATTTACTTTGACCCTACACCACAGGAAATGTGTTGATTGTGCATTATGGAATTAGCAAGGGGTTGGTTGTGCACCATAAAAATAGTTGGTCGTGTAGTTGTGCGCCATGAATTAGCTAGTTGATGACGCAGTCATGCACCATGAATTAGCTAGTTAGTCGTGCAGTCGTGCACCATGAATTAGCAAGGGGTTGGTCGTGCAATCGTGCACCATGAAACTCATCGTCAGAGTCCTAGAGCCACCTTCCTAAGTGAGTGACATAGAGTCCTAGAGCTACCTTCCTAAAATTAAACGAGTGGAAACAACATATTTATCAACGTAATAAAGTAGTCGGACTAGAATCAGTCAAAACAAAAAATCCAACTTCCATTCAACCCTCTACTTTTTTTGTAAATACAAGGTTCTCCATTGATCAAGAGGCTATAAAAAACCCTCGCATGCATGAAGGAAATATACTCTCGAACTTTGACACACATGTGACCTTTTATTTGCAATTTAGATCAAAACCCAAAGTGAATCTTCTAAAATCCTTGTACTTCCTCCGTGATTTTTCCTTCTTAGATCTGAACCTCCATGTTACATCACATTCATTTCGTTTGGACCCTTGAATAGGCAATTAATAGATGGGGTTGGTGCAATAGAAATAATATCCTCACTTGTGAAGAGTATGTAGTCATCTTGTTTAAATGTGGCATTTTCTACAACAGAAAAAACCTTGGACATTGCCTTTGATGATTAGAGCCAAGGATGTGGTTATTGATAAGTTATTGCAATCACTATGATTACTAGTACAACAAGAACAAAAAAATGAACTTAATTTTTGTGAACACATGAGAATGAAGATATGGAAAGGTATATGTTTCACTTGCCAATAAACATATTCAAATTCATTGTGAAATAAATCCTATTATTTGTTGGTATTTAGAGCTGGCAAAAATTAATTAAATCAGAAAAAAATGCATAATGAGCAAGAAACAAATCACACAAATAAACACAAAAATTTTACTTAGTAAAACTATTCAAGGTAAAAAGTGACTCTCCAACAATGTGTCAACCGGACAAATATCATTTAAATATAAAGACTTCGTTACATAACTTCCCTATTTTTTAGTTACCCAATTGTATGAACATCATTTTTTAGTTAAGCAATTGTTTGAACTTAAAATCATATTTACAAAGATAATTACATTTTAACAATGGTTCTCATTTTAACATTATTTTGCGAAACAACTATATATTAAAAAAAAAAAATCTCAACATGCAAACTTCTTAATGTGATATACAATCTCCATGTTCACATTTATCTTTAAAAAAACATTAATTTAAAATGAGTGATTATTTTCTAATGGATATGTTAAAGAATCCTTATCAACTAGTTTTCATAATTTTCATATAAATCAACCTAACATCTAAACAAAACACAGAAATAATAAATTTAAAATATAATAATTAAAATATTAAAAATTATATTCTCATAATTAAAGCCATGTGCAAAAGTAGAAATATCTACGTAAAATCCAAGTTAAAGGGGACTCGCAACATTAATCCTAGAATTTCACAAGATAACTACATCTTCCCTACTATGAGCCACACTCTACCGCTTTGCATCCGATTTTGACTGCCTGTTGTGCGAACGATGCTGTCTTGAAAAGGAGTTCCAGTAAATCCTGAACAGTGGATATTTATGCCAAGTGTTCGTTGAAAGCGTTTATATTAAGTTTGAATTCTGTCGATACAGGGTTTTGGGCGTGGTAGATGGTAGATAGATATATTTATTTTTTATTTATTATAATAATTTTAGATATAATTTTTTTATGAGTAAGAAACTGCTAATAACAAATAAATATTTTTTCATCAAAATGATTAAGACTATTAATATAGGTAAATAATAATCCTTAAAAAAATAATTTAAAATGCTAATATATAACAACTATTTTATCGACTTTACAAATTTTTGCTCTGTTTTTGTATATCATATATCATGTCTATGGCTAAATTTATTATAGAAAATACGCATTAAAATTTATATCTTCTCTTCAAACAAATATTCCATAACCCTACTACACCATATTCAACAAATCATAACTGACCATGTTTAAAGCCACAGCTATTTGAACATGGACGATAAATCTAAGGCAAACTTATGTTTTTCAACCATGCTTATTGCGATTTATAGGAGTATTTCTGCAAACCATAACATAAACCATGAAAGGGAAAATCCAAGACTTAATTCTTCACAGACATCTTGAGCAACTCTTTTACTGCACTCTATTCACTGCAAATAAATAGGATTACTCATTGTTATTGTTATTTAGAATTGTTAATTATGATATATGATAACCATCGCTCCAATGTAAAGAAATTGTGCACTAACCGTTTTCATAAAGGTACTTCTAGGAGCATGCTCATGTCTTTAACAGCTCTAATATTCTGATCTTTAAGAGATTCAATTAAAATATTACATTTAACTAAAATGCTACCAATATAAAAAAAGCCATAAATATACTCCATTCATTTTTACAAATTCTAATCATTGAAATCGTCTAAAAATTATCAGCTGCAGCCACTAGGTATAGCAATTTTAGAGAAGGGAAACTGGACATTTCCAATATGTAATACCAATAGTTATTAGCAATATCCGATAACTGTTATCTTGTAACAATCTGAAATAAAATTTTCTTCTGTAACAGAGCAGCCCTGACATAAGGTATATCTTTCTGCTCGTTTTGCACAATCTTGTTGCATTTTGGTTCAATTTCAGGCATTCGTAGCGGCAAATGGCTCTGGCAGTGAATTTCACTTTTCGAAATACACATTTGGTAAAGCTTGCGCAAATATCACTCAATTTCACTGGTGTTTTCTGTTCCGCTGCTCGCAGGTACTTTTTGCCAGGGAGTTGTCCTTTTCGGCTTCGAACCTCGAAAATTTTAAAAATTATACTTTCTTGCAGCTGTTATTCGGCTTCTGCTGTGATCGCTTAGACAACTTGATATAGTTTCTGGATTTTCGG
Organism: Pinus albicaulis; assembly: GCA_034641835.2. Taxonomy (NCBI): domain Eukaryota; kingdom Viridiplantae; phylum Streptophyta; class Pinopsida; order Pinales; family Pinaceae; genus Pinus; species Pinus albicaulis. The sequence goes on along the minus strand of CM076570.1, from coordinate 1,412,613,746 downwards.
AAGAAGTTTCGGTAAGGATTGTGACCGAGACCCGACAGCGAATCAATTAGCGAATGAATTTGTTCAATGTCATGGAAGAAAGCTTGATTAAACAGTATTTACTTTAAAGATTAAGCAAGTCGTTTATTTATCAAAAATTATTGTAAAGGTCTGTAAAGATCTGGATTTTATATCTCGGAAACTTTTCTTTCTCCACGTGGATGTGGCAAATAGTATCTCCAGTTCTCTTTGGAGTACTTTAGATGGGGTTTCGGCGGCTAAGGTGCTTCGTGTGGAAGAGATCTCCAAAAAGAAGCACACTTCCAAATTTGAGAAGCTGCTCAGTGCGTCGTGGGTAAGCAGGAATTCTTCAGAATCTCACGGTGGATTATCTTCGGAACCAGTATTGGGAGCGACCTTTTCTCGTCCCTCTTCAGATTCATTGGTAAATCCAGATCGTGGTACTAAAGCAGATTCAGAGCTCAACTCTGGCATCGTTAGCCCTTTCTCTTTGTCTTCAAATTCAACCGTACGAGATGTAGATCGGAATTCGAGCATGAAGAGTCATTGCACGGTACGTGACAGTTCAGATGTTCTTGGCCCTTCAAACTCTGCGTTTTTCTCTGGGAAAGGGGACTTGGGGATCACGGCGTTTTTTGCTTCTTTGCTGATTGATTGTCAAGGATCGAACTCTGGCTCCATAACGCTTGCGCGGAATTCTGGAGCAGAAACAATGATTTCTATCTCTCTGCTTTCCCCAGTGCCGGATTCCTCTTCGGATTCGGTTTCCCAGCGTTCAGCGCCATCAAAGTCAGATTCGGAAATTTTCAGCATTTAAGCGCCTCCACCCACTGTTACGATTTTACCTCGGTGACTTCGGAGATCGGCGTTGTGGGTGAGGGCTATTCCTATTCGGATTCCTCTCAGAACTTCCGCTCCATCCATTGCAGCGATGTTCTCTCGATGCGTTTGGAGTTCAGCTATGATAACGAGGCTTATTCCGCTCCACCAAGGAATGAACTCTCGCATCTAGGTATGATTCTTAATTCAAATGATATTGCTAAAACTTTTAATTCGAACCCTAATTTAAACCGTAATTTTATTTATGAAAAAAAATAACAATATAAATTCTAATTCTATGATAAATAATAATAGTATTTACAATATCGGAAATAATATTATTTTTAATAATGATATTAATAATAATAAAACTAATAATTTAATTAACCTAAGCAATATTTATATCAATAATAATAATAATTATAATAATAATAATTTAACTATTACAACTCACCATAACATCATTACCAATATGATTTATAATAATAATATAACTAGCATTGACAATAATTTTATTGACCTAAACAACACTGATTATAATAATAATGTATGTAAGATTAACAACACCATAAACAAAAATAATAGTAATTTCAATAACAATAATAATATTAATAAGAATTATTTTTTAATAATAAATTCTATAACCTTTTTAGTTTTAATTTTTATTTTGTGTTTTTAATCTCTTTAATAAGAAGATTCTCATTCATGACGTAATCTGTAACATTGAATATGGCATCAAGGATTTTCCGAATAATATCAAGGAGACTAATATTAGACAGGATTGTTCCATTATTCTTAGGAAGGCTAAGCCTCTCAAAAGAGATTTGAGCAAGCATGAGTTTCTAGCCTTGGCCCTTAAATCTCTGGGACAATCGTGACATTATCATCCTTAAGGCGAACAAAGGTGGTGCCATAGTCATTTGGATAAATCTGACTATGTCAACAAAATGATTGAACATCTATCTAATAGTGGTTGTGACTACCGCAATTAATGTTAACTAGTTAATTGACATATTATTATTTGTTTAAGAAAAAAGATTGAGACAATTAATATTTAGCTGGAAAAGTTATTTTCCTTATTAATTTTGAATAATAAAATTAGTTATGGAAAGTAAAATTAAAAAGGCTAACGGTAAATGTTTTCCAAGAACTGAAAGGTTGTTGGACAACTTGAACAGTTACCTGCTCCTCTAGGGATAAGAGACTCATCCTAGTGAGGAATAAGGGTTTTGTTCATGGGCTAAGGAGGGAGTGAAGATTTTTTTGAGCTAATAGAGACCAGTGAAAATCACTTAGCATTGTCCTAAAGTTTTTTGGCACTGACTGGACTTGGAGACCTGAGGTCATAGTAGAAAACTCTACTGTCAAACTATACCTCTTCACGAGTGGAGCATGGGAGCAACAAGAGGACGTGATTGCCTCTCCTTAAGGTTGGGTGGACACCAACAAACAAATACACTTTCAGATAAGTGTATGTTATTTTAGAATTGAATAGATAGGAAGGTTGTTTACAAGCTTTCTGTACACAGTGAATTTATTATTTAATTTCAGAGGAAAGTTGTTTATCTTTGAAACATTTTCTTTCTTATAGAAAAGTGACAAGTGGTGAATTATAAATAACTTTTCAAAATACTTGCAGACTCTCTCATTATTTCTATAATATGTTGTAGAATAGTTCCGTGTACAATCCTATGGGAGAAACAATTATTATCTGTGAGTTATTTGAAGTTACAATAGATAAATATCAAAAGAAAATATCAGAACCAAGAAACTTAGACAACTGAACAAAGTATGTTTCTTGCGGGAAAGAGTCTTTTATCTATCAAGTTGTAAACAAAATTTCTAAAATGAAGAGACATAATGATTGAGGAACAACTATTAAAATTATAAACTGCCGTGACAAAAAAGTAGAATCTTTTAGAAAAATTACAGTCTAAATAACTAGTACAGTGAGGGCTTTTGGTTCTGGGCACGGGACAAAACCCCAGCCCAGTACAAGTCGCCTTCTCTAACTAAACTATACACGGACGACACTGTGAGGTGGTTCGGTCACCGGGACCTAATCTTGGTAAAAGAAAATAGACAAAAATACATGTATCGTAAGCAATGAAACAAAAAGTTGGAGATTTAAACTATTGTAAAAATAGTAAACAGATATTTCCGAGTAAACCTGGTTAAGACCCGAATATCAATTATATTTACATATTAACAATTTAAATGAACCCAGTAAGGTAAACAAATCAAAGATTAGAATTGGAGCATGTTCACACGTTTGTAAAATAAAACTTTATATTCCATTAAACACGAAATAAGCCATTGTGTGTAAACTTATTACATACAGTCGAAACGCAAAGAAAAACTATTCCAAAAGTAAATCTTTACAACATTCGAATTTTCTAGATTGCAAACTGAGTAATAAGAAATGAACCCTACAGTGAACCCCTCATAATAAAAACACAGTGAAATGATACAACAATTAGGAGTACGAGAGAGAAAGATTATCCGAGGCCCCAAGGGTTCTGGCTGGATACTATCTCTTAAATTTTACAATATGTAAAATGAACCAAAGCATAAATAATGTCGACAGACTACTCCATAGACAGAGCCAAGAATTGGGTTTCTAAACCCCAAAAATGCTAGAATATTCGCTTGAGACACATAGGCTTCTGAGTCTGAGTGAAAATATTATGAGTACCTAGAGGTGAGCGAGATGTATTAGCAATGCGCCGAAGCAAATGGAAATTCAAAGTGATATTTTGAAGCAAGAGAGCCGCCAACAGTGAAAGAGCAAGACCTGTAGCAAATAGCCATGTAAAGTAAAACTGTAAGGAAATTTTCCAAGACGCCAAGCATATTTCTATTCAGACAAAGAATTTGTGTTAAAATAATTTAAGGATTTGATAGGGTTTTTTACCTGTGAAAAAGGACTTCGCCACGACAATTTAAGCTTAGTACCGAAATCCTTTAACACCGAGAAACATAGTTGATAAGGAAATTGAATTAAGAGATTAAACCCTGAGAATAAGTAGGCATAAAAAAAAAATGTATAAGCCAAGGGAGCAGAATTATTTTTGCCTGAGCTACGGTGAGGAGCATAGAAACCAAAATGGCAAGAAAAGCCACGATAACAGAGGTCTCATTCCACCTATAGATCATTGCATTCTGCAAATGGGACCTCAATATCATAATGCCACAAAGCTAATGGGCACTTCACCTCTGAGGTCCTCCCAAACTGGAATGAAAGTATCAATACTGGCGGAACCGAAGCTTGGAAACAAATCGCAGGGGTGACAACTCTTAGAGTGGAAGAGCTATTCACATGCACAGTGACAAAATCCGGTAAAACCTAGGGTTGGTGGGGTTAACAATGTAAATTCCCACCTGAAATGACAATTGTCGATCGCCAAGAATTCAACGGTTAAGATCTCAGGCAAGATCATCGAAAAATGCAAGAAATCATGGTGAATATCACATCTTTCCGGTGGGTTTAATAACCAGTACCTACTGCATTTATTTTCCTTGACGTGCCAGTTTTACCTCAGTTGTATCAAGGCTAAAAATATCTTTCCACATGCAGGTTGAAAACCATATGCAACATTAAAGTTTGTTTCCGTCGGATTAATACATTAAGCCTTAAAACAAAATCATATTTTATGACAAGACTTCCCATGGTGGGTGATAGGTTATAGTTATATGTTGATTAAGCTTAGAGTCTTTATGAAGATTGGTATAGGTTGGTTTTGTAGAATTATATTAGTGTAATTAAGTATAGGTTAGTAATTTTAGCATTGGATATTGTAAGAAGTAAAGTTTTTTTTTTAATTTGGTGTATGTGTATGTCACAAGTGGTATTAGAGCAGCATTCATACGCTGGGACCCTAAGGGTCAACTAATGATTAAGTTGTGTGTAAACTGATGCATAGAAAAGAAACATAACAAGAAACACCATAAGAAGGGGATCAACGCAACAACCACCCCAGAACACAGGAGAACCTCAAACACAACCAGTAGTGAGCCCTGATATGTGGGTTCAGCTAAGTGTGGATCAGCACCAGCAAACAATGTTAGATCTAAGACTTTTGTGATCCATAGCATAGACAGAAATGTCCTTCGGATTAATCACATCATTAGGATTAGGTCGATGTTTCGAACCAGCTAATGTGGTTCATCCTTAGGACAAGGTGGAGAAAGTAATTGATCTCGAAGAATAAATAGTGGAGATGCATCAATGCCCGAAAATAGCCATTGAGAGCTAGTTGTTAAAAACTAGCCATTAAGACTAGTTGTTAAGAACTCGCCGTTAGATAGATAGTTAGTTAAAAATTTAATAAATTAAGTCAAATTAAATAATAAATTAATTAATTAAGAAGGAAATTTATTAAAAGGGGGGTTTATAAATTTATTATGTAATAAATAAAATAGGTAATAGGGAGGGGGGAGAATTTTAATTTTAATTTTAATTTAAGATAAGATATAATTATTAAAAATAAATAAATTAATTAATTGTATACAAAACATAACCAAAAATACCTAATAAAGTAAAAGGGGTGGTAATTTTTTTTTTAATTTATTTAATAAATAAATAAATAAATATAGTTAAGTAGTGAATTAAATAAAATTTTAATAAAAAGGGGGTTATATAAATTATTATGTAAATAAATATAATAGGTAATAGGGAGGGGTTAATTTATATTTTATTTTATTTGATTTACTTATTTTATTTTTTAAATAAGATAAATAAATTAAACAAAAATATAAAATAAAATAAATCCAATAATTAATTAAAAATAATAATAATAATTAATTGATCAAAAAATATATAAATTAATTAAGAAAATAAAAATAAAATAAAAACAAACAAAATCACCACGCAAGAGCTGGGGTCCAACTCTTACTTAATTTCCAACCATTATCACGGTTGAGATTCTTCGCATGTCGCTCAATTTTGATCGCCTCCTTTAATTTCCTATGGTGGAAATGATCTACCTTGGCAACGACTTTGGAATCTTCAATAGAAACATGGTGGCAGGATTTTTTTTTAACTTAATTAATTAATTTTTGGATTTATTTTATTTTATATTTTTGTTTAATTTATTTATCTTATTTAAAAAAATAAAAATAATTAAAAAATAAAATAAAATAAGATAAATAAATAAATAAAATAAAATATAAATTAACCGCTCCCTATTACCTATTATATTTATTTACATAATAATTTATATAACCCCCTTTTTATTAAAATTTTATTTAAATCATTATTTAACTATATTTATTTATTTATTTATTAAATCGAAAAATTTACCACCCCTTTTACTTTATTAGGTATTTTTTATTATGTTTTATATACAATTAATTAATTAATTTATTTTTATTAATTATCTGGTTATCTTACCTTAAATTAAAATTAAAATTAAAATTCTTTCCCCTCCCTGTTACCTATTTTATTTATTACATAGTAAATATATAAACCCCCTTTTAATAAATTTCCTTCTTAATTAATTAATTAATTAATTAATTTGACTTAATTTATAAAAATTTTAACTAATTGTCTATCTAACAACTAGTTCTTAATGGCTAGTTTTTAACAACTAGCTCTCAACGGACTTTTTCAAGCATTGATGCATCTCCACTATTTATTCTTCGAGATCGATTACTTTCTCCACCTTGTCCTGAGGATGAACCACATTAGCTGGTTCAAAACGTCAACTTAATCCTAATGATGTGATTAATCCAAAAGACATTTCTACAAGAAAACAAGTAGACTGCTGGAGGAACAACAGCATCAAACCAACATACTATTGAATACAATACAGAAATTATAGGAAGAAATGGTGTGTGTTCGAAGTGATAAATAGTGTTTGATGCAAGAACAACAAAAGATACTCAAGAGCCTGTTAAACAAGAAAAATCAGGAAATAGAACACCCCAGTGCTGATAGGGACATGCAAGAAGGTGATGAGCGAAAAACAAGGGACCACACCACTGACAGGGTGGAAAGAAGCCCATCCCAACGAAGCAACAAGAATAAAAACTATAATGAAGCAGAATCTAGCAATTTGTCATATCAACAAGAAGTTAAGAAGCAAAAAGTGGAGCTTCAGGGGGAGTTTCGAAAAATAAAACCACCAACATTTGATGGTGAAGCTGAGGAAGTGGTAGAGGCTTGGATGATAAACATGAACAAATATTTTCAGGTTTATGAGTACAGCAACAACCTGAAGGCCAGACTGGCCATATATCAGTTAAGAGAGAAAGCCACTCTGTGGTGGGAAGAAGTAAAGAATGTTCGCAGCATTAAAGACCAAGATGTTGCCTAGGAATCATTCCAGCAATACTTCAAAGACAAGTATTTAACAGAACGTTTCTACGATGAGAAATTTAAATAATTTCATAACTTGAAGCTGGGACATATGACTATGGACGAGTATATCACCAAGTTCACCTCCCTGTTAAGATATGTCCCATATCTTCGAGAGGAAAAGGCTAAGGTACAAAGATTTCTGAGCATCTTGCCGATACATATGAAGGAGCGAATTGAATTTGTAAATCCCATAACCATGGATGAAGCCATTCGTAAGGCATGAATGTGCTATCAGTAGTCCAAGGCAAAAGCGGAGGTTGGCAAAAGTTGTCAGCCAAGGAAAGGACAAAAAGGCAGCTCAAACTTCAAAGGCGCCAAAAATAATAACTTTAAGAATTCTACACGAAGTTTTGTGTAACATTCAACATAAGATATTTACCCCAACTTACCATGGTAATAAAAAAAATTTACATATCAATAGTAACAATTCATTATCTCCAACCTAAGTTTTCGCTGAATACATATCTATTTAAATATCCGTAACTATTCACATGTTGTCACAACACTTATGACTTGTGCCTTGCTCGGACTTCTGTGGTTACATTACATCTCTGTACTAATTATTATGTATTGGATAATGTTTTCAATGCAAAGGTTTTTTTTTTTTTTTTTTTCTCCGCACCATAACTTTGATTAAATCATTGCTCTCTGATTTATTGAATGTACCCGGTCATGGGTTATTGGTTGCCACGTTCACATGTAATAAAGGAGGAATTATGGTTCCGGCTCCTTGGAATATGGTTTATGTGTAATGGTTGATCCGCGGTCATTAAACTCCGACGAATGTTATGGTGGAGGCTCTCGATCTGTGCATCCTCCAGCTGGCAGACTCCTTGCCCTCGATCTGCCCGTGATCGGACGGTGCGCAGATTCCGAGGTTGGGGTAATGACCTCCCTTGCCGTCTGCCTTTCCCGGGTCCATTTCCATTGTTTACCTCCTCCGACAGGGTTCTGGAGCTCTCGGCCAAGCTGAGTCTTGGCCGAGCATGTCCGCTGGCTCGCTCCGCAACAGACAGGTTCGATTCTGATGATGAACTGGTTTGCTCCTGTGGTGGCTAGGGTTTACCTCTTCGCCCCACTTCTGGTAAGCAAAACGGTGGTTCCTTTGTTAATTTTTTTTGTGTTTTTTCAATCGGCTTGCTAGTTATGGAAGTTTAAGTTCCACCGGATTGGGTTTAACAGTTTTTTTCGTTTTCCCAAGGGTTACTCTGCATACTCGAGGCGCTCCTCGTGAAGATTGACGCTGTTAGGAATCCATCCTCACGCGTGTCCCTCAACAACCTCACCAAGTAAGGTACCGAGTTCGACCGCACGCAGTCGCTAACGCAGTAATTTCGTTCCGCACTTAATGATTGAACTCCCATCTTTCGTTTCCATTTGGCATACAAAAAGATTTACATCGGCTCTTAATTCTCAGGTACCCTTCGAGACGACAGAACAGGTTCTTTGGAAGAACGAAATTGATTTTAACCTTACCCATTCCGGGAGGGTTTCCATCCTATAATCTGTAGTCACAGGATTTTAAGCTGGCTAGATATGAAACATAATCGCTGGAATTGACTGTTGAAATTCTTCCATCGATTACAACCCGAGTTCCAGGGTTAGAGTCTGTGTTTTTTTATATTTATTTATGTTGGCAAGACTATAGATAATGCCGTTTCAGGGTTAAGGATTTTCCGTTCTCCTGAGTGATTCTCGTTTTGATACCATTAACTCTTAACGACAGTAACGCCTGCTCTTGTATGATAATCATTGGTTTCAAATGCTCGCATTGTTTTTTTTTCCTAGTTCTGTAACTGTGGAAGGGGTGGAGCAGAATACTCTTTGTGAATGGGCCGCTGAATGCAATACCCTTTTTTTGAAATTTCGTTATAAAGATTATGGGTAACTTGAGTTATTCCTTCTGCTACGATTTAAGTGTTCATATGGTTTCCTGTCAAGTGCTCTGTTTACATATTTCTAAGTTTTGATGTAGTTTCGTTGCATGTATTCTGTCGGTTGAACTCATTGTGTCACCATGGGTTCTCTGGAATAATGTGCTGAATATCAGTCGTTGTTTCTCGTTACATTTTCTTTTCCGGTTGTTATTATATATATATCTATATATTCCGTATGTTTTCTGCTCCCGGGTCTTCCTTAACACCGGGTAGCAGGGTGACCGGACCACCCACCCAGTCCGCGCAAATCAAGTAGCAAGGGCGACATGTCCAGGGCGGAGGGTCGAACCCTTCTGCCCATGGGTTAACGCCGGTACCAGTTTCTTATTGCATACTCTTCTTGGTTGTTGGAAATGAGCAGTATGGAGTGTTAAAACTACAATCCTGTCTACTGTGCAATATATATATATAAATCTATCATTTCTGTTTACTGTGCGTAATATTTAAATCTATCATTTCTGTTTACTGTGCGTAATATTTAAATCTATCAACTCTTTGCAGTAACCCTAGACTCTGCTTTGCTTTTATTCGTTATGAGAATCATACTACTTATTTCGTAACTGTACTGTACATAAAGAAATTCACTGTCTTTTATTTACTTTATTTCTGTTTCTCTACGCATTGAAACCATTCTATCTACATTAACTTAACAATTCATTTAGTAATAAAATACAGAAATAAATATCACTGCCATCAACTTCTGTAATGGAAAACTCATCTGTTTTTCAAGATAGCCATAGATGCCCGTTTCCTCCCAACCATAAACTGGCAACTACATGCCCAGTTTCCCTCCGAGCTTCACGCCTGTAATTATTATCGCTGTGATAATTCTGGAGGAGGTGTTTGGACAATCCGGTCCAGCCCTCCAACTCCAGTGGAACAGAACTCTGGGGAGACTCGGGACAGTCCGGTCCAGTCTCCAACCCAGCTAACACTCTGATCTGGTAATTGTTTCCCAGAAACGCAGAGTTTTTCCTTTTCCTGCAGAACCCCAAAACTCTCTTGGAATGTTCTACTTATCCCAGAGTTTCTGTGGAGAAACTGTATAACTGTTTCTTCTCTGTTCCAACAACTACAGGTCCTGTTTTTACTTTACCATAAATTTTTACACAAGAAACTAATTTCTCAGTAATTTTTATTTCTCATCAAAATTAACTTTATTCAGAAATTCCAAATAACAGTAGTCACAATTAACTCATAATTAGTTAACAAAATTTAATCATTGTTAATGACTAAGAGGGTGGTTACAGTTTTCCCCCTCTGGAAGAGAACACCGTCCCTGGTGTTCTTATCCTAATTCAAGGAAAAAGCTCAGGATATGCTTCCCTAACAAAATTCTCGTCTTCCCAGGTAGCTTCCCCGGGTCCAAAGTGCTTCCATTGCACTTTAACCTGGGCGATGGCTCGTTTCCGGAGCATGATTTCCCTCCGGTCGATGATACTGTGAGGCTCGACCAGAAACTCCCCGTCTGGTTCTACCTGCACACAGTGAACTTAAGTTAATAAACAGGTTCTTGTCATTGCATTAGTATTTATCAATCAGGATTAACCACTACCTGTATGTTCTGCCAATGTATTATGTGTCTAGGATCATGAATATATCGTTTTAATAACGATAGGTGAAAAACATTATGCACCCGAATGTGACTAGGAAGAGCCAAACGATATGCTACCGGTCCTACTCTCTCCAGTATCTGGAAAGGGCCGCAGAACCGGGGTGCTAATTTAGCACAAGACGCCCATCTCAATGTGCTTTTCTTTGGTTTAATTCGAACATATACATGATCTCCAATCTCATATTCACGGTACGATCTCTTTTTATCTGCATACACTTTTTGCCTGTCTTGTGCCGCTTTCAGGTTCTGTCTAATCTTCCTCACCTCTGCTTCCATCTCTGCCAACATGTCGGGTCCCAGCATAATTCTATTCTCGGGACTGCTCCAATTAATGGGAGTTCTGCATTGCCGCCCATACAATGCCTCGAACGGGCTCATTTTTAAGGATTCTTGGTATCCATTGTTATAGGCAAATTCTATCAAATGAAGATACTCTTCCCACTTAACTGGTTGCTGCATGACATACATTCGCAGCATGTCCTCCAGTACCTGATTTACTCGCTCAGTTTGTCCGTCGGTTTGCGGGTGGTAAGCAGTACTAAAATGTACTTGCGTTCCCAAACCTGAAAACAGAGTCTTCCAGAATGCTGATGTAAATTTTACATCTCTATCTGAAATAACAGTCTTAGGAATGCCGTGCAATCTGAATATTTCACGCATGAACAGATCTGCTATTTGTACCGTCTTATAAGTGGATTGGACAGGTATAAAATGTGCCGACTTACTAAGTCGATCCACAACTACCATTATAGAATGATTACCTCGTTTTGTTTTCGGTAATACGGTGATAAAATCCAACGAGATCACCTCCCATTTCCATTCAGGAATGGGTATAGGCTGCATCAATCCAGCCGGATGCCGATGCTCGACCTTCACCTGCTGGCACTCTAAACATATGCTCAGATAACTTGCGATATCCTTCCTCATGCCTGGCCAACAGTAGTCCTTTCTTATTGCTGTCAGCATTTTTTGATATCCCGGATGTCCTGCGTAATTACTTCTGTGGTATTCATCCAGGATCATGGTTTTTAATTCCATCCTATTTGGAATAACTATCCTCTTCTTGAAAGTCAGCAACCCGTTCTGGTTAATCCCATATTCCCTGGGTTCACCTTGCTCTCCAGATTCCTGTGTTTGCTGCCACAAATACTTGTATTCCGGATCCTTGTCTTCTTCTTCTTTGATTTGTTCCAGGAACTTGTTTTCAATCTGATTAACATATAACTCATAGATGTTATGCAACTTCCTACTTAATGCATCTACAACCTTATTCTCTTTCCCTTTTACGTGCTGTAGATCAATATCAAACTCACTCAAGAAGGCATTCCATCTAGCCTGCCGAGAGTTTAAGTCAGCTTGCTTAAAGTAGCTGGTTAGACTACTATGATCAGTTTTTAACACAAACCTTTTTCCAAGTAAATAATGCCTCCATACCCGAAGAGCATGCACAACCGCAGTTAGCTCTAAATCATAGGCTGAGTATCGCTGCTCATGATCCTTCAGTTTGCGGGATTCATAGGCAATTACCTTTCCCTCTTGTGACAACACAGCCCCAACACCTTCCTTGCACGCATCCGTGCAAACCTCGAATTCCTTGCTCGGATCTGCCACACTTAACATGGGTGCTGTTGTCAGTAATTGCTTCAGTCTTTCAAAACTGTCCTGACACTCCTTGGTCCATTTGAAAACTTTCCCTTTCCTTTGCAAGGAGGTAATGGGGAAAGCTATCTTGGAAAATCCTCTTATAAACCGTCGGTAATAACCAGCCAGACCCATGAAAGACCTTATATCTGCCACACTCTGTGGCACCTTCCATTCCAAAATAGTTTTAATTTTCTCCGGGTCCACTGCTATACCTTTTTCAGATATTACATGTCCAAGATACTGTATTTCTCCTTTGAAAAAGTCACACTTACTAAATTTTGCATACAGCTGGTGCTTCCTAAGCAGTTCCAACACCATACGCAAATGCTCCTTGTGCTCTTCCGCATTCTTAGAGTAGATCAGTATATCATCGATAAAAATTAACACAAAGTTGTCCAGATAAGGGTGAAAAATACTATGCATCAGTCTCATAAAGGTGGCTGGTGCGTTAGTTAGCCCAAAAGGCAACACCACAAACTCATAGTGGCCATACCTTGTGCGGAAAGCTGTTTTGTGGATGTCTTCATCCTTAATTCTAATCTGATGATAGCCAGATCGCAAATCGATCTTTGAGAACACAGTAGCTCCTCTAACCTGGTCGAACAGGTCATCAATACGGGGTAGGGGATACCTGTTCTTAACCGTCAACTTGTTTAACTGGCGATAGTCCATACACATGCGCATGGTTCCATCCTTCTTTTTAACAAACAGCACTGGTGCTCCCCAAGGGGATACACTGGGTCGTATATACCCCTTATCCAGTAATTCTTGGAGCTGCATTTTTACTGTCAACTCTGGTACACTCATTCTGTAAGGAGTCCGGGATACTGGTGAAGCTCCTGGTAGCAGCTCTATTGTAAAATCAACATCTCTTTTAGGTGGTAATCCGGGTACCTCCTCCGGAAACACATCCTGAAATTCCTGTATCACAGGTATGTCCTCCAGTAGAGCTGCCTTATCCTTGGCCTTTGATAATCCGACTTGGATGGCATACAGCCTGCATCCCTTCCTAATGCATTTTCCCATCTGGGAAGCTGTAATTGGGCGTAACTGTGTGGGCTTCCTTATGCCTTGAATTTCTTGGCGATTTCCATCCTGATCTCTGTAATAAATTTTCTTTTCCTTACAATATAAAAGTTTCCAATGCTTTTCCAGCCAATCCATACCCAGTAACACATCATAGGATCCCAAGGGCAGAATATTTAAGTCCACTACTAATTGCTGTCCGCTGATATGTAGTGCGCAGTCTGGTATCTTGGCACTAACTTTTCTTTTAGCTCCTGGATCTATCAAAACAGAAACAGTTTGAGAGGACAGTTTACCTTCCAGCTCTATCATGGTAGATTGGTAATCAGCTTGCCGGTCCTCCAATGCTGCGTTAATTCTGGGTATGCTTCGTGCTACATCTCCTACTGTAGAGGCCTCCTGTAATTTAGCTACTGTTTCAGTCTTTCCCCGCTGTGGGCAATCTCGAAAATAGTGTGCTGCACCGTAGCCCCAACACTGCAGAGGTGGCCTCTGATTATGAGTCTGTTCAGGTTTGCTAGAAGCCTCAACAGTTTTGTCCTCCCGAGGCCATCTTATCCTCTGATGGTTCCTGCCAAATTGCTTATTAATTGAGTTCCTGGCAGAGCTCCTAAATTTACTGGTTTTGCTGCGGTTAAAACCAGCACTGCCCTTATTTTCCTTCCTTGATTGCCACCCTTTTCCCTGGTCTACCTTGGTCTTCGCTTGCTGGTAACACAGTCTTGCTTTCCTGATGGCCTCATCCATGGTTTTTGGATTTACAAATTCAATACGCTCCTTCATGTGAGAGGGTAGACTGCTCAGGAATCTTTGGACCTTGGCTTTCTCCTCCCTTAAGTATGGTACGTAGCGCAATAATGATGTAAACTTAGCGATGAACTCATCCATGGTCAACTGTCCTAGCCTCAGATCATGGAATTCTCGAGCCTTTTCATCATAAAAACGCTCAGTCAAGTACTTGTCCTTGAAATACTATTGAAACTTATCCCATGTCACATCCTGATCCTCTATCCCCCGCACATTCTTCACTTCTTCCCACCATAAGGTGGCCTTATCTTTCGGCTGGTAAATGGCTAACCGAGCTTTAAGACCACTATCATAGTCATACACTTGGAAGTACTTGTTCATGTTAATCAACCATGCTTCTGCCACTTCCTCCTTTTCTCCATCGAAGGTAGGTGGCTTTATCTTTCTAAATTCTCCATGTAATTCCACCCTCTGTCTTTTACCTGCCTTCCGTTCGTTTTCATTTTCAGATTTAGCTTCATTAAAATTTCTGTTTGGATTACTTCACTGTGACAGACTTCTTTCCTTTTGACTCATATCTTGTTCATCTGTTTGCTGTTCGTTCCCTTCTTGGAATTCTCTGCCAACACTGGGGTTTTCATTCCTGTGATTCTGTTTATCGGAGAGGCTCTTCAAGATCCTCTCCTGATCTTGCATCATTCTTTCATTTTCTCTTCGTACCCTCTCCATTTCTTCCTGCAACTGTTGTACTGTGTGTACTAAAATGTGAGTCTATTGTTGTTGCTCTTCAATTAGTCTGTTCGATCGCTGATGCTATTCTATTCCCAGCTGAACCCACATTTCGGGGTTACCCTCTTGTCGTGGCGGCATTTCTCCTCCATTTCGCGGTGGCGGTTGAGACGGTGTCCGCCTCATTTGTCCTTCCACCTAATTACTGGACTGTGCATGAGTAACATATAGTTTAATGTTAGTTGACCCTAATAGGGCCCAGCATTGTAACGTTGCTCTAATACCACTTGTAACATTCAACATAAGATATTTAACCCAACTTACCATGGTAATAAAAAAAATTTACATCTCAATAGCAACAATTCATTATCTCCAACCTAAGCTTTCGCTGCAATCATATTTAATTAATTACCCGTAACTATTCACATGTTGTCACCACACTATGACTTGTGCCTTGCTCGGACTTAAACAGTTTTACATTACATCTACCGAAAATACTAATTATTATGTATTGGATAATGTTTTGATACAAAGGTTTTTTTTTTTTTCTCGCACCATAACTTTGATTAAATCATTGCTCTAGATTTATTAGATATGTACTAGGTCATGGGTTATTGGTTTCACATTCACATGTAATAAAGGAGGAATTATGATTTATAAATTTAGGCTCCTTGGAATATGGTTATGTATAATGGTGGATCTGCGGTCATTAAACTCAGTGAATGTTGCCCGAGTGGGCTCTCACGTCATTGCATCCTCCGGGTGGCAATCTCCTCGCCCTCGATCTGCCCGTGATCCGACGGTGCGCAGAAACCGAGGTTGGGGGTAATGACTTTCATTTGCCGTCGGTCTTTTCCTGTTCAATTTCCATTGTTTCCCTTCTTCGACAGGGTTCTGGAGCTCTCGGCCAAGCTGAGTCTTGGCCGAGCATGTACGCTGGCTCGCTCAATAACAGTCAGGGTTCGAATTCTGATAATGAACTGGGTTGCTCCTACTGTGGATAGGGTTTACCTCTTCGCCACGCTTCTGGTATTCAAACTGCGGTTCCTCCGGTTAAATTTGTGTTTTTCAATCGGCTTGCAAGTTATTGATGCTTAAGTTTCTCAGAGTTGGGGTTTAACAGTTTTCGTTTTCCAGAAGTTACACTGCATGCTCATGGCGCTCCTCGTGAAGATTGATGCTGTTAGGAATTCATCCTCGCGCGGGTACCCTCAACAACCTCACCAGGTAATGTACCGTGTTGACAGTAATGCAGTGTTTTCTTAGTATATTTTGCTTTTCATGGATTAAGTTTACTCTTCCTTCACTAACATACGTCTTCACTGTGCTAACGCGAGTACTCTTTCCTCGTTCGCACTTAATGATTGAACTCCCATCTTTCGTTTCCATTTGGCATAAAAAGATTTACATCGGCTCTTAATTCTCAGTACCCTCAGGGGCAATGAGCGGAGTTCTTTGGAAAAACGGGAAATGGTTTTTAACTTCCCATTCCGGGTGGGTTTCCATCCTATAGTACGTAGTCCACGATTTAAGTTAGCTAGATGTGAAACACAATGTGAATTGAGCATTGAAAATTCTTGTCGATTACGGCCGAGTTCAGGGGTTAGAGTACAGCATTTTTTATATTTTATTTATGTTGGCAAGACTATAGATAATGCGTTTCGGTTAAGGATTTTCCATTCTCCTGAGTGATTCTCGTTTTGATACCATTAACTCTTAACGGCGGTAACGCCTGCTCTTGTATGATAATCATTGTTTTCAAATGCTCGTATCGTTTTTTCCTAGTTCCGTGACTGTGGAAGGTGTAGAACATAATACTCTTTGTGAATGGGTCGTTGAATGCAATACCCCTTTTTTGTAATTCTGTTAAAAGGATTATGGGTGAACTTGAGTTATTCCTTCTGTCACGATTTAGTTGTTCATGTGGTTTTCTGTCAAATGCTTTTTTTACATATTTCTATGTTTGGATGTGGCTTCATTGCATGTATTCTGTTCGGTTGAACTCGTTGTGTCACCATGGGTTCTCTGGAATAATGTGTTGAATATCAGTCGTTGTTTCTCATTACATTTTCTTTTCCGGTTGTTATTATATATATATATATATATATATATATATATATATATATATATATATATATATATATATATATTCCCACATGGTTTAACTCCCGGGTCTTCCTTAACTTAGGGTAGCGGGGGAGTGTGGACCACCCACCACAATAAAGCACTCAAATCAAATGGCAAAGCGTGTCGAGGGCGGAGGGTCGAGCCCTTCTGCCCTATGGGTTAACGCCGGTACCAGTTTTCTTATTGCATATTCTTCTTGGTTGTTGGAAATGAGCAGTATGGTGTATTAAGACTACATTCCTGTCTACTGTGCAATATATATAAATCTATCATTCCTGTTTACTGTGCGTAATATTTAAATCTATCATTTCTGTTTACTGTGCGTAATATTTAAATCTATCATTTCTGTTTACTGTGCGTAATATATAATCTATCAATTCTTTGCAGTAACCCTAGGCTCTGCTTTGCTTTTATTCGTTATGAGATTCATACTACTTATTTCGTAACTGTACTATACATAAAGAAATTCACTGTCTTTCATTTACTTTATTTCTGTTTCTCTGCACATTGAAAACTATTCTATTTACATTAACTAAACCATTCATTTAGTAATAAAATACAGAAGTAAATATCACAGCCATCAACTTCTGTAATGGAAAACTCATCTGTTTTTTCAAGTTAGCCGTAGATGCCCGTTTCCTCCCAACCATAAACTGGCAACTACATGCCCAGTTTCCCTCCGAGCTTCATGCCTGTAATCATTATCACTGTGGTAATTCTGGAGGAGGTATTGGGACAATCCGGTCCAGCCCTCCAACTCCAGTGGAACAGAACTCTGGGAGACTCGGGACAATCCGGTCCAGTCTCCAACCCAGCTAACACTCTGATCTGGTAATTGTTTCCCAGAAACGCAGAGGTTTTCCTTTTCCTTCAGAACCCCAAAACTCTCTTGGAATGTTCTACTTATTCCAGAGTTTCTGTGGAGAACTGTATAACTGTTTCTTTTTCTGTTCCAACAACTACAGGTTCTGTTTTTACTTTACTATAAATTTTTACACAAGAAACTAATTTCTCAGTAATTTTTATTTCTCATCAAAATTACTTTATTCAGAAATTCCAAGTAACAGTAGTCACAATTAACTCATAATTAGTTAACAAAATTTAATCATTGTTAATGACTAAGAGGGTGGTTACATTTTGTCAGTAAACAATTTTGCAGAAATCATCAAAGAACCCGATGGCTAGTAGAAGAGAAGCATACAGTGGCATCTAGAAAACCTGAGCAAGGGCACATGACCAAACCACCTCTACAATGTTGGGGGTGTAGGGAGGCACATTATTATAAAAACTGCCCACAGTGAGCGAGAGGTGATACGGTTGCAAATTTGTAGGAGGCTTCTACAGTAGGCGATGTGGCGCGAAACATTACTCTTTTCAACATAGCATTGGAGGATCGACAGGCAGATTATCAACCAACAATGATTGATTTGGAAGATAAATTACTGTCTCAATCTGTTTCTATTTTGGTAGACCCAGGTGCAAGTCTAAGTTATGCTAGTCTCAAAATAGAGGAAATTTGTAAATTAAAAGGGCAGAAATTCAAAAAACCTTGACTAGTACGGCTAGCCATAGGAGCGAAAAGAAAGGTAACTGCCAAAATTGCAAAGTGCACATTAGAAATTGCATAACAACAATTAAATGTTGACTTGAACATACTTCCATTAGGGTCCTATGATGTTTTTCTCAACATGGATTGGCTAGAAAAACATTGGACCTTAGTGGACTGTAAGGAAAAAATCATTTCTTATAGAATGTAAGATGGAACACGCAAGGAGATTCAGGGAATCAAGAAACCACTACGGCTATGTCCAATTACAGCATCCCAAATGCATAAATGTATGAGGAAGGGATGTCATATATATTCTATTCGGGTGGGATATGCTAATTCCAAGGAAAAATCACCCATGATGGAAAACATACCAGTGGTACAAGATTTTATGGATGTTTTTCCATAAAATATCCCTTGATTACCACCAAGGCGAGATATTGATTTCACCATAGAATTAATTCCAGGAACATATCCTATGTCAAGGGATCCTTATAGAATGAGTGTTTAAGAATTAACTGAATTAAAAATGCAGTTAAAAGAACTACTGGACAATGGTTATATTCGTCCAAGTGTGTCCTTGTGGGGAGCACCACTGTTGTTCGTTAAGAAGAAGGATGGAACCATGCGAATGTGCATGGGCCATAGACAACTCAACAAGTTAACAATTAAAAATAAATATCCTCTACCAAGGATTGATGATCTGTTCGATTAGGTGAAGGGGGCCACAGTATTTTTAAAGATAGATTTAAATCTGGATATCACCATATCCAAATTAAGGATGAAGACACTTACAAGACTGCTTTCCGTACCAAGTACGGGCATTATGAATTTGTGGTGTTACCCTTTGGGTTAACCAATGCACCAACAACCTTTATGTGGTCAATGCATGGTATATTCCATCCTTTCATGGATAATTTTGTACTTATATTTATAGATGAAATTTTAATCTATTCTATAAACCAGGAAGAACATAAAGAGCATTTAAGGATTATGCTGGAAATGTTAAGGAAACACTAGTTGTATGCTAAGTTCAGCAAGTGTGACTTATTCAAAACATAAATGCAGTACTTAAGCGATGTCATTTCAACAGAAGGGATTGCATTTGATCTAGAGAAAATCAAGACAAACATGGAATGGCGAGTACCCCATAATGTGGTAGATATCCGATCCTTTATAGGATTAGCAGGGTACTATCGGAGGCTTATTGAGGGATTTTCCAAAATTTCTTTTCCCATTACTTCCTTGCAAAGGAAAGGAAAAGTCTTTAAGTGGAATGTAGAATGCTAGAACAGTTTTCAGAGGCTGAAGCAGTTATTGACCACTGCACCAGTGTTGAGGGTAGTTGACCCCAACAAAGAATTTGAAGTTTGTACAAACGCTAGTAAAGAGGGTGTTGGGGCAGTTTTATCTCAAGAAGGAAAATTAGAGGCATATGAGTCAAGAAAGTTGAAGGTACATGAACAAAGGTACTCAGCCTATGATCTAGAATTAACAGCAGTAGTACATGCACTCATGGTATCGACACACTACTTTTTGGGTAAAAAGTTTGTGTTAAAGACAGATCATAGAGGCTTGACTAGTTATTTCAAACAAGCTGATTTAAACTCAAGACAGGCAAGATGGAATGCCTTTCTAAGTGAGTTTGATATGTACATCCAACAACTGAAAGGTAAGGAAAATCGGGTGGCTGATGCTTTAAGTAGAAAGCTGCATTGTGTTTATGAGCTTTACTATAATCAACTTGAAAGTAAATTCTTAGATCAAGTAAAATAAGAATCATGGAAAGATCTGGAATATCAATTCCTATGGTAGCAAATGGAAGAAACCAGAAAACAAGGAAGTGCTTCTGAATATGGAGTTAATAAGTATCATATCCTAACCTTTAGAGGAAAGGTGTATGTACCAAATCGTGTGGACCTAAAGGAGCTAATCATGGATGAATACCATCGCAGTAATTATGCGGGTCACCCAAGATACTAGAAAACGTTAACTACTATTAGAAAAGTATATTTCTGGCCTGGTATGTGTAAAAATATTGCTGAGTATCTAAATAAATGTTTGGAGTGTCAATAGGTTAAGGTGGAGGATCGACATCCTACAGGATTGTTGCAGCCCATACCGGTACTTGAATGGAAGTGGGAGGTCATATCCCTAGACGTCATTATAGGTTTACCGAGGTCAAAAAGGCACAATGACTCCATCATGGTGGTAGTTGGAAAATTGAGTAAATATGCACATTTTATACCTGTGCAATCTACTTACAAGATTGTACATATAGCGAACATCTTCATGAGAGAAATTTTTAGGCTACATGGTATTCCAAAGACGGTTATCTCAGACTGGGATGTAAAGTTTACCTCAGCATTTTGGAAAACTCTGTTCATAGGTCTGGGGACCCAAATAAACTTTAGCACTGCTTATCATCCTCAAACAGATGGTCAAATAGAGCGAGTAAACAAAGTTTTCGAAGACATGTTGCGCATGTATGTGATGTAGCACCAACCAAATGGGAAGACTACTTGCATTTGGTTGAATTTTCTTACAACAATGGTTATCGGGAGTCCATTAAGATGAGTCATTTCAAAGCCCTATATGGGACGCAATGTCACACACCCATAAATTGGAGCAGCTTCGAAACAAAATTAATGTTGGGACCAGAAATGTTGGCTGAAATGGAATCAAAAGTAGAGAAGATAAGACAAAATTTGAAGGCTGCACAAGATCGACAGAATATCTATTCATATAAGAAGAGTACTTATCGGGAATTTGATGTGGGAGATCATGTGTATGTGAGGATCAAACCCAAGAAGAGTACCTTGCAGTGGACCTCTTGTGCCAAGTTAGCTCCCAAGTTCTGTGGACCTTTCCAAATTTTGGAAAGTGTAGGGCCTGTGGCATATCGACTAGCATTACCCAATCACATCCGGGTACACAATGTGTTTCATGTGTCCCTGTTAAAGTGACATGTGCATGATTCGAACCATGTAATTCATAGGAAGAATATACAGGTAGGATAGAATTAAAAATCCTAAATTAAAATATGTTTTCTTTATGAAAATTTGACAAAGAATTTTTTTGTTTATAGGTAGAGCTGGATAGCGAGTTTTTGGTCGAGCCATAACACATACTTCACCAAAGGGAAATTATGCTCCAGAAGTGAGTCATCACCCAGTTTAAAGTGCAATGGAAGCGCTTAAGGCCAAATGAGGCTACTTGGGAGGACGAAGGGTTTGTGCGCGAAGCTTACCCAAAGCTATTTGCTGAGCTGGAGTGAAATAGTGAGGACGGTGTTACTTCCAAGGGGGGAAGTTGTGACAACTCCAATTAATGTTAACTAGTTGTTAACTAGTTAATTGCCATATTATTATTTTTTTAAGGAAAAAGATTGAGACAATTAATATTTTGCTCGAAAAGTTATTTTCCTTTTTAATTTTGAGTAATAAAATTAGTTATGGAAAGTAAAAGTAAAAAGGCTGATGGTAAATATTTTCCAAGAACTGAAAGGTGGTTGGACAGTTTGAATAGTTACTGCTCCTCTAGGGATAAGAGACTCATCCCAGTGAGGAATATGGGTTTTTTCCACGAGCTAATGAGGGAGTGAATATTTTCCTGAGTTGGTAGAGACCAGTGGAAATCATCTAGCATTGTCCTGAAGTTTTCTGGCACTGACTAGACTTGGAGTCCTAAGGTCACAACAAAAAACTCTATTGCCAACCTGTACCTCTTGAGGAGTGGAGCACGGGGGCAAGGAGAGGACGTGATTTCCTCTCTTGAAGGTTGGGTGGACACCAACAACCAAATACACTTTCAGATAAGTGTCTGTTATTTCAGAATTGAATAGATAGGAAGGTCATTTACAAGATTTTTGTACACAGTTAATTTATTATTTAATTTCAGAGGAAAGTTGTTTATCTTTGAAACATTTTCTTTCTTATGGAAAAGTGACAAGTGGTGAATTATAAATAACTTCGCAAAATAATTGTAGACTCTCTGATTATTTCTATAATATGTTGTAGAATAGTTATGTGTACAATCCTATGGGAGACACAATTATTATCTGTGAGTTATTTTAAGTTACAACAGATAAATATCAAAATAAAATATTAGAACCAAGAAACTTAGACAACTGAACAAAGTATGTTTCTTGCAGGAAATAATCATTTATCTGTCAAGTTGTAAACAAAATTTCTGAAATAAAGAGACATAATGATTGAGGAACAACTATTAAAATTATAAACTATCTGTTACATAGTAATTTGTCACTGTCCCTGCAATCCCCATCTCGCACATGGGAGGGTCATTTTTCTAACTAATTAGAAGTGTCATGCCTTGCGAATACCATCATTGCATCCCTTTCCATGAGGACAACATTCCTTCTGTTGACCATTTCCTGAGCAGACCACTAAAAACACCTATTTTTTCCTTGGCGCTGGTAGCCCATGATGCCCTCGCGCCAATGAGGAAAATTAACACTGAGCCAGTGCCAGTTGGCACTCTATCTCAGTGAGCTTCCTGTGCCAATCCGTTTGTGGAAATTGTTTTAAAAATAGAGGCAAATTTTCGATCACAACAACTTTGTGGATGACTCATAGGGAGTGGTTCGATTGAATAACCATGACCTTCCTCCTTTGCCCTCTTGTTTCCACCTTATGGGGAAACCTCCCAAGGGATAAGGCCTCCCTTCCACTATTGTAGGGATCCCAACCTCCTCCTCTCCTCTATAAATATAGCAATCTTCCATTGTTGTGCTAGTTGAACATATTATGGTTGAATAGATAGCTGAAAAAGTTAGCATAGAGAGGAAGCAATCATAGCTTTGGGAGAATAGTGCAGAGTATGATTGTTTGTGATTGGGAACATAGTGAGATCTTGGACCTTTGTTCTTGAGGGTGTGGCAAACGTGCTTGGATACAGACCAGTCGAAGGAGAGCCTCAACATCAAGGCTTAGTTGTAAACTCCCCTTGTCTTTATCATAATAAAATGCATCTGATGTTTATCTTCCACTCTTGTTTACATCTATAATGAGATTTCTAGCATTCCTTGATCAGTTAGATAGGTTGTAATTGTTTTATGTTTGTCTTGGTTTTACGTTTTTCGTGGTGTCTTGACTGTATTTACAGGTAATCGGACGTTGGTAGCAGCGTGTATCGAGCTTGAGAAGAGCGACGAATCAAGAGGCTTCGACGAAAGAAGACAACATAGCATCAGAACGAGGTAGGTCATCTTCCTTGCTCCGAATTTCATTTACAATCTAGGAAGGTAGATGTTAGTATGTTCCCGTAGTTGCTAGACCCACCCTAGGGCTAGAGGGATCGCCTCTGTCCACAGAGGGGATTTACCTGGACAACAAATTGGCGACTCCACTAGGGAGTTTCCTTTGAGTTTGTCACTCTTTGAGGTCTTAGTCATTTGACGGATTTAGTCGAACGACCATTTCCCTATTTTTTCCTATGTTTTTCATCAATTACGATCTTTTAGTTTTTTCTTGAAGTGGTGAGTTTAGTCTTGGTTGGGAGAAATTCTTTGTTTTTTGCTGTTCAGGCATTGGCGCTTTTATTTTTCTGACAGTAGCACCGATTGGCGCTAGTTGTCAGTTAGCAGCCCACGCCAATTGGCCATTGGAACAAGTTTTCAGTGAGCAAGTTGCGCCAGTTGGCGCTAGTTTCACCCACAAAAGTCGTGCCAATTTCAAGGTGTGTGAAAATTTGAGGTTTTTTCCCTAATTCCTCCACCAGTGTGTCTTTCCCTTCTAGTATTTTTCTCTGTATGATTTAATCGTTCTCCCCTCTACTTTTTTACTTATGAGCATAGATTACATTACTCTTTGTTCAATTGAAAAGTCTTCTTTCTATGATTGCTTGATTTAAAAGGGAATGAATGCCTTGTTTTGAGCTCATGCTTTGGAAGTCCATTTTGTACTTGACCTCATATGTCTTGTAGCCTTTTGAGGAATTTTGTTACAAAGTGTTTAAAACAACGATTGCATTCTTAGTGTTTTTTTTCATCCTTTTTGCATTCATCCTTCCATTAAGGAGATTTGCGTTCATTTAGTTTTCATCTGAAAGTTTTCTTTTCGTTAAAATGCATTATATCACATTGCATTGAAAAGTATTTTTGAGATTTATCATTGAACTTAGATCACATTGTTTAATGATTGAAAGCTAAAAATCGCATCGAGCGCATTCTATTTCATTAAAAGCATGCATTAAGTAGATTCTCATTTCATCAAAAAATGCATTGAGTGCATTCTTATTCTTTCAAAAAAAGGAAATTGTGCATAGATGACAATTGCATAGTTTTAAAAGAAGAGGATTTTGCATAGATTACATTGCATAATTCGCATCATTGAATGTTTTAGATTACTTTTGGATAGGGAAAGTCATCTAGTTTGGAAAAAATTTCATTTGCAGTGTTGTTGTTTGTTGCATCATTATTTGAAGCTCTTCCCTTAACTAGATAACATTCATTGAATTGAAAGCTTTATTTCCTCATATAGTTGCATATAGGAGATTGTCAGATGACATGCGGTAGGGCCTTAAAACCGAGACATAATTGAAGATCAACCATAAAATTTATTGAATTAACCTAAGGAAGCATTGAAACCTAACGAAACATTTTAGTAGTCTAAGGTAGAGACGTGTTCTGACGTCTTTAAGCCTAGTAGTTGTTGCTCATCATCTGGCTACAGATAGCGCTAGTACGGACTTGTGCTCCCCGTACCATCGAGTATATAAAGGGAGACCCCATTAGGTTGCAATCCTTTATCCATAGGAAGTTGAGTCTGCCGCCTTTTACCCGTGATACACCGCACACAACATTCAGGGAGATTACCTGCATGTACGTTAAGTCCTTGGTTGATTTCTCTTTCATTTTTACCAAGGTGTATATGGAAGTTCACGGATATCTGCTACACCCATTTACCTAGATTACCAGAGCAGTCATTTCAATCTTTACTGACTCCATAAATTTGAAAAGATCATCAAGCTCTTGTCCTTTCAAGATTGTGTCCAACCTAAAAGTGATAGAGTCATATTTTGCTTGTTTCTCGACTCTTAAAATATGAAACAGCAGAGTCTGGTTTCAGTGTCTTAAAAAATTAATCTCCCAAGAAATATTCCTAGTTAGAAATTTTGTCCTTAGTGTTTTATTTCAAGGTCGTTTCCGATGGCAAATTTTCCGGAGTTTTCCAACCAAGGAATCCCCTCCGATGGGAATCCTGGTCCTTTTCCTCCTTTTGGAAATGTTGGTGCTCCTTATATGGCAATGTTGTCCCTTCCTGGGTTAACTGTTGGGTTGCCTGTTTGGTTGTTTTCAACCTCTGTGGTCCCAAGTGTTCCAGCTACCATACCATCCACTCCTCCACCTGAGCAACGCCACGTTGATTAGAAGGTGGAACTCTCCTCTTATTCGCCTGTTTCTTCGTCCTCATATTCTACTTCGCCTAGTGAAAGTTTGGATTCTAGTACCCAGGTGGCTAAGAAGAAGAAAAAGAAGACTAAGAAGAAGAATTCAGATAAGCGAGAGGCTAATTCTGCAGCTGTTGCTTCTAAAACACCTACTCTTGATGAACCTTCCAACCCTCCGCGTAAAGTTAAGTTCCCTTGCATGTTGTGCCAAGGAAACCATCTACTTCGAGATTGCCCTAGCATTCCCAAGGTGCTC
Source organism: Pinus albicaulis (assembly GCA_034641835.2). Lineage (NCBI taxonomy): Eukaryota > Viridiplantae > Streptophyta > Pinopsida > Pinales > Pinaceae > Pinus > Pinus albicaulis. The sequence continues at coordinate 1,412,587,529 of CM076570.1, read as the reverse complement.
GAAGTATGGTCCAACGGTCGTCCGCCATTGCCTTTGACTTCCGGGAGTTAGGTTGGGAGTACGACTTCAGCTAGTGCTGGTAAAGCTCCTAAGAAGCAGGGTAAGCTTGCCAATCCCTGTAAGTTGTGTGAAGGGAACCATGCCATTCACCTTGTCCATATATGGATGAAGCCAAGAGAGTTTTGGACAACTCGACTGTTTCTGCACCTTGCCTTCCGGCTGGTTACAAATAGCTTTCTTTGAGCCATTCACAAGTTGATTCAACAATCAGTCAAGGGTCATCCTTGCCTGATCCCGCTCCCTCGGAAATTCACCATCATGAATCCATCCCTGACCAACCATTGGTCGTGGGATCAGCTGATTTGGCCCCGTCTGTGGTTCATCAGGTATTTTTCATCGAGAGTGGATCTCATCCCCCTCAAGTTCTTCTTGTTTCTTCAGATTCCTTGGACTTGGAGAAATATTCTCCTGTCCCTATATCCCAGGAAGCTATTCCTCCACCCGCCATGATGGAGGTCTCGGATGATACTCCTTCTGCCTCCATGATGGAGGTGGTGGAGGATTCTCCTCCTTCTCCCGTAACACCAGGGGAAGACCATCTCGATTCGATGGTAGCCCCTCCAAGTAGTTTGGTCGCTTCCTTCAATTGGGATCGATTTGCAAGTTATCGCCTTCCTTCTTATGTGCCCTTTGAGATCACGGTACAGGCCTCTCATCTGGTCATACCCAACACCTTTATAGACGAAGGCGCGTCTGTTAGTATTTTATCCTCAACTACTTGGCAAGCTTTCGGTTCACCGCCACTTATGCCTATTACGCAGAATCTGTTGGCCTTTAACAAAAGAACTAGTCAACCGTTAGGGATCCTTCCGAAGTTGCCTGTTACTTTTGGAGGGAAAACTGTCCATATGGACGTGATGGTTGTTCCTGGCCCCTTGGACTTTAATTTAATCCTGGGCCGTGATTATACTTATGCCATGGGAGCACTTGTCTCCTCCCTCTTTCGTGTGATGTGTTTTCTGCACCAAGGTCGGATCGTGACCATCGATCAGCTTGCTTTCTTTGGTCCTACTATGGCAGCTAGCCCACCATCATCCCTGCCAGATCTTTATCCACTGGTTGTGTCATTCCCGATGCATGTCAATTATGTGGCTACATGTCCTGTGCACGTATTCAGTGATAGTGTCATTGTACATCGTGTGCTAGGGGCATTGGGTCCAGACTTCCAAGATGTTTTCCTTCCATTGGATGGGAAACTCTTGGAAGCCATGACTTCTTATTCATCATGATGAGTTGTCTTCAGAGCATAGTTCGTTTTCTTGTGTCAAGCTCGTTAAAAAATGAAACAAGGTGTTCCGAGGATAGTTTGTCTTCTGTATCAACCATGTTAAAAATGAAACAAGGTGTTCTAAGGATAGTTCTTTTAATGTGTCAACCTCGTTAAAACAATGAAACACTTTCCTATTCAATTCGAGTCTTTGATAAGATCTCATAAAATCCCAGTCGAGTCTTTCTCTTGATCTCGTAACTTGAACCTTCACTCCATCTGCCTTTCATATGGACTAAAGCTTGGGGGGCATGTACACCTCGAATTGAGTCACCATGTTGGGGGCATGCAAAACTTTTTCAAACTTAGTTTGTTTCCGTTTCAAGCTTGTGTACAAATGAAACCAGTTTCAAGCATAGTTTATCTTTGTTTCAAGCTTGTGTTGAAATGAAACCAAATTCAAGCAGAGTTTCCTGATTTCAAGCTTGTGTAAAAATGAAACCATTACCTCTTGTGATTGCCATTTTATCATCCTGTTTTTGCCAGATGAGCCTTGGTTTTCTCACTCCATCGTCACTATCTCCTAGGCCGATCATATGCCTTCACTTGGTTGTTTCACCCATTCCTGAGGAACCGCTGCAATGAGTGGTCTTGTTAGCCAACCTCTTGACCTTTATTTGTTCTGAGAAGTTCCACCATCACCGAAACCAGTAGCTACCCTTTATACCACTCGTTCCTCCAGGAGGAGTCAACTTTCAACTCTTTTCTGACTCTCTAAAACTAAAAAGATTTCCGAGTCACTTGTCGTTTTGAGCTTGTTAAATTGGCTGCAAAGCGATATCTACCCAGTATACGTTTACCCATTTTTGGGGTTGGGATAGATTATTTACGAAAAAGGAATAACTTAGCCGATCGCAACTAAGAGGTTCTCTCAGACACAATTTTCTACCTTTTCGGATCTGTGGGACTATTTACAAAAAGGGACTGCTGGAGTTTTCTTTTCCGCCTTCTTTTCAAACTCTCTAAATATGAAAAGATGTCAAGTTCTCCCTTTGTCAGACTCGTTAAAAATGATGACATCGGACTCCGTTGTTATGACGTTACTCAAGTTCCTCCTTCCTACGGCTCATAAAATGTACTAGGTTCAATTTGTCCGAAGGACAAACTTATATGACAAGCATATGCTATCCTCTTCAAGCTTCTGTAAAAATAAAGAGGTACTCGCCAGAAATGGTGGGGGAAAATGGAAGTTATTCGTCAGTTGTGTCGGCAGTATGTCACTCTTGAACATGACACTTGTCTGCATTTCGTGTCGGGTTGGGATATCTTCACTCTATCACTTTGGCTCCATGGGTTTGGGAAATCTGTTTGCCTCTCATTCGATTACCAATTTTTTCAACATGACCTCTGATCCTATTTGAGTCAAATGCTGCCAAATTCTAGAGTCATGTCGCCGATATGTTCAAGAGCAAATCCTTCTGCAGTTTGTACATTCCCTGATCCCCTGTTTCAGTCTTGATTCACACTCATATTACCTTCTCTGTTTCGTGTCGATGATGTGGGATTCATTATGACCCTCCTTCGACGGATCACTTCCTGTCAACTTCAGCTCATTATCCGAGAAGTTGATCTAGAGACTCCTTTCTAGTACCCTAGAGCTTGCATGCCCTAATGGCAAGTTCTTCGCATTAGACGATAGGTTCACATCATTGGCCTTCGATCGGGTGATTTCACGGGTGTTTGACTTCAGCTCACTATTCACATTATGTGGATTGTTCTAGTAGTACCTTGAGAGCCATTGATATTATGGGTGGTTTCTCTTGCAGTTGTTAACGGTTCACATCATTGATCGGTAATCAAGTGATTTTCTAGCATGTTCGACTTCAACACGTCTATTCACATGTTGGAATTTTTACTTTGTTCGGGTGGTGTTGGAGCGCAAGACCCTTGGCTTCGATCACAAAAGTCTAAGTTACGAGGAGTGATGAGTCATTCATGATTATATACATGATTTTTTAGACGGATGGCTGCGACCATACCATGGGTTCTCTTGTTTTGATCCTCTCTATATGGATGGCTGTGCCCATACCGTGGATCTATTTCATATGATCCCTTTATTCCGATGGCTGCGTCCATGCCGAGGATCCATTCACATGATCCTTTTCTTGATGGATAGTTGCTCCTATACCATGGATTCATGTATTTTCAACAAAGATTTCAGTTATGTATATGTATCTATGCTTGATTTGCAAGTCTCCCGAAAGCAGGGTCTGGTTCCTTGCATGTACTTCTAAAGCATTTCACCCCTCACTCATGTTCAGACTTCATACTTTAGGGGGCATTTGTTACACAATAATTTGTCACTTTCCCTGAAATCCCCATCTCGCACATTGGAGGGTCATTTCTGTGACTAATTAGAAGTGTCACGCCTTGCAAATACCATCATTGCATCCCTTACCATGAGGACAACATTCCTTCTGTTGACCATTTCCTGAGCAGACCACTAAAAACACTTGTTTTTGCCTTGGCGCTAGTAGTCGGTTATGCCCTCGTGTCAATGAAGAAAATTAACACTGAGCCCATGCCAGTTGGCACTCTGTCTCAGTGAGCTTCCCACGCCAATTTTTTTATGGATTTTTTTTTTAAAATAGAGGCGAAGTTTCGATCACAACAACTTCTTGGATGAGTCATAAGGAGTGGTTCGACTGAATAACCACGAACTTCCTCCTTTGGCCTCTTGTTTCCACCTTATGGGGAAACCTCCCAAGGGATAATGCCTCCCTTCCACTATTGTAGGGATCCCAACCTCCTCCTCTCCTCTATAAATATAGCAATCTTCCATTGATGTGCTAGTTGAACATATTCTTGTTGAACAGATAGCTGAAAAAGTTAGCATAGAGAGGAAGCAATCATAGCTTCAGGAGAATAGTGCAGAGTGTGATTGTTTGTGTGATTGGGAACATAGTGAGATTTTGGGCCTTTGTTCATGAGGGTGTGGCAAACGTGCTTGGATACACACCTTTCGAAGGAGAGCCTCAACATTAAGGCTTGGTTGTAAACTCCCCTTCTCTTTATCATAATAAAATGCATCTGATATTTATCTTCCACTCTTGTTTACATCTGTAATGAAATTTCTAGCATTCCTTGATCAGTTAGATAGGTTGTAATTGTTTTATGTTTGTCTTGGTTTTACGTTTTTCGTGGTGTCTTGATTGTCTGTACAAGTAATCGAACGTTGGTATTAGTGTGTATCGAGCTTGAGAAGAGCGACGAATCAAGAGGCTTCGATGAAAGAAGACAACATAGCATCAGAACGAGGTAGGTCATCTTCTTTGCTCTGAATTTAATTTACAATCTAGGAAGGTAGATGTTAGTATGTTCCCATAGTTGCTAGACCCACCCTAGGGCTAGAGGGATCGCCTCTGTCCACAGAGGGGATTTACTTGGACAATACTATCATGACAGAAAAGTAGAATCTCTTAGAAAAAATACTATTTAAATAACTAGTACAGTGAGGGATATTGGTTTTGGGCACGGGACAAAACCCCAGCCCAGTACATGTCGCCTTCTCTAACGAAAATATACACGGACGAGACTGTGAGGTGGTCCAATTACCAAGATCTAATCTTGGTAAAGAAAATAGACAAAAATATATGTATAGTAAGCAATGAAACTAACATTGGAGATTTAAACTACTGTAAAAATAGTAAACAAATATTTCCAAGTAAATAGGGTTAAGACCAGAATATCGAGTATATTTACATATTAACAATTCAAACGAACCCAGGAAAGTAAAAAAATCAAAGATTAGAATTGGAGCATGTTCAGACATTTGAAAAATAAAACTTTATATTCCATTAAACAACGAATAAGCCACTGTGTGTAAAATTATCACATATAATCCAAATGCAAAGAAAACCTGTTCCAAAAGTAAATCTTTACAACATTCGATTTTTCTAGATTTCAAACTGAGTAATAAGAAATGAACCCTATAGTGAACCCTTCATAATAAAAGCACGTTGAAATGATACAACAGTTAGGAGTACGAGAGAGAAAGATTATCCGAGGCCCCAAGGGTTATGGCTGGATATTGTCTCTTAAATTTCACAATATGTAAACTGAACCAAAGCATAAATAATGACGTCAGACTACTCCATAGATAGAGCTGAGAATTGGGTTTCTAAACCCCAAAAATTCTAGAAGATTCGCTTGAGACAGATAGGCTTCTGAGTCTGAGTGCAAACATTATGAGTACCTAGAGGTAAGCGAGATGTATTCAAAATGTGCCAAAGAAAATGGAAATTCAAAGTGATATTTCAAAGTAGGAGAGCCACCAATAGTGAAAGAGCAGACTTGTAGAAAATAGCCATGTAAAGTAAAACTGTAAGGAAATTTTTCAAGACGTTGAGGGTATTGCTATTCAAACAAATAATCTGTGTTAAAATAATTTAAGGATTCGATAGGTTTTTTTACTTGTGAAAAAGGACTTCGCCGTGACAATTTAATATTAGTATCAATGATTTGAATTGGATTTTATTTGTTATGCTATGCAAAGTATCCATTTCGATATAATAAAGTGTGCAAAGTGTTCTCCATGAGTTATAGGTTAAACAAAGTAGTTTTGGTTATGTTTCTGAGTTCCAAATTTGAGAAGTTGCTCAGTGCGTCGTGGGTAAGCAGGAATTCTTCAGAATCTCATGGTGGATTATCTTTGGAACCAGTATTGGGAGCGACCTTTTCTCGTCCCTCTTCAAATTCATTGGTAAACCCAGATCATGGTACTAAAGCAGATTTGGAGCTCAACTCTGGCAGCGTTAGCCCTTTTTCTTTGTCTTCAAATTCAACTGTACGAGATTTAGATCGGAATTCGAGCATGAAGAGTCATTGCATGGTGCGTGATAGTTCAAATGTTCTTGGCCCTCTGAAATCTATGTTTTTCTCTGGCGAAGGGGACTTAGTGATCACGAAATTTTTTGCTTCTTTGCTGATCAAGTGTCAAGGATCGAACTTTGGCTCCATAACGCTTGCGCAAAATTCTGGAGCAGAAACAATGATTTCTATCTCTCTGCTTTCCCCAGTGCCAGATTCCTCTTCGGATTCGGTTTCCCAGCGTTTAATGCTATCAAAGTCAGATTCGGAATTTTTTAGCATTTAAGTGCCTCCACCCACTGTTACAATTTTACCTCGATGAGTTCGGAGATCAGCGTTGTGGGTGAGGGATATTCCTATTCGAATTCCTCTCAAAACTTCCGCTCCATCCATTGCAGTGATGTTCTCTCGATGCATTCAGAGTTCATCAATGATGACGAGGCTTATTTCGCTCCACCAAGGAAAGAGGAACTCTCGCATTTAGGTATGATTTTTAATTCAACTGGTATTGCTAAAAGTTTTAATTCGAACCCTAATTTAAATCGTAATTTTATTTACGAAAAAAATTACAAATATAAATATAAATTCTAATTCTAAGATAAATAATAATAGTAGTATTCACAATATCAGAAATAATATTATTTTTAATAGTGATATTAATAATAATAAAACTAATGATTTAATTAGCGTAAGCAATATTTATATCAATAATAATAATGATTATAATAATAATTTAACTATTAACTAACCATAACATCATTACCAATATGATTTATAATAATAATATAAATAGCATTAACAATAATTTTATTGACTTAAACAACACTAAGAATAATATTAACATTGATTATAATAATAATATATGTAAGATTAACAACACCATTAACAAAAATAATAGTAATTTCAATAACAATAATAATATTAACAAGAATAATTTTAATAATAAATTTTATAACCTTTCTAGTTTTAATTTTTATTTTGTGTTTTCAATCTCTTTAATAAGAAGATTCTCATTGATGACATAATCTGTAACATTGAGTATGGCATCAAGGATTTTTCGAATAATATCAAGGAGACTAATATTAGACAGGATTATTCCATTATTCTTAGGAAGGATAAGCCTCTCAAAAGAGATTTGAGCAAGCATGAGTTTCTAGCCCTTAAATCTCTGGGACAATCGTGACATTATCATCCTTAAGAAAAACAAAGGTGGTGCCATAGTAATTTGGATAAATCTGACTATGTCAGCAAAATGATTGACCATCTATCTAATAGTGGTTGTGACAACTGCAATTAACGTTAACTAGTTGTTAACTAGTTAATTGAAATATTGTTATTTGTTTAAGGAAAAAGACTGAGACAATCAATATTTTGCTGGAAAAGTTATTTTTCTTTTTAATTATGAATAGTAAAATTAGTTATGGAAAGTAAAAGTAAAAAGGTTGATGGTAAATGTTTTCCAAGAACTGAAAGGTTGTTGGACAGTTTGAACAATTACCTGCTCCTCTAGGGATAAGAGACTCATCTTAGTGAGGAATAAGGGTTATGTTCATGGGCTAAGGAGGGAGTGAAGATTTTCCTGAGCTGGTAGAGACCAGTGGAAATCACTTAGCATTGTCCTGAATTTTTCTGGCACTAACTGGACTTGGAGTCCTGAGGTCACAATAGAAAACTCTACTGTCAACCTATACCTCTTCAGGAGTCAAGCACGAGGACAAGAAGAGGACGTGATTGCCTCTCTTGAAGGTTGGGTGGACACCAATAGCCAAATACACTTTCAAATAAGTGTCTGTTAATTTAGAATTGAATAGATAGGAACGTTGTTTACAGGCTTTTTGTACACAGTTAATTTATTATTTAATTTTAGAGGAAAGTTGTTTATCTTTGAAACATTTTCATTCTTATGGAAAAGTGACTAGTGGTGAATTATAAATAACTTCGCAAAATACTTGCAGACTCTATAATTATTTCTATAATATGTTGTAGAATAGTTCTGTGTACAATCCTAAGGGAGAAACAATTATTATCTATGAGATATTTGAAGTTACAACAAATAAATATCAAAAGAAAATATCAAAACCAAGAAACTTAGACAACTGAACAAAGTATGTTTCTTGTGGGAAAGAGTCATTTATCTGTCAAGTTGTAAACAAAATTTCTGAAATGAAGAGACATAATGATTGAGGAACAACTATTAAAATTATAAACTGCCGTGACAGAAAAGTAGAATCTTTTAGAAAAAATATTGTCTAAATAACTAGTATAGTGAAGGCTTTTGGTTATGGGCACGGGACAAAACCCCAGCCCAGTACACGTCGCCTTCTCTAACTAAGCTATACACAGATGAGACTGTGAGGTGGTCCGGTCATCGGGATCTAATCTTGGTAAAAGAAAATAGATAGGTTAAGTAAATTTACTGTTTAACATATCATAATAGAAATACATAGCAAATAAAATTTACCATCACATAACACAACAAATTTTTGAGGCAGTTCACCCCTCCTGGACTACAACTGTCGGTCCAAGGCTCCCCAATGGCATGTCCTTGCTGTATTAATTTTCTCAAAATGGTTACACAGAAAAAAATATGCCTCAATAGGCAAAACCAGCTGTACATCTTGCTTTAGAAGAAATAAAATAACTAGAAATGGCTTTTGTTTCACCTCAAACAGTGAAATATTACCCAATATAGTGCCTTCTCCACGATGGCCCTGATGGCTTCTTTATCTTCCTTCAAGCAAATGATGTTGTAGATCACCTCTGCTCGACCTGGAACCTATTCCAAACTATTTAGAAGGTCGAAGATACCTAAAATTTACTAAAATTTCATCCAATTTGGTTCAATAATGAAAGAGTTATGGCCTCCCAAAAAAAAGTGCCCAATGTCCTCCAAAACACCCCACTAAAAGTGGAGTAATTGTAGTTAATGTCGAAAAAGTTAGCAAACGTGCCCAAATAGGTGGAACTGTTTGTGGTTAAATTAAATGTGGGGTTATGGCGGACATATGACCCATCCGCCCAAACTGCCGCTTAGACCATGCGGATAAGCCCCGCTAAACATCACAATAAATATTAAACTGATGTTGGCCACATGTCAGTTACATTGGAAGTTTATCCCATGGTTAAAGGTCTTTAGGCCATGGTTCCAAGTGCCTAGGCCACATGGTCGGGGCTAGCCCTATTTCGTTTTCCGCCAATGATAATTTTAAACCTCAAATACAACTTGCGCCCATTGCTTATTTATATCTAACGTGTAGCTGCCCCGGTCGGGCCTGAGGACTGGTAGCCGATCAACCCGAGGTCGAATCCTGCAGAGTTAACAAATTTTTATAACACAGAAATTTTCACCGGCCTGGGGCCACGTGGCAGCCTCCGGGCTTGCCACGTGGCAACCTTTAATTGGCCCAATTCCAAAATGTCAAACCACTGTTGAATGACAACTTGCCACTTGTCAAAGTCTGATTATCCCGAATGAAATATTCCAAGGAATATTCCTAGAATATTCTTTGGAATATTATTTTTTAAAATTTTTCCAAAGTTTAAAAGTCAAACTTGGTCAACTGAAAAATGGAGTTTACTCGAGACTTCAAACTTCAATAACTTTTCCATACGACCTCGGTTTTGAGAACCATTCACGGCGCCAGAATCACAGCGACGAGACCTTTCCGTTCGTGCACATTGCAACAGTTTTGAACACTTTCATTTTTGAGAAATTTTCATATCTTGGATCTGATCTCCTAATCACACCTCCCAAATGAGAAGCTTTTGGACCCCAAAAGCTCTCTGAACTATTGAAATTGATCTGTACAAAAAATAAGAGTATTGCACCCTCTTCTCTTCAGCCTCCAAACACTTGCCCTACATGGCTAGTGACTTTGAACCACAACTAGAAAGCAATTCACACTTCCCTTCCTCGATGCTTGTCCTCCTGTCAAGAGCTGTCTTTCTTGCACTCTCTCAGAAAATTTATGGCGAGAAATTTGCAGAAGGAATCTGAACATCGCTTCCTTGATCAATGATCCAAGGTGGCTAAAAAAACCAAGATATTACAACATAAAATACATGTATACAATCGAAATTTGCATTTGTACAAAATGAGTACGTCTTACTGTACTAAGAAGTCCATCCACTTCTTACCAAGCCACTTCCATGGTGAATTTTGATGCTGCAACTCTTCCTTCTTTGAAACTTCCATTTTCACATCAATAATGGAATCCGTAGTTCCACTTGCACCAATCTTCCTGTCCTCTTGCTGCATGTGCTTTGGACGAATAGTTGGATGAAAAGTCCAACAATGAGAGACATCATGTCCCTTCTTTTGGAAATATGTGCAAAACTTATGCACCTTCTTTGAAAGTTGTCTTTGCCTCATCTACTTCCTGTATGCTTTCTTCCTCATCCAGCATCTCGAAACAACATGGTTAAATCCACCACAATATGTACAACAAATCTTTCTTCCATTCCAGCATGGAAAATTATCATGCTTTGTAGAAACACAATCAAATTGATCATGAGAAGATTTATACCTCTTGTGCTACTTTGAAAGTTCATCCTTTTTGTCTTCATGATAATATGAACTAGTAGAGGCTACAACTTTCATTTGCAGACTAACATCACCGTTTTTGTCTTGAAAACTATCTGAACTTGCATGCTCACCATAAGCTTCATGTCTAACATCTTCTTGCTGCAACAAAGGCTTAAAGCAATGGAAATCATCTTTGAAACAAATTTGACATATTTGCATCTTAGAACATAGAATAAAGGTTCTCTTTAAAGTAGCCTCACATTCTTTCATGGTTTTGGATTCTTCGCCATTAAATTTCACATAACCAAGACCAAGATTCTTGGGCCGTTCCTCAACAAGAACATTTTCAACCATGCCTTGTGAATGCTTACCTAACTCCATGCCTTCCTAGCCCATTTAAATCATTACTTGGACCCTATACCTCTTGTATGTTTTTCGAAAGAACCAACACATCTTTCTAATGAGGAAACTGAAGACAAGTTAGAATGGATTACCTCTTCCTCATGCATTTTCCTGGTCAAAGCCTCTTGGGGTTGATGGAGCTGCCTCTCCATATCATGAAATATTTGAAGAATTTATTCCTTCTCTTCCTTCATGAAAAACAACTGTTCACGAAGTTAAGTACTTTCTCTTTTATCCTCAAACAAAATCTGTACCATGTCCTTCAATATAATAAATTCACGCTTCATATCATCATCGAAGAATCTTGTGAAGGAGGAAAATTCACTTTTAGAAGTTGTCATTATGATGTCAATGAACAAAAGGAACTTCAATAAAGTTCTAAAAGCTTTCAAAATAAATGACAAAGCTTTTTTAACCAAATGGCTGTAAAGACAAACTCTTAATATTCAAGCAGCCAAACAACAAACAAACTCCAAGAGCTTCTTATCAAACAATTGTCAAGAGGGTTTGTGTTTCAATGGTGACCTTAAGGTACTTTGGGGTAAGGAAGAAGCCTTCAGCCCTATCTTCCTTTTTGTCCTCTCGAGGACTTAGCTATCAATAGCTATCCTTTCACCTCCAACAAACTCAAACAACAATTACTTTGTAAAGAGTAAAACAGTCATTCTTTTACACTGCTTTAACATCTTTTTCACAAGAACAATACAGAGAGAAACACTAGCTTTCCTAATGCTCAAAAACACCAGCTCTAATACCAACCTGATCTGAAATGGATTGTATTTGTTAGACTATGCAAAGTATCCATTCCGATATAATAAAGTGTGAAAAGTGTTCTCCATGAGTTACAGGTTAAACAAAGTAGTTTTGGTTATGTTTCTAAGTTTTATGTGTGAGAATTAGTTAAGTAAATTTACTGTTTAACATATCACAATAGAAATACACAGCAAAAAAAATTCACCATCACATAACACAACAAATTTTTGAGGCAGTTCACCCCTCCTGGGCTACATTTGTCGGTCCAAGGCTCCCCAATGGCATGTCCTTGCTCTATTAATTTTCTCAAAATGGTTACACAGGAAAAAATATGTCTCAATAGGAAAAATTAGCTGTAAATTTAGCTTCAGAAGATAGAAAATAGCTAGAAATGGCTTTTGTTTCACCTTAAACCGTGAAATATTACCTAATATAGTGCCTTCTCCATGATGGCCCTGATGGCTTCTTCATCTTCCTTGAAGAAAAAGCTATTGTATATCACCTCTTCTCGACCTAAAACCTATTCCAAACTATTTAGAAGTTCGAAGACACCTAAAATTTACTAAATTTTCATCCAATTTGGTTCAATAATGAGAGAGTTATGGCCTCCCAAAGAAAACTGCCCAATGTCCCCCAAAAAACCCCACTAAAAGTGGAGTAACTCCAGTTAATGTCAAAAAAGTTGGAAAACCCATTAGAAATGGTGTAACACACCCAAATAGGTGGAACCGTTTGTGGTTAAATTAAATGTGGGGGTATGGCGGTCACATGACCCCTCTGCTGATACCACCGCTTAGACCGTGCGGATAAGCCTCGCCAAACATCGCAATAAATATTAAACTGCTGCTGGCCACATCGCAGTGACATTGACCATTTATCCCGTGGTTAAAGGCCTTTAGGCTATGGTTCCGAGCACCTAGGCCACATGGTCGAGGCTATCCATATTTCGTTTTCCGCCAATGATAATCTTAAACCACGAATACAACTTGTGCCCATTACTTATTAAGATCTAACGTGCAGTCGCCTCGATCGGGCCTGAGGGCTGGCAGCCAATCGACCTGGGGTCAAATCCTGCAGAGTTAACAAATTTTTATAACGCAGAAATTTTCACCAGCCTAGGGCCACGTGGCGGCCTCCGGGCTTGCCACGTGGTACCCTTTAATTGGCCCAATTCCAAAAAGTCAAACCACTCTTGAATGAGAACTTGACACTTGTCAAAGTCTGATTAGCCCGAATGGAATATTTTGGGGAAAATTCTAGGGAATATTCCAAGGAATATTCCTAGAATATTCTTATTTTAATTTTTCCAAAGTTTAAAAGTCAAACTTGGTCAACTGAAAAATGGAGTTTACTAGAGACTTCAAACCTCAATAACTTTTGCATACGACCTCGGTTTTGAGAACCATTTGTGGTGCCAGAATCGCAGCGACAAGACCCTTCCAGTCATTCACATTGCAAAAATTTTTAAACACTTTCATTTTTGAGAAATTTGCATATCTTGGATATGATCTCTTGATCAACTGAAATCCTTTAACACCGAGAAACAGAGTTGATAAGGAACTTGAATTAAGAGATTAAACCCTGAGAATAAGTATGCATAAAAAAAATTATGTATAAGCCAAGGGAGTAGAATTATTTTTACCTGAGCTGCGGTGAGGAGCATAGGAACCAAAATGGCAAGAAAATCCATGACAACGGAGGTCTCATTCCACCTATATCTCACTGTGTTCTGCAAATGGGAGCTCAATATCATCATGCCACAAAGCCAATGGCCACTTCAACTTTGAGGTCCTCCCAAACTGGAGTGAAAGTATTAATACTGGCAGAACCAAAGCTTGGAAGCAAATCGCAGCGGTGACAACTCTCAGAGCAGAAGAGCTATTCGCAAGCACAGTGACAAAATCCGGTAAAACCTAGGGTTGGCGAGGTTAACAATGTAAATTCCTGCCTAAAATGACAACCGTCGATCGCCCAGAATTCAACGGTGAAGATCTCAGGCAAGATCATCGAAAAATGTAAGAAATCATGGTGAATATCACATTTTTCCGATGGGTTTAATAACCAGTACCTGCTGCATTTATTTGCCTCAACATGCCAGTTTTACCTCGGTTGTATCAAGGTTAAAAAGATCTTGCCACATGCGGGTTGAAAACCATATACAACATTAAAGTTTGATGCTGTCAGATTAATGCATTAAGTCTTAAAACAAAATCATATATTATGGCAAGACTTCCCATGGTGGGCGATAGGTTATAGTTATATGTTGATTAATCTTAGAGTCATTATGAAGATTGGTATAGGTTGGTTTTGTAGAATTATATTAGTGTAATTCAGTATAGGTTAGTAAGTTTAGCTTTGGATATTGTAAGAAGTAATTTTTTTTTTTTTTTTTTTAATTTGGTGTACGTGTATGTCAGAGTGGTAGTTATATTAAGCTTAAAAAGAAACCTCTTAATTTGGTTTCTAAGGAGGTTTCCCTCGCCATTAAGTAAGATTCTTCCCTTAATCCTCTCTCTAGAAAGCTTATTGAGAGAAATCCCCTCACCCCCACGATTTATGGCCTTCCTAAGATTCATAAATCAGGAGCCCCTTTAATAACTATTGTTAACACAATAGGTGGTCCCTCTTATCATCTTGCTAAATTCTTAGCCCATAAGCTTAAAACCCTTGTGGGTCTTACCAATTCCTTTGTTAAGGACTCAGCTTCCTTTATCAAAGAGTGGAAGGAAATTAGGTTAGAACCTGACGAGTTATTATTTAGCTTTGACGTTGTGTCCTTATTTACTAAAATCCCCATCGAGGAATCCATTGATGTCATTAAGCGGATCTCTCACCAAGACACGCCTAATTTAGTTGGTCTCAACCCCACCTAGACTTTCTTCAGTTTCCAAGGTAAGTTCTATGAGAAAAATTGTGGCATTGCTATGGGTTCCCCTTTTTCCCCTATTGTTGCTAACTTATTTATGGAAGATTTTGAAATGAAGGCCTTAGCCTCGACTCAATTTCAACCTAGAAAATGGAAGAGGTTCATGGATGATATTGTGTCATATGGCCCCATGGTCGCGAAAATTTAGATTCACCTGAATTCCCAATATGATTCCATCAAATTCATGATGGAAATAGAGGTTGATGGATGTCTGCCGTTCTTGGATATCCTTCTTTCGAGAAGGGATGATGGTTCTCTTTCCCACCAAGTTTTTCGCAACAAAACTCACACGGAACAATATCTTCATGCTAGTTCTCATCATTTTCCTACTCATAAATTTGGGGTTATTTGCACTCTTGCTACCCGTGCTCTAAGAATCTCTGATGATAGCCACTTAGAGTCAAAGAATTCCCATCTTCTTGATGTGTTTGAGAGAAATGGATATACTAGATCCCAAGGTCTGAAGGTTTTTCATAAAGTCGATAAAGGGTTAAGAGGCAAATCTACTCGAATAGATCCTATCTCCGAAGTTCATCTCCCGTTATCCAAGGGACTTCAGAGAAAATTTCCCATGTCCTTAAAAGAAATAATGTCTCCTCTTTGTTCAAACCTATCTGTACTATTAGAAACTCTCTCGAATATGTCAATGACTCTATCGACCCTAAGTACCTAAAAGGTGTTTACATGGTTCCTTGCTCCTGTGGTACTCCCTATATTGGGAAAACATGCCGATCCATTAGACAAAGAATCTAGGAGCACGCTGTAGACATTAGGCACAATTGATCCTGCACCTCAGCCCTCGCCAAACATGCGAAATTTTTTTTTCACCATGTTTGTATTGATGATTCCAAAGTCCTTTATAAGGTTGATCACTTCCACCATAGGAAGCTCATGGAAGCTATTGAGATTGAGAGGCATGCTAAGAATCTCAAGAAGGATGATGAGTGGAAATTGAGTAAGAGCTGAACTCCAGATCTTTCTAGGTGACTTCTACCCCTTGTGTTGAGTTTTGAGTCTTTTTTGGTCCTCATTATTTTTCCCCCTTTTGTTTTATTTCTCATGACCTTGTTTTTATGTTTTATTTTTTTATCTTCTTTGTTAATTTTCATTTTATGGTTCTTGGTCCTTATTTTTATTTTTGTTATCATTTATATTTTATTAAGTGTTATAATAATAATTTTGTTATTAAATTAAAATAAACAATTGTAGCCGTTTTATTTGAACAAATATTTATTATTAAATTATTTTATTATCGTACTATATTATTAATAAAAAATTTAATCATTTTTTAATTTCTATATTCATTAATCCCCATTTTAATAAAGAGTGTTAACAAATAATATTTTAATTCCCTAACAACTAACTAACTAACTAATAATGACTAGTATTCAACTGTTAATCTCGGCATTGATCCATCCACACTATTTATTCATTTGTCTTTTTCACCTTGTCATGAGGATGGACCACTTTAGATGGTACGAAAAGTGGACCAAATCCTAATGATGTGATTAATCCGGACGACTTTTTTTCTAAAAAATTAATTATTTTTAGTTTGGTTGGGATTTACATTCATCATGTTTAATATATTTAATTGGTGATTTCATAGTCTTCTTTTTGCCCTGAAAATCATAGAAATTTTGGCAAGATTTTAATAAAATCCTGCAAATATTTTTGTAAATTGGGGTTATAACTATCAAACTTCAAGATTTTTCTTGCCCTTGAACTTTTTGATGGTTCTTAATCCATTTCCACCATAAAAAACATCAAGATTTCTTAAATTTGCTTTACCCATATTCTAACCACGTTTCACTGTCTAGACAATTCCTCACAACTCCAATTTTTAATATATCAATTATGAATATTTATTATTTAATTATAAATATTATAAATAATTAAAATCTTAATTATAATTAAAATAGTTTTTAAAATATAAATAATAATTTTAAAATAAATTTTAATTAAAAATAAAATAATGTTTAAAATATTAAAAAACCTACCATTACAAACATCATTTCGTGAATTTAATTATAAATATTTTAAATAATTAAAATTTTGAAACCCTTTTATTCGAGATCTGTTCTCTGGAACCTGTAGCCACGGCCGCCCACTTCATGGCCAATTCTCTTTTATTATAAATATAAAAAAGTTGTAATTTTTATTTTTAATATAAAAAGCAAATATTTTAATTAAAGTTGTCGTATATATGTTTTCAAAAGTTATTTAAAATATATCCCTGATCGGAGTGTCAAACTCAGCGAATAGTGGGGAATGACACGCGTTTGGTGATCCGGGATAATCAATAAGTCTGTCACAAGGACTTAACTGGATCATTATATCTGGCATCTCCTATGATCGACAACCTAATGACTAGCCCTTTCTGCCGCCCCTGCATTCACTGCATGGTGAAGAGTACAGGTTGGAAATCGTGTTGGCTTTTTGCATGTATAGAGGTAAGTTTCTTCGTAAAGTTTCATTCTCATATTTTTTCAATTCTCTGGTCGATGCTTCTAGTCTGGATGGTAGGAGGATTGGAGGCTCTGCAAAATTGCCATTGTCGAAGGAGAACTGGGTATGTAATGGTTTCTCATAGATATTCTTTGCATCATGGTATTCGTTACACCGCTCAAATCATCAAAACTGCATTTGCTTATGGAATTTTGTTTAATATGCTCGTTTCCTTCTCTCCACGGATTATTTTCAATCTGCATGTTGCTGCAGTGGTGATAGGATTAGATATAGTTCCATGTTTTAGAAGCCCAGACAATTTTTTTTGGTATTTTAAATCTCTTGTGGTTAATGAGTTATGCTGTTCTATTTGGTCAAATGCTCTGAAAAAACCTGTCTGTCGAAACGTTTGTAGGGCGCTTCTTGATAGTTGGATTCACTGGTTATCATCCATTTCTGGGCTGGGTGTTATATGGTCTCTGTTACGTTTCTCTATTATATGGTCTCTGTTATGGTCTCTAGGTATCGGGTTCAGTTTATTTCGAAGATAAACCTCTGGTGCTCCAAACAGAGTGTCTGTGATAAGAATTTGTACTTTTCATTTGGTTCTAAGTGTTATACTGCTTCTCCCTTTCAAATCACAGGGATCTTGTATCAAGTTAAGATGACTAAAGCAAGACCGTTTCCTCGTAAATCTGTTGTTAGAGACATTCACCGGAACTCAATCAACCCTCCTAGTAAACGAGGTCGTAAAACGAATGCTCAGATTCTGGAAAATTTAGCTAGTATTTATGAAGATACTACCCCTGAGCAAATTCGGAAAACCATTCAAGGTTGGGAGAAGGATAGTGATAAGGATAGTGATGCTAAAGAAACAAATATCCAAGAACAACAGTCAAGGATGGAATTTATCTCAGATCCAGGAAGCACAAGGGGCAGAGTTTCCCTGTTTCAACAAACTGTGAAGACCCACTGGAGGATCAAATGTGTTTTGGCAAGAGCAATGATGAGCATGCAAGAGAAGGAGCTCAATTCCTCTATGCTCTTTGAACTCCAGCGGATGAAGCAAGATATGAGAGAGATGACCAAGACTCAGCATCAGCAGAATGCTCGAATAGGCATGATTGAGCATCAACTTCAGACTCTCCAGCAAGCAGAGATTCCTGGGTCTACAACAAAAGGCCCAGTTCCTATAGACTCATCAGATGGATAATTTTAATCATGCTTTCATAATTTTGAATGATTTTTTATAGCATATATAGTTTTTGCTTTGTATGTAACTTCTATGGACATAGTTGAGTAATTATACCAATAAGTCAAAGAAAGAAACAATGCCAATTTTGGTTAGCTTACAACTCTTTGAGGTGGCCAAGAGACCTGATTTCCTTCACGCAGGTTGAAGCAACCATATACAACAACTTGCTTTTTTAATAGAAAATGGATAGTTACTACGAAATTTTAAAAAAAAAAAAAAAATTTTAAATATAAGTATAAATCAATTTAAAATTTAAAAACAAATAATATGTTTATTGTAATATTTAATACCATGCATATTTAGTTAATTATACGAGAAAATATATTTATTATTAGTGCTTCTCAGAGTAGAATTATAATAATTTATTTATTTTTGAGTTTTCTCATGTTTAAATTAAAAAATAAAAAGTTTAAATAGATTAGATTTGATGATGGGAAGGTACGAATTTTTTTTGGCCAGATTTAATTCTCATAAAGACTTTCTAGAACCATGTGCCACTTTCGTATTTTACATTTTAAAAATTTGATTGGTCAAAAGAAAATGCCTATGAAAATCAGATTACAGCAATCCCTTTATTTTTTAATAGTTGTTAATTTCTCTTTAATTTATTCCATGTTGAATATTTAACTTCAAAAATATATAAATTATATATGATTGAATAAATCTATATACCATCATTATATGAATTGAAACTACTTACCACTTTCACAAAATATATAGCCGTTGTTTGATGATTGACTATATCGCTCTGGCAGCGATTACACGTGGATGTATTGAAGGGTTATTTGAATTTCTTGGAATCATTGTAGAGATCCTGATGGCGACAGTTTATATATAGTCATGATTTATTTAATTTTAAAATTTTATTATTATTATTAATATTTTAATTTTTGAATCGCTCAACAAATTTTTAAATTTATCTTAAATTTAATTTAAAATATGCTATAAAAAATTATTAATATTTAATATAAAAAATAATTAAATTTATTAATATTTAATATAAAATTTAATGAAAGTTTTCTAGTTTATTTTTTAATCTAATTTCTTTAAAGTTTAATAGAGATTTATAGAAATTTAAAAAAATAAAATGTTTATCATGAAAATGTTACAAATTTTTTTAACTTTATTGTCTATATATTTAATTAGAAAAAATTAATTTAAATAACACAAATCAAAATCTCAACATTTATTAAAATTTAACAAATAACTTAAACACACTCTACTGCTAATTCCCTAAATTTCATTATAGTTGTCTCATTTGTCAAGCCAATACCTCCATTTCTATGTGTGCAATGATGACGTGTTATTATACCGCAAGTGAGAATGGGCAAGAGGGGTTGACGAGGGCGGCTCCTAGATTCAACACGCTGCTTAGAAGGCCTTGATTTTTCTACGTGGACTACTAGCTCGTATATAATACTTTGATATGTTTTCGTGAGGTTTTGCGCATTCACGTGTTTAGTAAATAATAAAATTTGAAATTTAATTTATAAATTAATAAAATATATTTTTTCCTTCGAGATTAGAAATATTAAGATTAATATAAATATTATAAATAATTTACTTAAAATATTATTAATTATAAAATTTATAATTTTATATAATATATGAGAAAACATAAATGAAGGTTTTTTTTTTCCTATAAATTTCTTGATTTAAGAATTGCATTAAATTTTATAAAAATTTTTTGTAAATTTTTTTTATATTATTTATTATTTATATTACAAAACTATAGGTTATTTCATCCAAATAAAATTTAATAAATATAATGCAAATATAATATAACATATCACCAAAACAAAGAATGAAGAAATTAACTTCTAGAAATGCATTAAAATTATGAATAGAAATGAAGAAACAATATATTTAAAAAACTTGTTATTTAATATATTAATATTATTAATTTTATCTAAAATAATCTACTTATTTAAAATCTTTGAAAACATTTTTTATCAAATTATCAATTATTTTTTATAGACTAACTTTTAAAAATTACATTGTTCATCACATAAAAGACCCACCTAGAAAAAAGAAACATTAATATATAAATATGTTACTTCCCTTTACTTTCAAAATGATTAAATAAATCCCTTAAAGATTTGAAAAGTTGATAGAAAAAGGAAATTTGAAAAGTTTATGGAAAGATTTTTTTTTTTTTTTTTTTTTTTAAATCAATACCAAATTTGTAATTTCCCTTTGCTTTCAAGATGATTAAATAAATCCCTTAGAGATTTGAACCGTAAGCAAAAAAAATACATAACCCAATATAAATATTATTTTCAAATTGTTAGAAAAATTCAATACCCAATATAAAGATTATTCTCACGTTTAATATTTAACACTTCCATGTCGACAGAATAGAATAAATGGAAAGCGAAAAACCTTTATAAGTGTTGGTGAAATGGACTACACATATATAAATAAAATAGATAATAACTAATAAAGAAATCTCAAACACACATAAATAAAATAGATAATAGATAATAGATATTATTAGTGATTTGCAATTTAAAATAAGTAATAACACAATATAATAAATTTATGTTTTATTTTTTTACTTAATACTACTTATTCACGTACTTTATTAAAAACAATAAAAAATAATTTATTTATTATAAAATCATTAGCTTGCAATAAAGGGAAAAGTACAAGTAACAAAAGTTAGTAAAAACTACTTATTCTCAATACTTTAGTAAAAACAATAAACAATCATTTATTTATTATAAAATTATTAACTTACAATAAAGTAAAAAATATATCTAACAAAACTCCATAAATAAGTCTTAATAAATTAGCAATTGCCTCAAAAGGTGCAAAGAGAAGCCGATAGGTTTGTTTAATTATATGAGGAATGCATTTGTATGCATGTATTGCATTGTTTTGCATTTTGAGCACACATTGAAAATTAAAATAGTACATAATATTTTAAAATTGTTAGAAGAGACCTAGTCTTTTGTAGATATGGTCCAACATTATGCAATATATGGCATGTAACATGTAAAAGGTATGCATGATTGTATTGAATTATTCTGGCTAATTTTTTGTGGTTGTAACTTCCTCTCCTAAAAAATTTACCTTAAAAAAAAATTATTTTTACTCACCATATTAAATAGTAAAAACCCCTTGAATCATAAATACAATATCCAAAATACAATCTGCATGGAAACCTTCAATACATACACATCATTGTTTATGATGCAGTTATTTCACTGTACTATGAATAGGACAAAGCATATAAATTATGGTTTGATCATTGTTATGAGTTACAATAGAATCATTGTTAATTCGCCAAGCAACTGAGAGTAATATTAATGTTCACAATAAAAAATATATTGCATAATCCCTACGCATGACACATCTGTCATATCTCGAGAATTCCAACAAGGGTTTGGAGCTTTGACATTAATCATCTGTAAGAGATTTTAAGTCGAATCTAATCAATTAACACGGTTCTGATATGGCATTTATGGTAATTTAACCCGGTTATTGCATTAACACTCCACTTGGCGATTTCACTATGCATCTGTGGTGTTTGTGTCAATACACACCATTATTGTTTGTACCGCAACTTACTCCACAAGTCACAGCCATATCGCATTAGATTCTGATTGCTTGATTTTTCGAGGGAAAACCTAGATAACAATACAGTCAAGCCGAGAGTGAAGGTTTGTTTGTCATGCGCTCCAACGATTCCAGAGCTCGGCTCCTTTCCGGTTAACACAATTTCAAAACCTTTAAAAGGTTCGCCCCTCCACTTAGCTAGCTCTGCAGTTCTGTTATCATGCTTAGCTATATATATTTATCGTTTTCTCTATTATAAATGTTGTTCTCCGACGCTTCTAATGGAACCTTATTATATGAATTTAGTTTTATAGAGATGATAAATACTGTGAGATCGAGCCAGCTATGGCGGATGCAAGAAAGTCCTTATCATGCGAACTCCATAGGTATAGATGGCTTCACTCCCTTTTTATTTTATTACACGGCATTTAGTGTATTAAATCGTCGATTTTCTTCTCAGCGCTAATACGTTCTAATTCTCTGTGGTTTATCTTTACACAGAGTGACCCATTTGGAAATATTTACCCTTCAACAAGTATTGAAATTTCCACAAGGGTTTTCAGGTTATTTATTTCTTAACCCGATTATATAATTCTATGTAACAATAGATGTTAACCCGTTCCTCTGCTTTCGGTTGCAGGTTCGACTCTAACCGTCCACCTACAGTTGCAAGATTTGGCTCAGGGTTAACACAGTCGCTTCAACCCCAGCTAATATTACTTCCATGAACCTACAGGTACCTTAACGACCCTTGATGAAAGGCCATTCCCTTACTTCTGCTATGGATCTAGCATATATTTACGCAATCCTTTCTTATAAAAGGAATGTGAAAATGAGGAGGGTTGTAAACCCCTTTTATATTTTTCAAGAAACACTGATATTTCTCCTTTTTATTACGATGTAGGGTTTGAGTCGAATCTCTATTTTTGTTTAATGGGTTCATAACACTTTCATTCTAACCCTCAAACTCTTTGTAGTTATATTTGATAAAAAATATAAAGTATCGTTGTGCGATTATATTTTCTCTACACCGACTGTATGTTTTGAATCTGTACAGGAACGATTATGGTTTAACTATGATGTATCTTTTCCCTTCGCCGTTTATGTTTACAAAGGATTCTTGTCATTTCTCGACATATCTTTGTCTTGCATGCATTTATTTCTTAGAAAGAAATATCAGGTAAATGGTTCTAGGTTTTGCCTTTTTAGGATAAGGATAGATTTTAACGTTTGGCCCTTTAAAGAAATAATACTCGTTGTTAGTTCTGTTACCAGTATTTCTTCGCTATCGATATAAATATATGTCTAGTCTCTACTAAGTAATTATGGAAGCCAATGCTCCTTCATTACTTGATTTACAGTCTTGCGTTCTCTATACTCTTTATTGTTTTCATAGGATTCTCCCTATGGTGCCCGAGCCACCGAAAGATTGAAGCCCGTGTTAGCTAGGGTTGCTAGCCACGGACGACGAACTCCTGTCTTGGGCTTGACCCTAGGACTAGGGTCAACAGTCCGTTGGCTTCATCCCCACCCTTCAGTTGATTAAACTAGATATGCAGTATATTCTTGTTCATCATGCTTTAACAGTAAGGGTAAATTATACCAATCATTTCCATATTAACAAAGAGATAATAGTAGTATAATACTCGTTACTTTCACATTGTTCACACAGCCGTTCTATTACAGTCACCCTATTCAATAAACTATCTCTGTTATACATTTACTTTAATGAGGATTTTTAACCCTTTTATCATTTCACACAGTATAGGACTAAAAGCAGTGGATTCTGTCACATTATGATAATATTAACTTCATCATATTTTCCTATTCAATTCCCATACTCAGATTAATAAATTATCTACAAACTTGGTTTCCTGTCTCAATCATTTGTAAATGAACAGAATAACCATATTCAAACTTTCATCTTTCAACAATCTCAGTTGTGAAAGTGTAAAACAATTCCTTTTTATTAACCTGTATAAAGAAATACGATGTAATACTTATCTGGATTAAGTAGAATAAGTTGTGGTCCTCCCAACCATTCAAGGGAGGCAATTACGTCCTCCGCTTGCCCCCTAGCTCCAGAATCTAGACGGTGCCGTAGGTTAACAGTGGAATTTCATTGTTGTGACCTCTAGATGGCCTATCCAGTCACCTTCAGAAATGTTTGGTTTTAACATGGGTAGCTGTAAGCTATTTTCAACTGGTTTCCCAACCAGCTCTAGAAAATACTTTTCCCTTTAGCCAAAAATCACAGAACCCCTACTTCTCCCCTGGGATTCAGCTTTATCCTCAGAGGAGTAGGTAATTGTTTTCCAACTACCCCCCAACCACCTCCTTTTCTTGGAAACCTTTTTACCAACAGCTTGAAAGATTTACTTTTCATTAACTAGTCCTCCTAATTTAACAATTTTAGCAAAATAATTTGTTTTTATATACAATAAAGTTTCAAGTCTTTTTTTTGCCAGAACTTAAAATAACAAATGTCTTTAACTAGTTAACTTTAATGAGGCTATGACAACTTCCCCCCCTGGAAGTAACACCCTCCTCGGTGTTTCAACCCAGCTCTGCAAAGAGCTCTGGGTAAGCTTCCCGCATAAATTTTTCTTCCTCCCAAGTAGCTTCATCTAGGCCAAAGTGCTTCCATTGCACATTCACCTGGATAACTACTCGTTTGCGGAGTTCAATTTCTCTTCTGTCAAGTATGCGTTGTGGCTTGACCAGAAACTCTCTGTCCGGTTCTACCTGAAAACCAAAAGTGTTTTCAAGTCAATATGCATCAATTATTCAGAAATTCAAGTTAGAAATTTTATCTTTCTCCTACCTGAATATTTTGCC
Organism: Pinus albicaulis; assembly: GCA_034641835.2. Lineage (NCBI taxonomy): Eukaryota > Viridiplantae > Streptophyta > Pinopsida > Pinales > Pinaceae > Pinus > Pinus albicaulis. Next base: position 1,412,562,688 of record CM076570.1, on the reverse strand, counting down.
AATCAATCACATGTTTTTCATCATGTACATATCGCTTCAACAAGGACACGTGAAATACATTGTGAACCTGGATATGGCTAGGTAAGGCCAACCTATAGGCTACTGGTCCTACCCTTTCCAGTATTTTGAAGGGTCCACAATACGGGGGAGCCAATTTGGCACAAGAGGTCCATCTCATGGTACTTCTCTTGGGCTTAATTCTTACGTAAACATGGTCCCCTACCACAAATTCACGGTAAGACCTTTTCTTGTCTGCGTAAATATTTTTTTGATCTTGTGCAGCCTTCAGATTCTGCCTTATTATTTTTACCACAGCTTCCATTTCAGCCAAAATTTTAGGTCTCAACAATAATTTTGTCTTTAGACTGCTCCAGTTTATAGGTGTTCGACATTGCCTACTATATAATGCCTCAAAGGGACTCATTTTCAGGGATTCTTGATACCCGTTGTTATAGGCAAACTCAACAAGGTGCAAGTAATCCTCCCACTTGGTGGGCTGCTACATTACATACATGCGCAACATGTCTTCTAGTACTTGATTTACCCGCTCCGTTTGTCCATGAGTTTGAGGATGATAGGTGGTGTTGAAATGTATTTGTGTTCCCAGCCCAGAAAACAAGGTTTTCCAGAATGCGGATGTGAACTTAATATCCCGATCTGAAATCACAGTCTTAGGTATGCCATGCAACCTAAAGATTCCCTTCATAAATATATCTACAATCTGTACTATCTTGTAGGAAGACTGTACAGGTATAAAATGGGCATAATTGGTTAATCTGTCTACCACTACCATGATTGAATCATTTTGCCTTTTTTTTCATGGTAAACCCATGATGAAATCTAAGGAGATAACCTCCCACTTCCACTCAGGAATGGGTATGGGCTGCAATAGCCCTACAGGGTGCTGATGCTCCACCTTAACCTGCTGACATTCCAAACATTTGCTTAGATACTCTGCAATATTCTTACGCATACATGGCCAATTTTATACCTTTCTAATTGCAGTGAGCATATTTTGATATCTTGGATGGCCAATGTAATTGCTGCGGTGGAATTCATTCAGGATTAACTCCTTAAGACCTGCACGATTAGGCACATAGATTCTTCTACAAAAAGTCAACACCTGATCTTCGTTCTTTCCATACTATGATGTCTTGCCTTGCTTCTTATCATCCTCCATTTGTTGCCACAAGAATTTATATTCCAGGTCTTTCTGTGCTTCTTCTTTTAACTATTCCAACAATTGGCTTTCTAGTTGATTATAGTATAAGGCAGAAATACCGTGCAGTTTTCTTCTTAACGCATCTGCAACTCAATTTTCCTTCCCCTTAACATGCTTTATGTCCATGTAAAATTCACTCAAAAAGGCATTCCATCTTGCCTGTCTAGAATTTAAATATGCTTGCTTAAAATAATTAGTCAAGCTGCTATGGTCTGTTTTAAGTACAAACCTCTTACCCAGCAGGTAATGCCTTCACACCCGGAGAGCATGCACCACAGCTATAAGCTCTAGATCATAAGCATAATATTTTTGTTCATGATCTTTTAATTTTCTAGACTCGTAAGCTATTACTTTACCTTCTTGAGTTAGTATCGCTCCAACTCCTTCTTTGCTGGCATCAACACAAACTTCATGATCTTTATCAAGGTCAGTTACCTTCAGAACCGGTGCTATAGTCAAAAGTTGTTTCAGCTTTTCAAAGTTGCTATGACATTCCTTTGTCCATTTGAAAAGCTTGCCCTTCTTCTGCAAAGAAGTAATAGGGAAAGAAATTTTAGAAAATCCTTCTATAAACATTCTGTAATAACCAGCTAGACCCATAAACGATCTGATGTTAGCCACATTCTAAGGTACTCGCCATTCCATAATAATTTTGATCTTTTCTGGATCAACAACTATTCCTTCAGCTGATATAACATATCCCAGATATTGGATTTCTGTTTTAAATAAATCACACTTGCTAAACTTAGCATAAAGTTGATTCTTTCTCAGCATTTCCAAAAATATCCTCAAATGTTCTTTATGTCCCTCCTTGCTTTTTGAATAAATCAGTATATCATCTATGAAAATAAGTACAAAGTTATCCAAATACTGATGAAAGACGCCATGCATCAACCTCATAAAGGTTGCTGGCGCATTTGTCAATCCGAAGGGCAACACTACGAATTCATAATGCCCATAACGAGTGTGGAATGCTGTTTTGAAAATATCTTCATCTTTAATCCAAATTTGATGATATCCAGATATTAAATCTATCTTAGAAAACACCTTAGCCCCTCTTACTTGATCAAATAAGTCATCGATTCTTGGTGAGGGGTATTTGTTCTTAACTGTTAGCTTATTAAGCTGCCTGTAATCCATACACATGCGTAAGGTTCCGTCTTTATTCTTAACAAATAAAACTGGTGCTCCCCATGGAGACACACTTGGGCAGATATAGCCTTTGTCTAATAATTATTGTAGCTGTATCTTTAGTTTTGTTAGTTCTGGCATGCTCATTCTATAAGGAGCTCGTGACACTAGAGAGGCTCCTGGGAGCAACTCAATGGTAAAGTCAATATCCCTCTTAGGTGGCAAACCAGGAATATTTTCTAGAAATACATCCAAAAATTCCTGTACTACAGGAATATCTTCCATTATAGGTGTCTTTTCCTTGGAGTCTGCATATCCTACTTGAATTGCATACAATTGACACCCTTTTCTGATACACTTGCCCATTTGGGATTTTGTTATTAGGCGTAATTTCACAGGCTTTTCAATTCCTTGAATTCCTTTCTGTGAACCATCTTGCATTCTGAAGTAGATGATCTTTTCCTTGCAGTCCACTAGGGTCCAGAATATTTCCAACCAGTCCATACCCAATAACACATCATAAGACCCCAATGGTAAGATGTTTAAATCTACTTGTAACTGTTGTTCTGCCACTTCCAGCACATAGTTAGGAACTTTTGCAGTTACCTTTCGCTTTGCCTCGGTAGCTAACTAAACTAACCTAGAGTTCTTAAATTTCTGCTCTTTTAATTTGCATAATTCCACTATTTTAGGACTTACATAACTCAAACTTGCTCTAGGATCTACCAAAATTGAAACAGGTTTAGTTAGTAAAGTACCTTCTAGTTCGATCATTGTGGGCTGAAAATCAGCCTGCCGATCTTCCAAGGCTGCATTGATGTAGGGTATGTTACGCGCCACGTCCCCTACTGTAGATGCCTCCTGCAGATTTGCTACAGTTTCACTTTTATTTCGCCATGGACAGTTTTTATAATAATGAGCCTCTCCACAGCCCCAACATTGCAAAGGAGGTTTTGTGGTCTGTCCCTGCTCTGGCTTGCTAGATGCCTCCATGGGATTCTCTTCCCCTGGCCATTTAGTTCTTTGGTGATTTCTACCAAATTGCTTACTGATGGAGTTCCATGCTACGCCTTTAGAATTTTCACCTTTACTGCTTTTAAAATTGGAATTATTTTTCTGGTTTTTCTTTGGCTACCAGTTTTTCCCTCCTTCACCTTTGGCCTTGGACTGCTAATAGCACATCCGGGCTTTACGGATGGCTTCATCCATGGTCTGAGGATTAAAAAATTCTATCTGTTCTCTCATATGAGTAGGTAGACTACTCAGAAACCTCTGCACTTTAGCCTTTTCCTCTCGAAGATAAGGAATATAGCATAGCAGGGAAGTGAATTTAGTGACATAATCGTCCATGGTCATCTTCCCCAACCGTAAATCATGGAATTCCTTAGCCTTATCATCATAAAACTTTTCTGTCAAATACTTGTCTTTGAAATACTGCTGAAACAACTCCCAAGTAATGTCCTATTCATCAATACTGCGTACGTTTTTCATTTCTTCCCACCACAGGGTGGCCTTTTCCCATAACTGGTATATAGCCAATCTAGCCTTCAGATTGCTACTATATTCATACACCTAGAAGTACTTATTTATATTAATTATCCAGGCTTCCGCCACCTCCTCAGCCTCACCATCAAAAGTTGGTGGTTTAATTTTGCGAAACTCCCCCTGCAATTCAACTTTCTGTCTCTTACTATCTTGCTGGTCAGACAAATTGCCCGACTCCGCCTCATTATAATTCTTGTTTTTTATTTTCTGGGAGGGACTCTTTTCAGCTCTACCTATAGTGTTGTTTCTAGTTTGCTGATCTTCTTGTTCTGCTGATAATTCTTTTTCAGCACTGGGATGTCCCATCTCCTGATTTTGTTTGTCTGATAAACTCTTTAAAAATTTCTCCTGATCTTGCAACAATCACTCATTATCCTTTCTGAGTCTTAACATTTCCTCTTGTAATTGTTGCACTGTGTTCGAGCAACCGACTAGTCTTTTGATGCTGTTCTACACTCAATTGAACCCACATTTCCGGATTCATGACTGTTGGTGCTTGAGTTTCCTCTAGTTGCGATTGTGACGCTATAGCTCTTCTCATTGTCATTGGTTCTCTCTCTCTCTGTGCACTAATCACAAACACAGCTTCACTATTAGTAGACCCTTAGGGTCCCAGCGTAGCAACATAGCTTCAATACCACTTGTAACTTCCTCTCCTAAAAAATTTACCTTAAAAAAAATTATTTTTACTCACCATATTAAATAGTAAAAACCCCTTGAATCATAAATACAATATCCAAAATACAATCTGCATGGAAACCTTCGATACATACATATCATTGTTTATGATGCAGTTATTTCACTGTACTATGAATAGGACGAAACATATAAATTATGGTTTGATCATTGTTATGAGTTACAACAGAATCATTGTTAATTCGCCGAGCAACTGAGAGTAATATTAATGTTCACAATAAACAATATATTGCATAATCCCTACGCATGACACAGCTGTCATATCTCGGGAATTCCAACAAGGGTTTGGAGCTTTGACATTAATCATCTGCAAGAGATTTTAAGTCGAATCTAATCAATTAACTCGGTTCCAATATGGCGTTTATGGTAATTTAACCCGGTTATTACATTAACACTCCACTTGGCGATTTTACTATGCATCCATGGTGTTTGTGTCAATACCCACCATTATTGTTTGTACCACGACTTACTCCACAAGTCACAGCTGTATCGCATTGGATTTTGATTGCTTGATTTTTCGAGGGAAAACCTGGGTAACACTGTAGTCGAGCCGAGAGTGAAGGTTTGTTTGTCATGTGCTCCGAAAATTCCAGAGCTCGGCTCCTTTCTGGTTAACACAATTTCAAAACCCTTAAAAGGTTCGCCCCTCCACTTAGCTAGCTCTACAGTTCTGTTATCATGCTCAGCTATATATATTTATCATTTTCTTTATTATAAATTCTGCTCTCCGACGCTTCTAACAAAACCTTATTATATGAATTTAGTTTTACAGAGATGATAAATACAGTGAGATCGAGCCAGCTATGGCGGATGCAAGAAAGTCCTTATCATGCAAACTCCATAGGTATAGATGGCTTCAGTCCGTTTTTATTTTATTGCACAGCATTTACTGTTTTAAATCGTCAATTTTCTTCTCAGCGCTAATATGTTCTAATTCTCTGTGGTTTATATTCGCACAGAGCGACCCATTTGGAAAGATTTACCCTTCAACAGGTATTGAAATTTCCACAAGGAATTTCAGGCTATTTTTTTCTTAACTCGATTATATAATTCTATGTAACAATAGATGTTAAATCGTTCCTCTGCTTTTGGTTGCAGGTTCGACTCTAACCCTCCACCTATAGTTGCAAGCTTTGGCTCAGGGTTAACACAGTCACTTCGACCCCAGCTAATATTACTTCCATGAACCTACAGGTACCTTAACGGCCCTTGATGAAAGGCCATTCCCTTACTTTTGCTCCAGATCTAGGATATATTTAAGCAATCCTTTCTTATTAGAGGATTCTGAAAATGATGAGGGTTGTAAACCCCTTTTATATTTTTCAAGCAACACTGAGATTTCTCCTTTGTATTACGATGTAGGGTTTGAGTCGAATCTCTATTTTTTTTTAATGGGTTCAGAACGCTTTGATTCTAACCCTCAAACTCTTTGTAGTTATATTTGATAAAAAATATAAATTATCGTTGTGCGATTATATTTTCTCTACACCGATTGTATGTTTTGAATCTGTACAGGAACGATTATGGTTTAACTATGATGTATCTTTTCCCTTCACCGTTTATGTTTGCAAGGGATTCTTGTCATTTCTCTGCATATCTTTGTCCTGCATGCATTTATTTCTTAGAAAGAAATATTAAAGAAATGGTTCTGGGTTTTTCCTTTTTAAGATAAGGATAGCTTTTAACGTTTGGCCCTTTAAAGAAATAATACTCATTGTTAGTTCTGTTACCAGTATTTCTTCGCTGTCATTATAAATATATGTCTAATCTTTACTAAGTAATTATGGAAGCCAATGCTCCTTCGTTACTTGATTTACAGTCTTGTGTTCTCTATACTCTTTATTGTTTTCGTAGGATTCTCCCTATGGTGCCCGGGCCACCGAAAGATTAAAGCCCGTGTTAGCTAGGGTTGCCAGCCACAGACGACGAAATCCTGTCTTGGGCTTGACCCTAGGACTAGGGTCAACAGTCTGTTGGCTTCATCCCTACCCTTCAGTTGATTAAACTAGATATGCAGTATCTTCTTGTTCATCATGCTTTAATAGTAAGGGTAAATTATACCAATAATTTCCATATTATCAAAGAGATAATAGTAGTATAATACTTGTTACTTTCACATTGTTCACACAGCTGTTCTATTACAGTCACCCTATTCAATAAACTATCTCTGTTATACATTTACTTTAATGAGGGTTTTTAACCCTTTTATCATTTCACACAGTATAGGACTGAAAGCAGTGGATTCTGTCACATTATGATAATATTAACTTCATCATATTTTGTTATTCAATTCCCATACTTAGATTGATAAATTATCTACAGACTTGGTTTCCTGTCTCAATCATTTGTAAATGAACAGAATAACCATATTCAAACTTTCATCTTTCAACAATATCAACTGTGAAAGTGTAAAACAATTCCTTTTTATTAACCTGTATAAAGAAATTCACTGTAATACTTATCTGGATTAAGTAGACTAAGCTGTGGTCCTCCCAACCATTCAAGGGAGGAAATTACGTCCTCTGCTTGCCCCCTAGCTCCAGAATCTGGACAGTACCATGGGTTAACAGTGGAATTTCTTTGCTGTGACCTCTAGATGGCCTATCCAGTCACCTTCAGAAATTTTTGGTTTTAACATGGGTAGTTGTAAGCTATTTTCAATTGGTTCCCCAACCAGCTCTAGAAAATACTTTTCCCTTTTACCAAAAATCACAGAACCCCTACTCCTCCCCTGGGATTCAGCTTTATCCTCAGACGAGTAGGTAATTGTTTTCCAACTACCCCCCAACCACCTCCTATTCTTGGAAACCTTTTTACCAACAGCTTAAAAGATTTTATTTTCATTAACTAGTCCTCTTAATTTAATGATTTTAGCAAAATTATTTGTTTTTATATACAATAAAGTTTCAAGCCTTTTTTTTGCCAGAAATTAAAATAACAAATGTCTTTAACTAGTTAATACTAGTTAACTTTAATGAGGCTATGACAACTTTCCCCCCTGGAAGTAACACCGTCCTCGGTGTTTCAACCCAGCTCTGCAAAGAGCTCCGAGTAAGCTTCCCGCATAAATTTTTCGTCTTCCCAAGTAGCTTCATCCAGGCCAAAGTGCTTCCATTGCACATTCACCTGGATAACTACTCGTTTGCGGAGTTCAATTTCTCTTCTATCAAGTATGCGTTGCGGCTCGACCAGAAACTCTCTGTTCGATTCTACCTGAAAATCAAAAGTGTTTTCAAGTCAATATGCATCAATTATTTAGAAATTCAAGTTAGAAATTTTATCTTTCTCCTACTTGAGTATTTTTCCAATCAATCACATGTTTTTCATCATGTACATATCACTTCAGCAAGGACACATGAAATACATTGTGAACCTGGATATGGCTAGGTAAGGCCAACCTATAGGCTACTGGTCCTACCCTTTCCAGTATTTTGAAGGGTCCACAATACTGGGGAGCCAATTTGGCACAAGAGGTCCATCTCATGGTACTTCTCTTGGGCTTAATTCTTACGTAAACATGGTCCCCTACCAAAAATTCACGGTAAGACCTTTTCTTGTATGCGTAAATCTTTTGTCGATCTTGTGCGGCCTTTAGATTCTGTCTTATTCTTCTTACCTCAGCTTCCATTTCAACCAAAATTTCAGGTCCCAACAATAATTTTGTCTTTGGACTACTCCAGTTTATAGGTGTTCGACATTTCCTACTATATAATGCCTCAAAGGGACTCATTTTCAGGGATTCTTGATACCCATTATTATAGGCAAACTCAACAAGGTGCAAGTAATCCTCCCACTTGATGGGCTGCTACATTACATACATGCGCATCATGTCTTCCAGTACTTGATTTACCCGCTCTGTTTGTCCATGAGTTTGAGGATGATAGGCGGTGCTGAAATGTATTTGTGTTTCCAGCCCAAAAAACAAGGTTTTCTAGAATGCGGATGTGAGCTTAACATCCCGATCTGAAATCACAGTCTTAGGTATGCCATGCAACCTAAAGATTTCCTTCATAAATATATCTGCAATCTGTACTGTCTTGTAGGTAAACTGTACATGTATAAAATGGGCATATTTGCTTATTCTGTCTACCACTACCATGATTGAATCATTTTTCCTTTTTGTTCATGGTAAACCCGTGATGAAATCTAAGGAGATAACCTCCCACTTCCACTCAGGAATGGGTATGGGTTGCAATAACCCTATAGGATGCTGATGCTACACCTTAACCTACTGAGATTCCAAACATTTTCTTAGATACTCTGTAATATTCTTACGCATACATGGCCAATAATATACCTTTCTTATTGCAGTGAGCATCTTTTGATATCCTAGATGGCCAGGGTAATTGCTGTGGTGGAATTCATTCATGATTAACTCCTTAAGACCTGCACGATTAGGCACATAGATTCTTCCACGAAAATTCAACACCTGATCTTCGTTCTTTCCATACTCTGATGTCTTGCCTTGATTCTTATCATCCTCCATTTGCTGCCACAAGAATTATATTCCGGGTCTTTCTGTGCTTCTTCTTTTAACTATTCCAACAGTTGGCTTTCTAGTTGATTATAGTATAAGGCAGAAATACCATGTAGTTTTCTGCTTAACACGTCTGGAACTTGATTTTCCTTCCCCTTAACATGCTGTATGTCCATGTCAAATTCAATCAAAAAGGTATTCCATCTTGCCTGTCTAGGATTTAAATATGCTTGCTTAAAATAATTAGTCAAGCTGCTATGGTCTGTTTTAAGTACAAACCTCTTACCTAGCAGGTAGTGCCTCCACACTCGGAGAGCATGCACCATAGCTGTCAGCTCTAGATCATAAGCATAATACTTCTATTCATGATCTTTTAATTTTCTAGACTCGTAAGCTATTAGTTTACCTTCTTGAGTTAGTATCGCTCCAACTCCTTCTTTGCTGGCATTAGTACAAACTTCATAATCTTTATCAGGGTCAGCTACCTTCAGAACCGGTGCTATAGTCAAAATTTGTTTCAGCTTTTCAAAGCTTCTCTAACATTCCCTTCTTCTGCAAAGAAGTAATAGGGAAAGCAATTTTAGAAAACCCTTCTATAAACCTTCTGTAATAACCAGCTAGACCCATAAATGATCTGATGTTAGCCACATTCCGAGGTACTCGCCATTCCATAATAGTTTTGATCTTTTATGGATCAACAGCTATTCCTTCAACTGATATAACATGTCCCAGATATTGGATTTATGTTTTAAAGAAATCACACTTGCTAAACTTAGCATAAAGTTGATGCTTTCTTAGCATTTCCAAAACTATCCTCAAATGTTCTTTATGTTCCTCCTCGCTTTTTGAATAAATCAGTATATCATCTATGAAAATAAGTACAAAGTTATCCAAATACTGATGAAAGACGCCATGCATCAACCTCATAAAGGTTACTAACGCATTTGTCAATCCGAAGGGCAGCACTACGAATTCATAATGCCCATAACGAGTGCGGAATGTTGTTTTGTAAATATCTTCATCTTTAATCCGAATTTGATGATATCTGGATCTTAAATCTATCTTAGAAAACACCTTAGCCCCTCTTACTTGATCAAATAAGTCATCAATTCTTGGTAAGGGGTATTTGTTCTTAACTATCAGCTTATTAAGCTGCCTGTAATCCATACACATGCGTAAGGTTTCGTCTTTCTTCTTAACAAATAGAACTAGTGCTCCCCATGGAGACACATTTGGGCAGATATAGCCTTTGTCTAATAATTATTGTAGCTGTATCTTTAGTTTTTTTAGTTCTGGCATGCTCATTCTATAAGGAGCTTGTGACACTGGAGAGGCTCCTAGGAGCAACTCAATGGTAAAGTCAATATCCCTCTTAGGTGGCAAACCAAGAATATTTTCTGGAAATACATCCAAAAATTCCTGTACTACAGGAATATCTTCCATTATAGGTGCCTTTTCCTTGGAGTCTGCATATCCTACTTGAATTGCATACAGTTGACACCCTTTTATGATACACTTGCCCATTTGGGATGCTGTTATTGGGCGTAATTGCACAGGATTTTTAATTCCTTGAATTCCTTTCTGTGCACCATCTTGAATTCTGAAGTAGATGATCTTTTCCTTGCAGTCCACTAGGGTCCAGTGTCTTTCCAACTAGCCCGTACCCAATAACACATCATAAGACCCCAATGGTAAGATGTTTAAATCTACTTGTAATTGTTGTTCTGCCACTTCCAGCACACAGTTAGGAACCTTTGCAGTTATCTTTCATTTTTCCCTGGTTGCTAACTAAAATAACCAGGAATTCTTAAATTTCTGCTCTTTTAATTTACATAATTCCACTATTTTAGGACTTACATAACTCAAACTTGCTCCAGGATCTACCAAAATTGAAACAGGTTTAGTTAGTAAAGTACCTTCTAGTTCGATCATTGTGGGCTGAAAATCAGCCTGCCGATCTTCCAAGGCTGCATTAATGCGGGGTATGTTACGCGCCACGTCCCTACCGTAGATGCCTCCTGCAGATTTGCTACAGTTTCACTTTTATTTCGCTGTGGATAGTTTTTATAATAATGAGCCTCTCCACAGCCCCAGCATTGCAAAGGAGGTTTTGTGGTCTGTCCCTGCTCTGGCTTGCTAGATGCCTCCACGAGCTTCTCTTCCCCTGGCCATTTAGTTCTTTGGTGATTTCTACCAAATTGCTTACTGATGGAGTTCCGTGCTGTGCCTTTAGAATTTCCACTTTTACTGCTTTTAAAATTGGAATTATTTTTCTGGTTTTTCTTTGGCGGCCAACTTTTCCCTCAATCACCTTTGGCCTTGGACTGCTGATAGCACATCCGAGCTTTACGGATGGCTTCATTTATGGTCTGAGGATTAAAAAATTCTATTCATTCTCTCATATGAGTAGGTAGACTACTCAGAAACCTCTTCACTTCGGCCTTTTCCTCTCGGAGATAAGGAACATAGCGTAGCAGGGAAGTGAATTTAGTGACATAATCGTCCATGGTCATCTTCCCCAACCGTAAATCATGGAATTCCTTAGCCTTATCATCATAAAACCTTTCTGTCAAATACTTGTCTTTGACATACTGCTGAAACATCTCCCAAGTAATTTCCTGTTCATCAATACTGCGTACATTTTTCATTTCTTCCCACCATAGGGTGGCCTTTTCCCGTAATTGGTATATAGCCAATCTGGCCTTCAGATTGCTACTATATTCATACACCTGGAAGTACTTATTTATATTAATTAACCAGGCTTCTGCCACCTCCTTGGCCTCACCATCAAAAGTTGGTGGTTTAATTTTGCAAAACTCCCCCTGTAATTCCACTTTCTATCTCTTACTATCTTGCTAGTCAGACAAATTGCCCGACTCTGCCTCATTATAATTCTTGTTTTTGCTTTTCTGGGAGGGACTCTTTTCAGCTCTTCCTGTAGTGTTGTTTCTAGTTTGATGATCTTCTTGTTCTGCTGATAATTCCTTTTCAGCACTGGGATGGCCCATCTCCTGATTTTGTTTGTCTGATAAACTCTTTAAAATTTTCTCCTGATCTTGCAACAATCGCTCATTATCCTTTCTGAGTCCTAACATTTCCTCTTGTAATTGTTGCACTGTGTTTAGCAAAAAACCAATTTGGTGCTGCTGTTCTTCAAGCAACCGACTGGTCTTTTGATGTTGTTCTACACTCAATTGAACCCATTTTTCCGGATTCATGACTGTTGGTGCTTGAGTTTCCTTTGGTTGCGATTGTGATGCTATAGCTCTTCTCATTGTCATTAGTTCTCTCTCTCTCTGTGCACTAATCAAATACACAGCTTCACTGTTAGTAGACCCTTAGGATCCCAGCGTAGCAACATAGCTCCGATACCACTTGTAACTTGCTCTCCTAAAAAAATTACCTTAAAAAAAAATTTATTTTTACTCACCATATTAAATAGTAAAAACCCCTTGAATCATAATTACAATATCCAAAATACAATCTGCATGGAAACCTTCGATACATACATATCATTGTTTATGATGCAGTTATTTCACTGTACTATGAATAGGACAAAGCATATAAATTATGGTTTGATCATTGTTATGAGTTACAACAGAATCATTGTTAATTTGCCGAGCAACTGAGAGTAATATTAATGTTCACAATAAAAAATATATTGCATAATCCCTATGCATGACACAATTGTCATATCTTGGGAATTCCAACAAGGGTTTGGAGCTTTGACATTAATCATCTGCAAGAGATTTTAAGTTGAATCTAATCAATTAACCCGGTTCTGATATGGCGTTTATGGTAATTTAACCTGGTTATTGCATTAACACTCCACTTGGCGATTTTACTATGCATCCGTGGTTTTTGTGTCAATACCCACCATTATTGTTTGTATCGTGACTCACTCCACAAGTCACAACTGTATCGCATTGGATTCTGATTTCTTGATTTTTTGAGGGAAAACCTGGGTAACACTACAGTCGAGCTGAGAGAGAAGGTTTGTTTGTCATGCGCTCCGACGATTCCAAAGCTCGGCTCCTTTCTGGTTAACATAGTTTCAAAACCCTTAAAAGGTTCGCCCCTCCACTTAGCTAGCTCTGCAGTTCTGTTATCATGCTCAGCTATATATATTTATCATTTTCTCTATTAGAAATTCTGTTCTCCGATGCTTCTAACAGAACCTTATTATATGAATTTAGTTTTACAGAGATGATAAATGCTGTGAGATCGAGCCAGCTATGGCGGATGCAAGAAAGTCCTTATCATGCAAACTACATAGGTATAGATGGCTTCAGTCCCTTTTTATTTTATTGCACAACATTTAGTGTATTAAATCGTCGATTTTCTTCTTGGCGCTAATATGTTCTAATTCTCTGTGGTTTATCTTTACACAGAGCGACCCATTTGGAAAGATTTACCCTTCAACAGGTATTGAAATTTCCACAGGGGTTTTCAGGTTATTTATTTCTTAACTCGATTATATAATTCTATGTAACAATAGATGTTAAATCGTTCCTCTACTTTTGGTTGCAGGTTCGACTCTAACCCTCCACCTATAGTTGCAAGCTTTGGCTCAGGGTTAACACAGTTGCTTCGACCCCAGCTAATATTACTTCCATGAACCTACAGGTACCTTAATGGCCCTTGATGAAAGGCCATTCCCTTACTTCTGCTTCAGATCTAGGATATATTTAAGCAATCCTTTCTTATCAGAGGAATGTGAAAATGACGAGGGTTGTAAACCCCTTTTATATTTTTCAAGCAATACTGAGATTTCTCCTTTGTATTACGATGTCGGGTTTGAGTCGAATCTCTATTTTTGTTTAATGGGTTCAGAACGCTTTGATTCTAACCCTTAAACTCTTTGTATTTATATTTGATAAAAAATATAAATTATCGTTGTGCGATTATATTTGCTCTACACCGACTGTATGTTTTGAATCTGTACAGGAACGATTATGGTTTAACTATGACGTATCTTTTTCCTTCGCCGTTTATGTTTACAAGGGATTCTTGTAATTTCTCTACATATCTTTTTCCTGCATGCATTTATTTCTTAGAAAGAAATATCAGAGAAATGGTTCTGGGTTTTGCCTTTTTAAGATAAGGATAGCTTTTAAAGTTTGGCCCTTTAAAGAAATAATACTCATTGTTAGTTCGGTTACCAGTATTTCTTTGCTGTCGTTATAAATATATGTCTAGTCTCTACTAAGTAATTATGGAAGCCAATGCTTCTTTCATTACTTGATTTACAGTCTTGCGTTCTCTATACTCTTTATTGTTTTCGTAGGATTCTCCCTACGGTGCCCGGGCCACCGAAAGATTGAAGCCTGTGTTAGCTAGGGTTGCCAGCCATGGACGACGAACTCCTGTTTTGGGTTTTACCCTAGGACTAGGGTCAACAGTCCGTTGGCTTCATCCCTACCCTTCAGTTGATTAAACTAGATATGCAGTATCTTCTTGTTCATCATGCTTTAACAGTAAGGGTAAATTATACCAATAATTTCCATATTAACAAAGAGATAATTGTAGTATAATACTCGTTACTTTCACATTGTTCACACAACCGTTCTGTTACAGTCACCCTATTGAATAAACTATCTCTATTATACATTTACTTTAATGAGGGTTTTTAACCCTTTTATCATTTCACACAGTATAGGACTAAAAGCAGTGGATTCTGTCACATTATGATAATATTAAATTCATCATATTTCTCTATTCAATTCCCATACTCAGATTAATAAATTATCTACAGACTTGGTTTCATGTCTCAATCATTTGTAAATGAACATAATAACCATATTCAAACTTTCATCTTTCAACAATCTCAGTTGTGAAACTATAAAAAAACTCCTTTTTATTAACATGTATAAAGAAATTCACTTTAATACTTATCTGGATTAAGTAGGCTAAGCTGTGGTCCTCCCAACCATTCAAGGGAGGAAATTACGTCCTCCGCTTGCCCCCTAGCTCCAGAATCTAGTCGGTGCCACGGGTTAATAGTGGAATTTCTCTGCTGTGACCTCTGGATGACCTATCCAGTCACCTTCAGAAATTTCTAGTTTTAACAAGGGTAGTTGTAAGCTATTTTCAACTAGTTCCCCAACCAGCTCTAGAAAATACTTTTCCCTTTTACCAAAAATCACAGAACCCCTACTCCTCCCTTGGGATTCAGCTTTATCCTCAGAGGAGTAGGTAACTATTTTCCAACTGCCCCCCAACCACCTCCTATTCTTGGAAACGTTTTTACCAATAGCCTAAAATATTTTCTTTTCATTAACTAGTCCTCCTAATTTAATAATTTCAGTAAAATAATTTGTTTTTATATACAATAAATTTTCAAATCTTTTTTTCGCCAGAAATTAAAATAAAAAATGTCTTTAACGTTAATACTAGTTAACTTTAATGAGGCTATGAGAGTGGTCATATTCCTTGATAGTTCCATCATTTATAACACTATTGGATAACTCTTTATGAACAAACTTCCGCAACTAAAATGCATAAAAATTCTCTATTCAACTTGAGAATTTTGGTTGGCCAAAAACACAATTGTTTGAAGACAAAAACACATACAAAGCTTAAATATTCCATTTTCCTTGTACAAAAAATTATATAAGAATCTACATAAATTGCATTATAATTTTTTTTAAATAAACTATCTCTTCATAAGGATGGGAAAGGCCATTATCCTCCATTTTTTAAAAGAAAAACCTATTACCCTAATTAACTTGAATTTCATGTGTCCAACGAAATCAGTGGCATGTGCCTTTAATTCTTGACCGCCTCACCCTCAAGACATAACTCCACTCAAATTAATGTTTTGTTTTATTTTTTTCACTTAACGATTTCGACTCAAAATTTTTAAGTTTAATTCAAACTTTGGCGTTGGATAGTATTTGGTGAATTTTATTTAGTCATAATATTGTTTTAAGTTTTTCTTTCTGGTTTAATAATTTTTCTTTCTCGATAGCGTTTGATAATTGGAAATACATTTGTATCGGCAGTCGACCAATTTTTAATCGCTATACTCAAATACCCTTTAAACTAGGCTATATTACATCGTGGGTAGGGTTGCAAGTAAATTAACCAAATTGTGAGTTAGGAGAAACAAAGTCATGTAAACCGCCACGATTATGAAATAACGAACTCTCAACCATGATTAGGCTAGGGCAAGAACAAGGATCGGCTATATATTTACATTGTGAGGGTGATTGGAAAATAATATACTTGATGTTATCTGAGTGGCTACCCTGTTTGATGTCCCTGCCCGGGAGAAGGGTTTTACGAATGAATGTGACCATGTTGCTACCACTAGCAGGGTTTGATTCTATGTGAAACCCTACCCCTCCCTTTAGTTGTGCCTCCCACGGGGATTTAGAGTCATGCTGATGAATTCCCGCAAGTGGAGGCCCTTGCAAATATGGGCAATGCTGCATCCGCGGGCTCAACCAGATTTAGATTCGCGACGATGAATGCTCGTGAGTTGAGGCCCTTGCAAATATAGGCAATGTTGCATTTGCGGGCTCAACCATTTACTATTATGTAAAAGGAGTTGTCTGACAAGATGGAAGAATTGTCTAGACGATCAAAATTAGTAGATTTGGGCCAAAAAAATTTAAGAAATCTTACAGTAACAGTGTTTGAATCATGATTTTGATGGTGGAAATGGATTCAACAAAATTAAAAACCTCTAAGACACCCCAAATATTAAAGTTTGATAGTTATAACATGGATTTACAAAAATCCCTGCCAGATTTTCTTAAAATGTTACCAAAATTTCCATGATTTTCAAAACTAAAAAGTAGTCTAGTTCGACTACGGCTTATGTAAAATTAAAAGTTCTATTTTTCCGTTCGAATACATTTTGTATTGACGCTCTGTTTTGGATTAATGGATTGTTTTCGCTTTGGCTACATGTGGTTTTACCGAGCAATTTCCTCCACATCCGAGTTCTTCAAACATTTACCTTAAAGAATGACATGTGTTTCTTCTCTCAAAAGCAATTAGGGATATCTGTTGACTGATATTTTGTTATGTACCTAACGCGTGAATAATATTAAAGAATTTAAGAGATTTACGACATAGGGTTTGATTAATTGCTGCAATATCAAGTTCAAAGTGAGTAACTTGAATGGCGTTCTCTCGGTAGGTAAATCATTGATTTCAGGAAAGCCTTGAAGCCATTTGGCATTGTAAAAGGGATCTCAAGTATCTTGATAAATTATTTAGTTGTTTTGAATTATAAATGCTATTTTCTTCCTTTACTTATTCTTGTCCTTTTCTTCCCATTTCTGTAATATCTTTTTCTTTTAATTTTTGGTATAACATGTTGCAAAACACAGGGATTTGAATTAAGAGAAGGTTGTACAAATTGGTTGCAAAGATCAGTTTAACTCACTTAGAATAAGGTTCAATATTGCCCCGTCTTGAAGTTTTAGATTTAGTTTGCCGAAGTTCTATATTTAGTTTGTCTTGAAATTGGAAATAATGGAAAAAAATTAAATGCCTTGAAATTGATAATAATGAGAAATAAAAAATAAAGTTTATGCCAAAGAAAGAATAGCATGTCAGTTTGCCACACAAGTCTCATAACACAACCCACAAGACTTATCAATTTTTTTTCAATATTATAGCTTTACTGGCTTCCCCAAAAAAGCATTTTGACTTTAATAACTTAAAAAAAAAAATAATAATAATAATAAAAAAATTTGTTTTTATGGACTACCAAGGAAAAAATTTGTTATCTTAAATAAGTTTCTTTGTAAAAGCTATCCAATGTAATGTCTTCTGCATTATTTCCAAAAGAGATACGAAAAAAGTATTGACTTCGAGGATTAAACAAAAAAAAAAAAGAGTTGATTTCTAAGTTATCGAGCATGTTATTAGCTTGCCTCCACTATGTTTATGTTTCATCCATTTTGAGTAATTTTTGTTTTTTTTATATAGTAAAAACTATGATCATTCATATATATATATATATATATATATATATATATATATATATATATATATATATATATATCATTTTTGAGGATATCCTTGAATTAGTTTCATCCATTTTTTAGTTTAAAAAAAAAATTTATTATCATATAGACATTAAATTAAAATTTTCTTTAAAAAAAATTAAAAATTAAATAAAATTTATGATCATATAGATATTAAAACAATTCCTTTCTCTAGGATCCACCCAAGAACATCTTGATTTTAAGGATTCTTTTAAAATATTCTTTTATTACATATTTAGGGCGATAGAATTTTTAAATTGAAAAAATTGTACTTCAAATTCCATAATCAATAAAAATAATAAAAATAATAAATTAATTACTATATAATAAAATATATTTTTATAAATATAAAATATATTTATAATTATAGATATGACAATTGTAATATATATATATATATATATATATATATATATATATATATATATATATATATATCAACATTCTATTAAACTAGCATTAAATATATACATCTGAGGTTTCAAAAAACAAGTGGTATCACCTCGACAAGGTTTATTGACCACCATGTGCAAAAGGTGACAAAAATACAAAAATGATGCTAGAGATAGTCCCAACCTGAGAAGGCCAGTGACTCCAAAAAACAAGTAAAACCAAAAGGGAATCTACGATCATGCTATTCATCAGAAGAAATGGAATTTGGGTTATTCGGGGTTGTTCCTGGAGGAGGCGGTGGGCATAAGGTGCATTGGACATGCCCTTCGAAGTGAGCCATCCATGACCTCTGCTTTTCCACCTTTTTGGTGAGCACGTTTTAGCCACGCCAAACCACCATCACTCGCTCGTGAACCTTGCATTGGAAGTAGTGCAGTATGTCCAAGGTGGCTACAAGCTCTGCATGTTTATCCATTCTAATTCTCTTAATTATTTCCATTCGATCTAGTAAAGGCTATATTAATTTTTGGAAATTCTCCAAGAAATAGTGTTGAATTTCCTCATGGTCAGCTTCCAAGCATCTCCCAGACCCACGAATCCTCTTCCCACCATGGTTCTTTCCTCCTCTCCTCTGAGCCTACAACGGTTGACCACCCTTCCTCATTGCCTCTCTGCCACCTCTGCATCCCCCTTATGCACCAGCAGTCGATCGCTTGGAGCAACCTGCAACCTTACCTCCCCGACCTGACCTAGCACCCTCATGCCACGAATTCATTGGTGGGATGGCTAATTCCTGGTCTTTACGTCCCACCAGACTATGATTTGCAGGGACCGAAGATCAACCACGCCGCGTGGATGGCCTCATCCTAAAGAGGCCTGCACTTCCACAATAGTCACTACAAATAGGAAATCTGGAGCAGCCACCCACAGATTAGGCGAGCTCGATAGTGAACTACCACTGTATCTTCTCTGAAATCCAATCTTTCGTGTCACCTGAGAAAGAATTTGAACCGCCAATACCTCTCCCTAAGCAGCACCTTGGTTCCCCCCACCCTTCGCCACTCCACCGCATAAGTAGCTGGGTAGAGCACCAAGGTGGTTAAATTCCAAACTCAGAGTGGTCCAGATGAATGCCACTCCAACCAAAGCACACCAACACCCTTCTCATTCAATACTTCGACACACAAACCCAATGGATTGCAGGAGAGTATCTCTCCTTCCCATGGGACGTTTTGAAGACCACAAAAGCCACACTTTGTGGCTCCACTCAGCCCACCAACGACTTCGCCCATGCACCCACTTTCTATACCCACCAGAGAGCTAGAAACCCAAACCTTCCAAATTAAAAATGAACCAGGAAATTTAGGAGGTTATTGTTACCTCAACCCGCACTGCAGCATACCAAAAAAGCTCAGTGAACCCTTCGAGGACAGGTGAATTGTAAGATAATTTTTTAGAAAAAGAAAATTTGTCTTTACAATTTTTTTTATTTCCAAAATTTTATATTAGAGTAAAAATTTGCATAGAATAATATGAAAATTACATAACTAACAATACACATAATGCCTAAAAGAAATGATGTTTAGTATAAACATTACAATAAGAAATGAAGTTTTGTATAGACATCACAATTACTTAATAATTTTTGATGCATATGATATTCTTAATACATCAAATAAACTTGATGAAATTATTAGAATTTTCATATTAATAAATAACTCATTGAGTTAGAAGGGAACTAAGAAAAAATAAATACAATGAGGGATAATACATAGCTTCATTCTAGATAAATTTTCTTTTGAATTTACTCTGACCCTACACCACAGGAAATGTGTTGATTATGCATCATGGAATTAGCAAGGGGTTGGTTTTGCACCATAAAAATAGCTGGTTGTGCAGTCGTGTGCCATGAATTAGCTAGTTGATGATGCAGCCATGCACCGTGAATTAGCTAGTTGTTCGTGGAGTCGTGCACCATGAATTAGCAAGGGGTTGGTCGTGCACCATAAAAATAGTTGGTTGTGCAGTCGTGCACCTGAAACTCGTTGTCAGAGTCCTAGAGCTACCTTCCTAAGTGAGTGGCATAGAGTCCTAGAGCTACCTTCCTAAAATTAAGCAAGTGGAAACAACATATTTATCAACGTAATAAAGTAGTAAGACTAGAATCAGTCGAAACAAAAAATCCAACTTCCATTCAACCCTCTATTTTTTTTTTTTGTAAATACAAGGTTCTCCATTGATTAAGAGGCTGTCAAAAACCCTTGCATGCATGAAGGAAATATACCCTCGAACTTTGACACACATGTGACCTTTTATTTGCAATTTAGATCAAAACCCAAAGTGAATCTTCTAAAATCCTTGTCCTTCCTCCACGATTTTTCCTTCTTAGATCTGAACCTCCATGTTACATCACATTCATTTCGTTTAATCCCTTGAATAGGCAATTAATAGATGGGGTTGGTGCAATAGAAATAATAACCTCACTAGTGAAGAGTATGGAGTCATCTTGTTTAAATGTGGCATTTTCTACAATAGAAAAAACCTTGGACATTGTCATTGATGATTAGAGCCAAGGATGTGGTTATTGATAAGTTATTGCAATCACCGTGACTACCAGTACAACAAGAACAAAAAAATGAACTTAATTTTTGGGAACACCTGAGAATGAAGATATGCGAATGTATATGTTTCACTTGCCAATGAACATATTCAAATTCATTCTTAAAGAAATCCTATTATTTGTTGGTATTTAGAACTGGCAAAAATTAATTAAATCAGGAAAAAAAAAACACAAGAATTTTATTTGGTAAAACTATTAAAGGTAAAAAATTACTCTCCAACAATGTGTCAACGTGACAAATATCATTTAAATATGAAAACTTCGTTACATATCTTCCATCATTTTTTAGTTACCCAATTGTCTGAACATCATTTTTTAGTTAAACAATTGTTTGAACTTAAAGTCATATTTACAGAGATAATTACTTTTTAACAATGGTTCTCATTCTTAACATTATTTTGTGGAACAACTATATATTTAAAAATAAATAAAAAATCTCTATATGCAAACTTCTTAATATGATGTACAATCTCCATATTCACATTTATCTTTACAAAACATGAATTTAAAATAAGTAATCATTTTCTTATAGATATATTAAATAATCCTTATCAACTAATTTTTATATGAATCAACCTAACATTTAAACAAAATACACAAATAATAAATTTAAAATATAATAATTAAAATATTAAACTAGCAGTTGCCCCAGGAGGTGCAAGGAGAGGCCGATAGGAGTATTGGTTGTTAATTTTTAATTTTAAGTAATTGTAGTTTTTGAGATGAAGGAGATTTTGTAGAATTTTGCACGAAGATGATGTTAAATTCTCAGTTATGATGTGCGGGTTTATTGTTCAATTCTCGGTGATGCGGTAAAGACTTATTACAACTCAGCATTATATGTTTCAGATACTCCTGTAACACATCTTTCATCTGCAGTTGACCATGGAGGATGTGGAGAAATTGATGAAAATGGAGTGGAAGAAGAGGAAAGTGACAAGGATGCGTAGGATATTGCACGACGGGGCCGCTGCATCAATAAAATATGAGGTGCAAAAGTTTCTGTAACGTCAAGAAGCTCCGTGATGACACTACGGTAAAACCCCTTTACGTAATATAATATAAATTTATTTTTTATATTATAATGTAATATAATTAAAGTGCATATCATTTTAAATCCCTTTGCTAGAGTGTCTCGTGTGAAATATTCTTTACCATTTTGACAAAATAGCACTGATTTATAAAATCTTGGCTTTTGTGATCCATAGTAAAATTATGAATAATTTTTCGGTAAGAATTTTTAATGTGATTATTACGAAAATTTCTTCATAAATAAACGATTTAATTTTGTTATTATAAAATGTAATTTTGAATAATGATTTTAAAAGTTAAAATATATATTTTTTGAAAATTAGACAAAAACTTATTAATTTATATGTATCAATTCTACAGAATGGAGGATTTGGGCCCGGTCAGTGTCAAAAAAAGGTGAACCAAACTTTCCTGACATCACATGGGCAGAAAGTCTGTGTGGAGTAAATAATTAAAACAAAGAACAAAGAGAGTATTACAGGGAAGACCCTGATGCATAGTTTGCTAAAAAAAAACTAGGACTTTTTATAATGGAGTGAAACAGACTTTTAAGGTCTTTTTGAGGTCACGACAACTTTTCTCATAAACTTTGAACCTGAAAGTTTGAACTTCAACTCTTTACCTCCCCTGTTTCAACTACTAAACCTTAATCCAATAAATAAATATTCATAGAATTGAAAAAGATCTGAGAACCCTTTCGAACAGAGCTCAAGCAATTAGATAAGAGTCAGCCACAGGGACACTATGTCCAATTAAGCTAACCCTGAGTAACAAATTTATTTTGATAATTTTCTGGGTACATGCACTGGGTAACGGGAGGCAATCATGGGATGCTTATTTTGCTATCCAGAATCTTGTTTTATTCAGCATCTACTTTCAAACAAATAGTATACCGGGGAGCTGACCATGGGAATAAATAAAAAGATTGACTTATGATATATGTTTAAATAGAAATCAACAGTAGCTGCAAATTTTTTAGCCTGATTTGGGATGTAACTTAGAGACTGAAAAATAAAAACTATTTTTAAATTTTCACAACAGATTCACTCTTTTATATATGCAAAAGCATGGTTTTATTTTATATATTAAGCATGAGATATATCGTAATTTTCCCTTGTAATGGAATGAATGATATGATGAATTAGATGAAATCTTTCAATGAAACATATGTAGTAATCTATTGTAGTTAAAGATCAGAATAAACAGCCAGAGTTACAATTATAACAATGAAAGGTCAAATGAGATGAAGAGAAGAGGCTCGGAAATGTTTAAACCATGGATATTATTTTTAGATGGTATGAGATAAACATATTCTACTGTTAACTATATACATCAAAATTAAAATGCATAATCAAACCTGCAAATACAAAGGTGAAAACACTGGAAAAAGCAAAAGTTCAACAAAAGTATAATGGTGAAAACCATTTAAAAGCTCAAAGATAAATAGGCAATTACTGTAATTACAAGAGTTAATACTTTGATTGGGTAATGAAATGGGGCTAAAAAATATTTTATTACAATGAGAAGCGTAAGGTAAAAAAAAATGGATGGTATATGCATTCACCCAAAATTAAGGTAATTATGGTGAACAAGCAAGCTCATTATTGCAGGCATATTTGGGATAGAGTTCTCACAAACAACTTGTGGTATAGAGTTCCAATGCATTGGAACAGAAGGCTGCTTTTGATGTTAAAATTTAGTAAACCCAGTAACTGCTTACCTCCTTCAATTATATCACATCGGTCTGAATGAGCTAATGTGGCATTGCTAAAATTCCAACCTATGCTAGAATTTGCAAAAATATAACATTTTCTTGGAAATTAGCAAAAATAATATAGCTTCTTGAACTTCCCTTTTTATGCTAGAAATGTGTTTTTAGCTAGAAATATAGTGATATGGACTTTATCATGTGTTGTCATGATATAAAGAATTTGAAGTGATCCATATGATCTTACAATTTTTCTCTCAGGCATGCTTAATAACATGTTCTTCAGCACAGGATGTGGTCTAACATTCTCATATGGCAATCTTCCATGAACAAAACTGTATAACAAATATTTGTTTCAAGTGAGTGAAGCAGGATAGCGTTAGTTGCTGCTATGTTACTTTTTGCCTTTTTTAACAAGGTTCATTTAGTGGTCAGAACCCTTGGTACTAGATGCGCAATTAGGAAAATGTAATTAGTTATAGATTAGAAAATGTAATTAGATACTAAGTAAAATGGGCAAAAATATATTTCCACTTAATGCATGGTGCTTAATAAATAGTCAAACATTCTAAATTGGTATGATTGTCTCTAACATTTCTATATCTGAAAAAAAAAATTGATAACATTCTGAGTTCTAACATTTCCATATATGAAGAGAGATTTCAAGCATTCTGAGTTCTAACATTGGGAAGGAATGATTTTCCATATAATACTTAAATGTTCACTGACAGTGGATTTCTGGCTTCTGGCAATGATTTTATCTAACGGCTCTTATTATTACCAGCTAGTTTCTGCTAAAGGTGGATCAGAGAGCTATTATGATCATATTTGTGTATTTCATTTATATTCAGAAGATCCACAGTTTGACAATTTTCGTTTTGTCACTTAATGACTTTCGACATTTCAAAAAATCAAACTTGATCTCACATTAATTTAATATTTTATATGATAAACCTTTTTTTGAGATATTTACATTTCAAAAATATTCGTAACAAAATATTTATCCGGAAAACTCATGGAGACTTCAACACCGATTAAAATATTCCTTCACAGGAAAAGATGTATAATGCTTGATTTACTTTTCAAAAATATTTATATGGAAAACCTGTGGCCGGGAGCATTCAATGATGTTGAGTGCTGAGTCCTTTGGTAAGAGAAGCATGTGTATGTCTAATGCTTGATTTACATTTTATTGTTTCACAATGGAATATAAGATGCAATTTCAGAAAAGGAAGGAGAGATGCACAATTTGCAACCAGAGGCTACTCAAATGCTCAAATAGGAAATTGGAATATGATTAGTAAATAAATTTGTTGAATAATTGTTTTCGTAGAATTTGTAGAAATAGGAGTATATTGATAGAATCAGAATCTCAGACTTCAGCTACCTGTAATAGGGGTATATTGATAGAATCAAAATCTCAAACTTCAGCTATATAACAGAGACAATGCATATTAGTGGTTAATGCCAAAAAGCTAATATATGATATGTCATTCCGAGATTTCTTCTGGTAAAAAGCTTACTTGTGGGATAAAACTTAAAAGTTTACAGCCTTGAGCTTGAATGATCTATTCCAAAATGAAATGTAGTTGACAGATCAAAGTTGCCTCTTTAGCATAATAGTACTTAATATAGATGTCCTGGATATTTTGCCTTTGAAAACTGCAATGGCACAATAAAACTTACAAACTAATTCCTTTGTCTAGATTTTACACTAGAAACTAAGTAACGGTGATCCTTCCATCGAGGAGGAAAGCAAAATGAACTTATCTTGTAATAAGTTTCAGACTTGAATGGCCATGAGCAGATAGCTACCTACCGGACCGTCTCTCTCCATATTTTTTAGAGATTTGAAGATTTAGGCATTCACAGAGACATAGAAGAAACGCATGACTGGATGTTGCACAGAGCAGTTCAAGAGTTACACCTACGACCGGGCATCGCTTTCAAAGCTTTCCAAAGATTTAGGAGTTATGTGGTTTGTCAACAGGAAAAATTCCCCCTCTCCAAAAAGATTCGGACAACTTTCCCTATAGTTGGTCACAGGGTCACTCTAATGCACCAAAACTAACCTCAAGTGCTCTTTACCTAATCAATATTAATATCTCCCGCCTAAATTTCCTCATCCGTAATATTTAGAATATTTTCTTCAAATTCCCGACATGCCCATACCGAAATTTCTTTCTCCTCGAGGCCTTAGTATTAAAATTCCTTTTACCGCTTATGATCTCCAGCAAAACCATGCCATAACTAAAAACATCAGACTTGGTAGTGATGGGTAAATTGGCAAGCCATTCTGGAGCCAGGTATCCTCTGGTTCCCCGAACACTCGTCAATGAACGCTTGCGATGATCTTTGTGATTGATGAGATTGGAGAGTCCAAAGTCAGAAACCTTTGCACTAAAATGATCATCTAGGAGGATGTTCTCAGGTTTAATATCACAATGAACTATGCAATCTCTGCACTCTTCGTGCAAGTAGGCGATGCCCCTTGCAGTTCCTAGGGCTATACCGAAGCGCTGATCCCAATCTAGCATCCTGGATTGCTCTGAAGAAGAAAAAAGAAACGTATCGAGAGAAGAATTTTTCATGAATTCATAAACCAGCAACCTATGGCGGCCTTCTGAGCAAAATCCGATTAGCCTAACCAGATTCAAGTGATGAGTACTGCTGATGGTTGCCACTTCCATGCGAAATTGTCTCTCCCCTTGTTCAATCCCTTCGAGCTGCTTGACTGCAACTATTGTCTTGTTCGGCAGTTCTCCCTTGTACACCGTTCCAAACCCACCTGAGCCCAACTTTTCCACAAAATTCCTTGTTGAGTGCTGAAGTTCCTTGTATGAAAACTGAACTGGAGCCCCCGAGACATAGTCCAGAAGTGTGTATTGGGATGGTAGTTGCCCAATTCTAAACCTAGGATTATTTCTACAGAAAATAAACCAAATGCATATCTGTATAATAATCAAGGCAATAATAGGTACTACAACTGTTGCCGCTATTGCAATGGCAAACATATAAACATACCTTGGAGGAATTGACAACTTAATTGCAGGAGGTGGTGTTAGAGGATGACCTTTCACCACATACCTTTACATAGGCAGTGCTTGAAGGGGTCACTGATAGGCACCAGAAATTGCTCTTTATGCGGAAAATATCAATCCATTGTCATGACCTAGATGCAACACACAATGGATTCCCCGAGGCAAGAGTTCTACCAAATCGTGAATGCCCAAGTAGTATGGTGCAACCCACTTTGAGTCCGATTCTGGAGGATAAGAGAAGAATTGAGTATGGTTCAATACAACCATGCTCTGGTTAATACACCCTATAAGGTCCTGCAGTATTCTACACCCTTGGGTGGGATCCTTGGGATCTGTGGGAACAAAATCTGCAGATGGGCATGTGTAATAAGGGCTTGTGTCATTGTATACACACACCCCAAAGTTCCCACACCATCCATACACTTGACATTGGTCTTTTATTGCACTCCATCCTGGAGTTGCCATGTTCGAGATCTTTTAACCCACCTAGAACCTCAAGTTCCATCGATTCAACCCACCCATAAGTCCTCAAATTTCATCCATCTGTCTTGATTCACAATGATAGAGGATCACAACACACAGAGTGTACCTAAAGTCAGGTCACCGAAAGTTGCAGAAAGTGTAAAAATCCCTTGATTATCGAGATATGCCCTGGAGCCATTTAGGGCACCCTGGTTCCAGTATGTAATATTATTCCTCCATTTCAATGTGAAGTTTCCCCCGGGCTCCGGAGTGAATGAATAAGGATACATCTGGAGGCTTTGTCCCACACTGAAATTCTGATAAACCAAGAGGGTATCAGTAGGATTGGAAAAACTTTCCCAAACACTGCTGGAACCGCTATTCGTCACTACAAAATTGCCATTGTCCTGTATGTCAACAGAGACTATGCTTCGTTTGGCAGTATTAGTCTGCCACACCATGGTGTTCGTTCCATTGCTTAGATAGAGCTCTAGCCTTCTACCGCAGCTCAAGCAATTAGATAAGTCAGCCACAGGGACACTACGTCCAATTAAGATAACCATGAGTAACAAATTTATTTTGTTCATTTTCCGTATATGCACTGCAAGGGAGGCAATCATGGGATGCTTATTTTGCTTAATAAACAATTGCCACCAACATATATTTCATTTTAATTACAACCATGGAGACAGGTTTTAAAAATTACATCAAGACAATTCAAGAGTCCAGAACTCTCTACTGCTTGAAGGTCTGGATAGCGCTTTGCTTTTACTTGTAAAAGCTCTCGAAATTTTTGTCCAATGATTTGTATCCATGCCGATGTTGAATCTAGAAGCAAAATTAACACAAAATAACATGAGCATCAAATTCATCGCTCTGAATGCTGCATAACCTACCATGCCCCTCAAAGGAATGATTAATAACTTTCTTTCCTTTAGATCCTACTCATAATTGAGGTACAATGCAACTGATAAAAGAATCTAGCATAAAAATCTTAAAGGCAATTTTCACTACTTTTGGACCATTCACACCAGAAGATTGATCTGTCACTTGAATATCTGAAGCTGTACAATTTTCCAGATCTGGAAGTACCCATCTTTTCCATGGCTGGCTTCCACTTTTTAGAGTGGTGTTGAGAGATTTTCCAGGAGAAGTAACTCGAACTGTGGATTTAATGTC
This sequence comes from Pinus albicaulis, assembly GCA_034641835.2. Lineage (NCBI taxonomy): Eukaryota > Viridiplantae > Streptophyta > Pinopsida > Pinales > Pinaceae > Pinus > Pinus albicaulis. The sequence continues at coordinate 1,412,534,177 of CM076570.1, read as the reverse complement.
ATTGGGGATGCCTGTATCAGCCCCCTGTTTCCATAGGGACTGAGTTTCTACTCCATTCTTCGAATCATAAAATTTTTTCAGAGACAAAAGACAGTGTACAACAGTCACCATATTTCCCTGAAAGCACATAGCCGAAGGCTGAGAAAGCAAAATAGATGATTCTATACATGCAACATCAAGAAGAAAAGGCCAAGTATCCTGCCTGTTCCAAATCAGAAGCTTCAAAATTTGGCAGCCTTAAATCGTCTATAGCCACCAGGAAATTCCTAACATTCTCAAACCATTGATACGCAGAATGCGCAGCACCTTCAGTAGTTGCTAGGCCTGGTTTTGATACAATATGCAAGCAATTGTTCCATTCAAATGGTAAATGGTTTCTGCCAACCGATCGGAACAGGACAGCAATAGTCACGAAAGATTAAAACTCGTGACACATGTCAATGGGGACATTAAAATGCTGACGATAAACCGCATCTTTCAAAAGAGAAGGCCCATCGAAATAAAACTAACAATTGCACCGGGTGCAAGGGAACACTTGATGGAGGGATGTGAATCATTTTTCTGCTATATGAGGGGTAAAACCTGAATCGTGATTTAACATAAGAGAATTCAAAGCTGAAAAGATAATCATAAATGGTAAGTAGAAATATGATCACCTAAGGTGGAAAGCCTATAGCTATTAATGTCTCGATTCTTTTCATGTTCAAACTATCTATACTGGATACTAAAGAAGCAACCTGACGCCATGTTACAAACTGGCCATTCGAATGGCCTGCACATCCTCGAGACTGATGGAATCCTCATATATGAAGAAGGCAATGAGATCTTGATGTGAAGTTCCCGTATTTTCTCTACCTGTCCTTGATGTTATGTCTGGGTGGTCGAATTGAGTGTGCTCATTTTGATTTGCAGAAGGCTGAATAGGATGAGCGAACCCATTATCATACGTTGTTTGCCCATAGAACCTTTAAGTTTGTCTAAGGCGGTAAACCCTGCTCGTGTGGTTCATCATCAAGACAAGATGGAGAATTTGATCAAGTAACCTCTTTAAATAGAAAGTATAGCTCCTACTTTTCGTTTGTGAAATAACGGCTAGGTTGCCTCAAATAATAAAAATTAACTTATTTTATTTTAAAAAGAGTAAACCAAATGATCAAAGTTCATAATTTGAATTTTAAATAATTGTATTTATTTTAATAAAAATAATAATTTTTAATTTAATATTATTAAATTGTAATTTTTGTAATTTTATTTTTATTTCATTTTATTTATTTATTTGTTTATTTATTAATCTTTATTTTATTTTATTTCTTTTTATTTATTTTTTATTTTTATTAATTAAGAATTTTTTTATCTATTTTATTTTTTATTTTATTTTTATCTTTATTTTATTTTATTTCTATTTATTTATTCATATTTTATTTATTTAATTAATTAATTAATTAATTTTTATTTATTTTAATCTTTTCTTATCATAGCATTTAATTATTAAAAATAAAATAAATATATAAATTCAAACTTTAAATATTATTTAATTATTTGTAACATTTAATTTGTTCGATAATAATAGCTAAATGAATATTGAATAATGTGTGAGGTTATATATCTTTATAAAACGCTCGAATATGGTATTTAGCGTAGTCTAAAGAGGCCGCGTTTTGACCCAAAATCTGGGAACGATTTTCAGAAAATCCAGCAAAGATTTGCCCAGAAACTTGTTTATAGTTGTTAAACATTAGTATTTTGAGTGCCCCAGGGGTTTTTGATAGTGCTAAATCCATTTCCACTATCAAAAATGGATTCCAAGCACTGCAACTACCTGATTTTTGCAAATTTAGTTGACCGGATTCCGGCGGATTTCTGCCGTCCGGGCCAAAACGCAGCCTCGGTAGACAGCTCCGAAGTGTTTTGCTTTAGTTTTAGAAAATACTGAATCAATATATGTAATAAAAAATCTATTTTAAACAACATATCAATATTTGGTGGGTATATGGTTAGGTTAACTTTATTCTCAATTGGATAGCATTTTGTTGGAATTATAAATTTGATAAGTAAAGTGTGTAGGTTTTAATTTAAAAATATATAGATATTTTATTTATATATTTTAAATAAATTTTATTATTTTTCTAATTTTTGGTTTTGGTTTTGATTTTATGGGCATCGGCCCTTAACTTTTAAAAATAAAAATGATAATAATATTAAATGTTTCACTAAATTACTCCATGGTGTAAAATAATTAGAAATTAGAAAATACAAGTAAAATAATTAGAAAATACAAAATAAAAATTATTTGAGGCGCAAAGGAACGCCGAGGCGGTAGATATGTAAGGGGAGTAATTTGATGAAAATAAAAATTTCGTGACGATATGGAATATTGGATTTTAAGAGTAGGACAACCGGATCACCGATATCGCCCTCAACGTCTCTTCCGCGAATCGATCACTGTTAATGAGCACGCAAAGAACTGGTGGTAAACCCGCCTTACCGGCCGCGTCTAGCAGATCTCGCTAAACAACGCCCGCCTCGAATGTGAAGGGCCGTAGACATGGCAAAATCTAATTGGTTCCATGCGCGATAAAACCAAAGGCGCCAAGCCAAAGTGCTTTTATCTATCAATCTATCTCATAACCCACAATATGAAGTAATGTTCTCGGCATGCTAGATCAGATAAGGGCACTTGCAAGCACTATAACAAGAGAAACGAAAGGCAATATATAACCACAACATATGATGGATCATATACATCAGCAAGAACCTTCAAGGAATTACTGTCTTTTCAATGCAAATATATTATGTCATTATACAAAACCGGACTATAAATTTACCATTCCAACGAATTCGTACACTCGTGCTTATAAACTTTTCATAAGACAAACCAACATTGAACAGATCATATAATATACAAAACTTGTGTTACAGTTTCAAGCACAATTGCAAAAAATGAGACTTGTAGTGTGTCACATTACGTTTCCTCGGATTAAATTAGTTATGGTGAAATTCTTAAAAACCTTTCCCTAAATATTTTAAATAAAAATTAACAGAAGCAGCAAAAGGGAAAATTATGACATGCACCTACCTGGCTTAAAGAACACAGAAAGACCAAAATCAATAGCCTTCAAAGCTGAATTCTTTTTTGTATTTGCAAACAAAAAATTCTCATGTTTGAGGTCCCAATGCATCGTTTGTTTCACGTCACAATTGAAAAGCGGTTCCATAAAAATTATTGGAAACAGATGTTGCAAAGGTCTATGACCTAAGAGATTCTTACAACAGGGCTCTGTAAGCCATGAGATAGATACTTGCAAGGCTTCTGTTAAAAAACCTGATGCAACGGCTACACACCTGGACAACTTCAATAATAGTACGTGTAACAGCAGCCGCAGTGCGCTCACTGTAATGGCATCTAGCAATGATCCTGTTAAAGAGCTCTCCACCCTCGCAGAGCTCCATGACGAGATGCACAGCGTGGTCATCCTCGTACGTGGCTTTCAAGGTAACAATGTTTGGATGCTGAGGCAAATTGTTCATTATATCTACTTCTCGCCTCACATCCTCGATATCTATCACACTTCTGAGCTTCCCCTTGGAAATAGACTTGCACACAAGCATTTCTTCAGTCTCCTTGTCAGTAAGCTCTCTTCCCAGCACATACTTATTGTGTATATTGCGTCCATGCCAAGAAATCGGCAGACCCACGATTATGTTTGTGATGGCTAATGCCAAGAAATTGGTAGATCGACGATGGCAGTGTCTTCTTTACTGCATGCTTTAGCGTTGCAGAGGCGCGGGGTCGAGTTTTTAGGCAAGGAGCACACTGAATGCTTTAGCGTTGCGAAGGCGTGGGTTCGAGTTTGCCCGCAAGGAGCACACAGTAGACTCATGGTGGATGAGCACAGAAGATTGGGGAATTGTGAAGAAAAGAGTACCTAGATGATGGATTTTTTGTGATTCCTCCCCGCGGTAATGCTAGGCGAGGTGCTGCTGTTGATGCTCAGCACCGAGGGCTATTTATGCTCAACACCGAGCTTAGATACAGAATGGCCGAGGACAATATTGTTAACCAAACGTTGATTCCAACCCATCCAAGCCCCCGGCCACCCGCGACGGGTTTCATTAACCAGACATTGAATTCCTACGCGTCTATGGAATTAGGCAATTTGGACTATTCAGAGCAGCGTCTGCGGATAAATCGGTTGTTGGACGGCACTGCTTCATGATCGTATAGATCATATGGATGTGAATGCGCAGGACGTGCAGGAACGAAGCTTGCTTCCATGGAACGTTCTGCAAGCGTTTCGAATCCATTCACCGTTATCTTTTGCATACAAAACCACTGATATTTGTTCTCTGCCCATAGATGCCCCACCTACTATAACCTCCTTCAAAGAACTCACATCATATTTTTGATCAACGTGGGGCAACTTGGAGAGCCGAATGGCAATAGCAGGAACAACGGGCAGGTGCGTTACTCTGTATCTCTGAATGGCCATCAGCATTCCCTCCATTGTAAATTTGGGCAAAATGACAATAGTTGCCCCTATTGCCATGAGCCCGCAGACAAAAGTATTGAAGACATACATATGAAACAGCGGAATGAAACACAGATACACGTCCTTGGATGACCCCATTAAAGTGCACAGGATGGAGGTCATGGCAATAAGATATCTATGAGTGGATACAACTCCTTTGCTCTAGCCTGCAGAATCCTGACAGATTTTCATTGGTGGTTTGCTAGCTGGATCTGAGTTTAACAGACTGGACAGAGACAAGATCACAGGGGGATCATATTACCGGATTGTTCATGGGTTCCAATTGGAAATCATACAGTCCTCTCAAAACCAGGATATTCCTGTGGCTGGCAAAGTTAAAAAAATTCTAACTTGGTCCAATGAGCAAAAGAGAAATTGGCATGGCCGTGGAAGATTTATTATGTGAAAAACAATGAGAAATCTATGGACCACCTAGTTATGTGCTGCTCATATGCCAAGAAAGTATTAATGCTAACAAGTAGTAACAATGGAGAGTCATGAAAACCTGAGAAGGCCAAAGCTCAAAGAATTCTAAAGGCTCCAGAGATCAATAAAAATTAGGCTTAGGATTTTCTTGATGGTGCTTGTTAAGGAACTCCATATAAATGTGGTGCTGGTTGAAACTGGTTTATAAATGAAAATCATTATGTTTCTCTCAAGTATGCAGCAGGTCAGGGACAAATAATAGAGATGAATTCCCTGCCTTGCAATTAATTTTGAAAGGTGCATCTACTGAAGGTATTCAAAGGATCCAAGTGATGGGGGACTCTAAATTGCATATGGATTGGGCCAATTTCATAAGCCATGTGGAGAATCTGGTTCTTAGCACAGTTATGAACAGGGTATCTGTGACAAGAATGAAGCTTTTGGATATCTCTCTCATATTTATGGATAATTTAATGAGAAAGTGGATATATTATCTAAAGAAGCACTATCACAGCAGGAAGGGACTCTACCATGTAGATTTTCCTTGAAATTCTGCAACTGCTGTGGTGAACAAATCTGAAACTAATCATTGCAACAAGACACAGAATTTCTCTCTGATTTTGCAGCATAATAGCAAAAAAACACAAGTTTTTTTTTCTTGGGAAACCCAACTAGGAAAACCCTCTACAAGCCGTAGATTTTATTGAGAGAATTTGAGCAATTGATCTCTTACAAGGCAATACAGTTTTACTAGAAAACACATATGTTTTCCCTGCTTAAACTTTGAACACCCTGCACACAATCCTGATTCAGGTCCTCTTGCTTGCATTGTTTCTCTACCCCTATATTCTAGCGCAGGAAGTCTCCTATTTCCTAGTGCAGATTTGGGCTCCTATTATTTAGGTTCCTCCTAAATCCTAGCACACATCTGCAAGCAAAAATGATCTCCTTCTCTTGCTGCATATAGGCTTCTCCTTACACGCTCTCCTAGCAAACCTCTCACACACAATCTTGTGCATACAAGAATGAATTACAAAGGTGCCTTCCTCCTCCTTATAAGCAATTCGACTCAGCTAAATCTGGCAAGTTAATTTTGGAACTCAAACTTGTGATTGAATTGTTAACTGAGTCAAACTGACTCTTCGAACTCGTCCTACCTCAATTAGAAACTGAAACTCACTAAGTCGTCTTTTTCCAAAAATAACTCACAGTTGGAAACAAACAAGACTGAGCCTCCAATGCCTGCACATGAGTAACTGCTCCATGACTCGTCCCAATTTCTAGGAATTTGTGCATGCTAAAGAAGGATTGTTTGTGGTCATCTTGACTAAGGCAGAAGTCAAGAAGGACCTTCTTTGCTACACTTTTTCAACAGACCGAACAGGAAATTATGGTATAAATATGATATTCTCTGATGGTGTTTCCCATGTCCTAATTCAACTGTATTGTGAGGCATATTTATTTTAACAAACAGCATGCCACGGGATCTATATCAAAGCTAGTCTGGTACCATAGTGCGATAATCTCTGCTACAAAGCTGCCATATATCAAACACACTTGACCTTATAAGCAAAAGAAATTAACAAGACGAGTTCCTTTTGATGAAAGAAGCTGTGTTGGCTAAATGTTTTGCAAAACCTTCCAATGCTGGTTTTATATCATCCAAGCGCTAGGTTTATGGGAACTATGTCCATAGTGCAATTATTCCACACTGGAGAAAAATACTACATGAATCACACTACTCTTTCAAACTAAATGTCACATCATTAGTTACGGCTAAATGTTACTTCAATAGTTAGCTGAAAAACTGCAAAGAATATAGCATTGCTCCAAAACAAAAGCAAACTATATTTTGAACACGAAGTTACCGTCTTTTTTGCAGAGTTTGCATTCCCTCAACTTTTGGATTTAGAGGGTCGATTATACTTTCTCATATAATAATATTTCTGACCAATCAAACCATTGTTTTCAAGAAAAAATAAAATAAGACAAGAAAACATGCTCTGCCATCACTAAAACAGAGCATACATGATTTTCAGACAAGAACCCCACCAGATTGCAGATTTGATATGTTTCAACGAAAGCAATGAAATCCAGTAGCAAAAACAACAAGAGATACTTAATTTTTGAAGACAACTGAATGGCTCTCATACAATAAAAGAAAAATAGCACAATATGAATAAACTATCAGCATTTGTAAGTCAAGTATCTACAAGAAAAGAGTTCAACGATTTCACAGTAGGCAATGAATTCCAGTAGCAACAACAGGAAGAAATACGCAGCTCTTGAAGACAATTGAAAGACTGGTAAAATAAAAGGGAAAAATAGCATAATAACAATATGAATTCATATCATCATTTGCAGGCCAAATATCTACTTTAAAAGAGTTCAATGTGCTAACCACAACAAAAGCGGTCGAGAAGGCCGCAGATCTCAACAGCTTCCTTTCCAATACAGGTTCATTCCTTGCTCTTTTTATCAGCTGCGGACTGCAGTTTCCCATCACCACCGTCTCCGCCACAGCACGCCCCAGAATGATGATGATGATGATGCTGCTTACCATCAGACTTCACTCTCAGCTGTTTGCGCATATCATAGGCATCCTCGCCATCAGCATAGTACTTAGCCTCAATATTGTGAATTTTGTAGCCCAGTGTTTGGGTATACAGGTGAAGGCCGCCTGGTTGCTCTTACGGACATGGAGAGAAACATACTCTGCCCCAAAAACCTCATGCATTGCCTTCTGAGCTGCGGTTATGAGCTTCGTTGCAAGGCCCAGTTTGCGGTGTGTATGCAACACGGCTAGAGTGGTTATGTGGCCATGGCATTCCATGGACTCCTCTTCCATTTTCGCCAGAACATAACCCACAATTTTCTTGTTGTAATCCTCGGCCACGTACAGAAGTTGCGGCCATGAGAGGATGTGGTAGAAGTAATACTTCATCTGGTAATTCTCCGGCAGACACATCAGATTGCATGTCTACATTGCGAGCAAGTCATCTATGGTGGCTTGACGAATGCAAACCATGGCTGCAAACCACGGTGGGAATAAACCTAGAACATATATTGTGCTTAAACCCTGGAATTTATATTGTGTATCAGAGTCTATGTGCAGAAACCCTCTCGATTTAGTGTTCTCTGTTGGACAATTCTTCTACTGGTTTTTTTAATTCTATGAAGATAGAACACATTTCAAAGCCTGTGTTAGCCTTTCACTAAAAACATTCTCAGACTGCTGATTGTATTTATTAGATCTGGCAATTTACAGTTTTATACCAACCAAAATCAAATCAATCAAACAAAAACAAAATTTGACTCGATTATGCCTCAATCTACGAGGCTAATGCAAATGGCATAAGTTCTTACCTTCAAGTTTGCTTGCTCCCTCCGGTCCTCCCACGATAGCTGCCACTGAGGGATCGGAGTTCCTCTTTGGCGAGTCGACACGGTAGGGTTTCACTAAGACGCCAACAAATTGAAGTGAACATGCCTAACCAAAATAGAAAGGAATACGCCTCCATATGCAGACTCCATATGCCTGGCATGCTCCCTCCATACACGCCTAGTGCTCCAGCGAAGTGCCAAACGGGAGATACTCTGCCCTACGCTCTGCGCTGCTCCCACACAGAACCCACACACAAACAACTGCTGACTCCACTACTCCCGTGGCTTGCATTTCTCTGCAGTCTCATCTCCCATGGCTTCCGTGGCCTGACATACCTCTATGGGTACATACCTCTACCCATTGTGGCTGAACACCACTCTGGTCGCACTGTCCCTCTTCGCAGATCTGTGCTCTCCCTCAAATCCGGCATAATCGACCTCAGCTCACTGCAGTGACGCAGCACAGCACACGACGCGTTGCAAATGAACGAAGGAGGCGAAGACCTATAAACCAGACCAATTATAAATAAACACGTGTCCAATTTTAATTGGTTCCATGCGCATAGAAAACACCTTCTCATTGGCTGGGGTGAACAGTGTTTGTTCACCCCAAGCCCGCAATGGAAAACGCCTCTGGCATAAAAATATTCTCATAATTAAACCCATGTGCAAAAGTAGATATATTTACGTAAAATCCAAGTTAAAGGGGGACAGCAACATTAATCCTAGAATTTCACAAGATAACTGCATCTTCCCTACTATGCATAGTCCAGCCACATGCTACCGCTTTGCATCCGATTTTTGACTGCCTGCTGTGCGAACAACCCTGTCTAGAAAAGGAGTTCCAGTAAATGCATTTATGCCAAGTGTTCGTTGAAAGCGTTTATATTAAGTTTGAATTTTCTAGATACAGGGTTTTGGGCGTGGTAGATGGTAGATAGATATATTTATTTATTATTTATTATAATAATTTTAGATATAATTTTTTTATGAGTCAGAAACTGTTGATAACAAGTAAGTATTTTTTTCATAAAAATTATTAAGACTATTAAAATAGGTAAATAATAATCCTTAAAAAATTAATTTAAAATGCTAATATATAACAACTATTTTATCGACTTTACAAATTTTTGCTCTGTTTTTGTATATCATATATCATGTCTATCGCTGAATTTATTATAGAAAATACGCATTAAAATTTATATCTCCTCTTCAAACAAATATTCCATAACCTTACTGCGACATATTCAACATAACTGACCATGTTTAAGGCCAGAGAGATTTGAACATGGACCTCAAATCTAAGGCAAACTTATGTTTTTCAACCATGCTTATTGCGATTTATAAGAGTATTTCTGCAAACCATAACATAAACCATGAAAGGGAAAATCCAAGACTTTATTCTTCAGAGACATCTTGAGCAACTCTTTTACTGCACCCTATTCACTGCAAATAAATAGGATGACTCATTGTTATTGTTATTTAGAAATAGGATATATGATAACCATCGCTCCAATGTAAAGAAATTGTGCACTAACCGTTTTCATAAAAGTACTTCTAGGAGCATGCTCATGTCTTTAACAGCTCTAATATTCTGATCCTTAAGAGATTCAATCAAAATATTACATTTAACTAAAATGCTACCAATATTAAAAAAGCCATAAATATACTCCATTCATTTTTACAAATTCTAATCATTGAAATCATTTAAAAATTATCAGCTGCAGCCACTAGGTATAGCAATTTCAGAGAAGGGAAACTGGACATTTCCAATATCTAATACCAATAGTTATTAGAAATATCCGATAACTATTATCTTGTAACAATCTGAAATAACATTTTCTTCAGTAACAGAGCAGCCCTGACATAAGGTATATCTTTCTGCTCGTTTTGCATTTTGGTTCAATTTCAGGCATTCGTAGCGGCAAATGGCTCTGCCGGTGAATTTCACTTTTCGAAATACATATTTGGTAAAGCTAGCGCAAATATCATTCAATTTCACTGGTGTTTTATGTTCCGCTGCTCGCAGGTACTTTTTGCCAGTGAGTTGTCCTTTTCGGCTTCGAAGCTAGAAAGTTTTCAAAATTATACTTTCCTACTGTTATTCCGCTTCTCCTGTGATCGCTCAGACAACTGGATATAGTTTCTGGATTTTCGGAAGAAGTTTCGGTAAGGATAGTGACCGAGACCCGACAGCGAATCAATTAGTGAATCAATTTGTTCAATGTCATGGAAGAAAGTTTGATTAAACAGTGTTTACTTTAAAGATTAAGCAAGTCGTTTATTTATCAAAAATTATTGTAAAGGTCTGTTTTCGCTGTCGGTATTTAAAGAATCCGCTTATCAGCATTTAAAGAATCCGCGTATCAGTATTTTCGGAAGAATTTTGGTGAATATTGTGAAGGAGACCCCGACAGGGAGTCGATTTGTTCAATGTCATGGAAGAAAGCTTGATTAAATAGTATTTACTTTTAAGATTAAGCAAGTCATTTATTTATCAAAAATTATTGTAAAGGTCTAATAACGTATCAGTATTTAAGGAATCGGCAAAACTTAACTGCGCGTTTATTTCTTTGGGATAGTGCCTAGTGTTGGAATTTCTGATAATTCCAGAACAGAATACAGAGAGAATAATATACTCCTTTAAACACAGAGAGAATAATATAGTCCTCTAAACAAAAATAATAGCAATTTCAATAACAATAATAATATTAACACAAATAATTTTAATAATAAATTCTATAACCTTTTTAGTTTTAATTTTTATTTTGTGTTTCCAATATCTTTAATAAGAAGATTCTCATTGATGACATAATCTATAACATTGAGTATGGCATTAAGGATTTTTCGAATAATATCAAGGAGACTAATATTAGACAGGATTGTTTCATTATTCTTAGGAAGGTTAAGCCTCTCAAAAGAGATTTGAGCAAGCATGGGTTTTTGGCCTTGGCCCTTAAATCTCTGGGACAATCATGACATTATCATCCTTAAGGCGAACAAAGGTGGTACCATAGTCATTTGGATAAATCTGACTATGTCAACAAAATGATTGACCATCTATCTAATAGTGGTTGTGACAGTTGTAATTAATGTTAGCTAGTTGAAGGTGGTGCCATAGTGATTTGGATAATTCTAACTATGTCAACAAAATGATTGACCATCTATCTAATAGTGGTTGTGACAGCTGCAATTAATGTTAATTAATTATTAACTAGTTAATTGACATATTATTATTTGTTTAAGGAAAAAAGTCTGAGACAATTAATATTTTGATGGAAAATTTATTTTCCTTTTTAATTTTGAATAGTAAAATTAGTTATGGAAAGTAAAAGTAAAAAGGTTGATGGTAAATGTTTTCCAAGAACTGAAAGGTTGTTGGATAGTTTGAAAAATTACTTGCTCCTCTAGAAATAAGAGACTCATCCTAGTGAGGAATAAGGGTTCCGTTCATGGGCTAAGGAGGAAGTGAAGATTTTCCTGAGCTGGTAGAGACCAGTGGAAATCAATCCGCATTGTCTTGAAGTTTTCTGGCACTTACTGGACTTGGAGTCCTTAGGTCACAACAGAAAACTCTACTGTCAACCTATACCTCTTCAGGAGTGGAGCACGGGGGCAACAAGAGGACGTGATTGCCTCTCTTGAAGGTTGGGTTGACACCAACATCCAAATACACTTTCAGATAAGTGTCTGTTATTTTATAATTGAATAGATAGGAAGGTTATTTAGAAGCTTTTTGTACACAGTTAATTTATTATTTAATTTCAGAGGAAAGATGTTTATCTTTGAAACATTTTATTTCTTATGGAAAAGTGACAAGTGGTGAATTATAAATAACTTCGCAAAATACTTGTAGACTCTCTAATTATTTCTATAATATGTTGTAGAATAGTTCTCTATACAATCCTATGGGAGAAACAATTATTATGTGTGAGTTATTTGAAGTTACAACAGATAAATATCAAAAGAAAATATCAGAACCAAGAAACTTAGACAACTGAACAAAGTATGTTTCTTGCGGGAAAGAGTCATTTATCTGTCAAGTTGTAAACAAAATTTCTGAAATGAAGAGACATAATTATTGAGGAACAATTATTAAAATTATAAACTGCTATGACAAAAAAGTAGAATCTTTTAGAAAAATTACTGTCTAAATAACTAGTACAGTGAGGGCTTTTGGTTCTGGGCACGGGACAAAACCCCAGCCCAGTACACATCGCCTTCTCTAACTAAACTATACACGGACGAGACTGTGAGGTGGTCTGGTCACCGGGACCTAATCTTGCTAAAAGAAAATAGACATAAATACATATATCGTAAGCAATGAAACAAAAAGCTGGAGATTTAAACCACTGTAAAAATAGTAAACAAATATTTCCAAGTAAACATGATTAAGACCCAAATATTGAGCATATTTACATATTAACAATTCAAATGAACCTAGGAAAGTAAATAAATCAAAGATTAGAATTGGAGCATGTTCAGATGTTTGCAAAATAAAACTTTATATTCCATTAAACACAAAATAAGCCACTGTGTGTAAACTTATTACATACAGTCGAAACGCAAAGCAAAAATATTCCAAAAGTAAATCTTTATAACATTTGAATTTTCTAGATTGAAAACTGAGTAATAAGAAATGAACCCTAAAGTGAACCCTTCATAATAAAAACACGGTGAAATGATAAAATAGTTAGTAGTACGAGAGAGAAATATTATCCGAGGCCCCAAGGGTTCTGGCCGAATACTATCTCTTAAATTTCACAATATGTAAAATGAACCAAAGCATAAATAATGCCGACAGACTACTCCATAGACAGAGCTAAGAATTGGGTTTCTAAACCCCAAAAATGCTAGAAAATTCTCTTGAGACAGATAGGCTTCTGATTCTGAGTGAAAACATTATGAGTACTTGGAGGTGAGCGAGATGTATTAGCAATGCGCCGAAGCAAATGGAAATTCAAAGTGATATTTTGAAGCAGGAGAGCCGTCAACATTGAAAGAGAAAAACTATAGCAAATAGCCATGTAAAGTAAAACTGTAAGGAAAGTTTTCAAGATGCTAAGCATATTGTTGTTCAGACAGAGAATCTGTGTTAAAATAATTTAAGTATTCGATATGGTTTTTTACCTGTGAAAAAGGACTTTGCCACGACAATTTAATCTTAGTACCAAAATATTTTAACGCCGAGAAACAGAGTTGATAAGGAACTCGAATTAAGAGATTAAACCCTGAGAATAAGTATGCATAAAAAAAAAATGTATAAGCCAAGGGAGCAGAATTATTTTTACCTGCGCTACGGTGAGGAGCATAGAACCCAAAATGGCAAGAAAATCCACAACAACGGAGGTCTCATTCCACCTATAGTTGATTGTGTTCTGCAAATGGGACCTCAATATCATAATTCTGCAAAGCCAATGGACGCTTCACCTTTGAGGTCCTCCCAAACTAGAATGAAAGTATCAATACTGGCAAAATCGAAGCTTGGAAGCAAATTTCAGGGGTGACAACTCTCAGAGCAGAAGAGGTATTCACAAGCATAGTGACAAAAGCTGATAAAACCTAGGGTTGGTGGGGTTAACAATGTAAATTCCCACCTAAAATGATAACTTTTGATCGCCAATAATTCAACAGTTAAGATCTTAGGAAAGATCATCGAAAAATGCAAGAAATCATGGTGAATATCACATCTTTCCGATGGGTTTAATAACTAGTACCTACTGCATTTATTTGCCTTGACGTGCCAGTTTTACCTCAGTTGTATCAAGGTTAAAAATATCTTGCTCCATGCGGGTTGAAAACCATGTGCAACATTAAAGTTTGATTCTGTCGAATTAATACATTAACCCTTAAAACAAAATCATATATTATGACAAGACTTCCCATGGTGGGCGATAGGTTATAGTTATATGTTGATTAAGCTTAGATTCTTTATGAAGATTGGTATAGGTTGGTTTTGTAGAATTATATTAGCGTAATTCAGTATAGGTTAGTAAGTTTAGCGTAGGATATTGTTAGAAGTAAAGTTTTTTTTTTTAATTTGGTGTATGTGTATGTCACAAGTGGTACCAGAGCAACATTCATACACTGGGACCCTAATGGTCAACTAACGATTAATTTGTGTATAAACTGATGCATAGAAAAGAAACATAACAAGAAACACCATGATAAGGGGATCAACGCAACAACCACCCCAGAACACAAGAGAACCTCAAACACAACCAGTAGTGAGCCCTAAGATGTGGGTTCAGCTAAGTGTGGATCAACACCAACAAACAAGTAGACTACTTGAGGAACAGCAACATCAAACCAGCATACTCTTGAATATAGTACATAAATTACAGGAAGAAATGGTGCAGGTTCGAAGTGATAACATGTGTTTGATGCAAGAGCAAGAAAAGATATTCAAGTGCCTATTAGAAGAGAAAAATCAGGAAATGGAACACCCTAGTGCTAATAGGGACATGCAAGAAGGTGATGAGCGAAAAAAAAGGGACCACACCACTGACAGGGTGGAAAGAAGTCCATCCCAACGAAGCAACAATAATAAAAACTATAATGAAGAAGAATCTCACAATTTATCAGATCAGCAAGAAGTTAAGAAGCAAAAAGTGGAGCTTCAAGGATAGTTTCAAAAAATAAAACCACCAACATTTGATGGTGAAGCTAAGGAAGTGGCAGAGGCTTGGATGATAAATATGAACAAATATTTTTAGGTGTATGAGTATAGCAGCAACCTGAAGGCCAGACTGGCCATATATCAGTTAAGAGAGAAAGCCACTCTATGGCGTGAAGAAGTAAAGAATGTTCGCAGCATTAAAGACAAGGATGTTGCCTGGGAATCTTTCCAGCAATACTTTAAAGACAAGTATTTAACAAAACGTTTCTATGATGAGAAATCTTAAGAATTTCTTGACTTGAAGCTGGGACAGATGACTATGGACGAGTATATCACCAAGTTCACCTCCCTGTTAAGATATGTCCCATACCTCCGAGAGGAAAAGGCTAAGGTACAAAAATTTCTAAGCATCTTGTTGACACATATGAAGGAGCGAATTGAATTTGTAAATCCCATAACCATGCACAAAGCCATTTGTAAGGCACAAATGTGCTATCAAGAGTCCAAGGCAAAAGGGGAGGTTGGAAAAAGTTGGCAGCCAAGGAAAGGATAAAAAAGTAGCTCAAAATTCAAAGGTGCCAAAAACAATGACTTTAAGAATTATGCACGAAGTTCTGTCAGTAAACAATTTGCAGAAATTATCAAAGAACCTGATGTCCAGCAAAAGAGAAGCATACAGAGGCATCTAGCAAACCTGAGCAAGGGCAGGTGACCAAACCACCTCTACAATGTTTGGGGTGTGGGGAGGCCCATTATTATAAAAACTGCCCACAGGAAGCGAGAGGTGATACAGGTGCAAATTTTTAGGAGGCTTCTACAGTAGGTGATGTGGCGCGAAACATTCCTCGTATCAACACAACGTTGGAGGATCGATAATCAAATTATTAACCAACAATGACTGAGTTGGAAGGTAAATTACTGTCTCAATTTGTTTCTATTTTAGTAGACCCAGGTGCATGTCTAAGTTATGTTAGTCCCAAAAGAGAGGAAAATTGTAAATTAAAAGGGCAGAAATTCAAAAACCCTTGGCTAGTACAGCTAGCCACAGGAGCGAAAAGAAAGGTAACTGCCAAAATTCCAAACTGCACATTAAAAATTGTAGAACAACAGTTAAATGTTGACTTGAACATACTACCATTAGGGTCCTATGATGTTTTGCTCGACATGGATTGGCTAGAAAAACATTGGAACTTAGTGGACTGCAACGAAAAAACAATTTATTATAGAATGCAAGATGGAACACGCAAGGAGATTCAGGGAATCAAGAAGCCACTATGGCTACGTCCAATTACAACATCCCAAATGCATAAATGTATGAGGAAGGGATGTCATATATATTCTATTCAGGTGGGATATGCTAATTCCAAGGAAAAATCATCCATGATGAAAAACATACCAGTGGTACAAGATTTCATGCATGTTTTTCCAGAACATATCCTTGGATTACCACCAAGGCGAGATATTGATTTCACCATAGAATTAATGCCAGGAACATCTCCTGTGTCAAGGGATCCTTACAGAATGAGTGTTCCAAAATTAATTGAATTAAAAATGCAGTTACAAGAACTGTTGGACAAAGGTTATATTCATCCAAGTGTGTCCTCGTGGGGAGCACCAGTGTTTTTCATTAAGAAGAAGGATGGAACCATGCGAATGTGCATGGGCCATAGACATCTCAACAAGTTAACAACTAAAATAAATATCCTCTACCAAGGATTGATGATATGTTTGACCAAGTGAAGGGGGGCACAATATTTTCAAAAATAGATTTAAATTTGGATATCACCAAATCTGAATCAAGGATGAAGATATTTACAAGACTGCTTTTTGTACTAGGTATGGGAATTATGATTTGTGGTGTTACCCTTTGGGTTAACCAATGCAACGACAACCTTTATGAGGTTAATGCATGGTATATTTCATCCTTTCCTAGATAATTTTGTACTTATATTTATGGATGACATTTCAATCTATTCTATAAACCAGGAAGAACATAAAGAGAATTTAAGGATTATGCTGGAAATGTTAAGGAAACACCAGTTGTACGCTAAGTTCAGTAAGTGTGACTTCTTCAAAACGAAAATCCAGTACATAGGCGATTTCATTTCAGCGGAAGGGATTGCGGTTGATCCAGAGAAAATCAAGACAATCATGGAATGGCGAGTACCCCAGAATGTGGTAGATATTCGATCCTTTATAGGATTAGCAAGGTACTATCGGAGGTTTATCAAGGGATTTTCCGAAATTTCTTTTCCCATTACTTTGTTGCAGAGGGAAGGAAAAGTCTTTAAGTGGACTGCAGAATGATAGAACAATTTTGAGAGGCTGAAGTATTTATTGACCACTGCACCAGTGTTGAGGGTAGTTAACCCCAAAAAAGAATTTGAAGTTTGTACAAACGCTAGTAAAGAGGGTGTTGGGATAGTTTTATCTCAAGAAGGAAAAGTAGAGGCATATGAGTCAATAAAATTGAAGGAACATGAACAAAGGTACTCAACCTATGATCTAGAATTAACAGCAGAAGTACATGCGCTCCGAATATGGAGACACTACTTGCTGAGTAAAAAGTTTTTGTTAAAGACACATCATAGCAGCTTGACTAGTTATTTCAAACAAATTGATTTAAACTCCAAATAGGCAATATGGAATGCCTTTCTATGTGAGTTTGATATGGACATTCAACACGTGAAAGGTAAGGAAAATTGGGTGGCTGATGCTTTAATTAGAAAGATGCATTGTGTTTATGAGCTTTACTACAATAAACTTGAAAGTAAATTCTTAGATCAAGTAAAAGAAGAAACACGGAAAGATCTAGAATATCAATTCCTATGGCAGCAAATGGAAGAAACAGGAAAACAAGGAAGTGCCTCTGAATATGGAGTTAATAAGGATCATATGCTAACCTTTAGAGGAAAGATGTATGTACCAAATCGTGTGGACCTAAAGGAGCTAATCATGGATGAATACCATCGCAGTAATTATGCGGGTCACCCAGGATACCCAAAAATGTTAACTGCTATTAGAAAAGTATATTTCTGGCCTGGTATGCGTAAAAATAATGCTGAGTATCTAAATAAATGTTTGGAGTGTCAATAGGTTAAGGTGGAGCATCGACATCCTACAGGATTGTTGCAGCCCATACCTATACCTGAATGGAAGTGGGAGGTGATATCCCTAAACTTCATTATAGGTTTACCGCGGTCAAAAAGGCACAATGACTCCATCATGGTGGTAGTTGATAGATTGAGTAAATTTGCACATTTTATACCTGTGTAGTCTACTGACAAGACTGTACATTAGCAAACACCTTCATGAGAGAAATTTTCAGGCTGCATGGTATTTCGAAGATGGTTATCTCAGACAGGGATGTAAAGGTTACCTCAATATTTTGGAAAAATCTGTCCACAGGTCTGGGGACCCAAATAATGCAGAAATTATATGCACTAAGAATGAATATGTCTTAGATCCACCTAATCTCACACTATTTAACTTTATGCAAGATACTGAATCTATTCCACTTGTTAATCTTTTGCGGAAAAATTAATTGCACACACATGTGAAGCATAAACAAAAATATTCAATCGCACATAACATAGTTTTTAACCGGGAAAGCCTGAAGCTGAAAACCCCAACTATATATTATGTAACATGGAGATCATATGAAAATCTCATACAAACATACAAAGCTTATCACAAGCTCTCAGTACAGTACAATCGTCATACACTAATCAGGACCAATATTGCAAATCCATGCACCGATCTCTACCTCCTGCTAGCCCGCCTCCACTGTGCAATCTCTGATGAAGAATAGCTCTGAATGAATTCGAATTACTCCATCTTTGACTACGCAATCCTCATTGGCATCTCCACTGAGTGTGTGATGTAATCAATGCATCACTATAGTCACAATAGATAGTCTATCTTTCCCTTTCACCCATCTCTCCACTGGTCTCCATTGAAACTACCATGCACTGTAGTTAAATGTTGTATTTTTCAGTTGATTAACGAGTTATTATTTGTGAATTAATTAACTAATTAATTCACTCCACTCTCACTAGTTTATCAATCAGTTAGACTAGATACAACTAGCTCAACTGAGTCTAACTGAGTTAAACTGAATACAACTCCATAACTACTTCTTCCAACTATTTCATAACTCTGCCACTTGAGTTATAACTGAGTCTTCCATGCAATAGCTCCAGTAAACCCTTAGGAATAGTGTAATTCCTTCTGTCAGTTGTTATGCCACATCTGTGCACTGAACTGAAGTGCTCCAAGAGAATAAGTTGATGTTTAGAGTCTGATTATTATTAAGAGCTAATAATAATCGACATGCATCTATTTTTAGATTGACAATATATAAATAGACTTCGCCCAATATTCTAAAAACAGAATTTCATCTATTTTTCCAACTTGATCAACCATCCACAAATAGCATCCTGCAACTTCTGAAATATGATCATCATGTCTAAAAATAGACATAGTCTAAAAATAGACTTGCGCCAAAAATAGCCTGCGGGCCCACTTAGTGAAGGCAACTCTTTTCACTAAGCTCATCATCTTTTTGAATCTCAACACTCCCTCTCAACAAGATAGGGATTATCCTTCACCCCGATTCTGCCTCTATGGTATTCGAATTTTCTCTTGGTGAGCGCTTTCATCAGAATATCTGCATCCTAATCCTCCGTAGGAATGTACTGAAGCAACATGATTTTCTGCTGCACACAATCTCTGATATGATGATACCGGATATATATATATATATATATATATATATATATATTTAGATCTATCATGAAACATAGGATTAACCGAGAGTTTAATGCAACTTTGATTATCACAATGAATCACCATGGGATCTAAATGTGAACCAAACAAACCAACCAGAATCTTTCTCATCCAGATAGCCTCACATGCAGTTAAAATTTCTGCCATGTATTCTGCTTCTGCTAAACTGAGTGCCACGGATTTTTGTTTCCTGTTGTACCAAGAAACTACCATAGATCCGATACTGAAAATCCCTCCTGATGTGCTCTTTCTGTTTGTTGGGCTTCCTACCCAATCTGCATCCGTGAAGCCATGAAACTTCACTTCATCTGTCTGTCTATACCATAAACCATACTCAGATGTGCCCCTGAGATATCTCAGGACATGCTTTCCTGCCTTCCAAAAGAGCTTGGTAGGCTTAACCATCACTTGTGAAAGCTAGTTCACCGCATAGCATATGTCTGGTCTTGTATTAACTAAATACATGAGTGAACCCGCCAACTGTCGATAAACAGTGGCATCCACTACCTCTGCGGATGTAGCATCCTCTTTCTTCCAATTTCCTGGAAGAGGAGTGTCGATAGGCTTGCAGCCTTGCAAGTGAAACTTCTCCAGTATCTCCCGGGCATACTTGCCTTGAGACACAAACAGTTCACCTTCCCGCTGCCATATTTCCAATCCAAGGAAATAATGAAGGAGACCCAAATCCTTCATCTCAAACTCCTTTGCAAGATCTGCCTTGCATGAGTGTATCAATTGCTCATCACCTGTTAGTATTAAATCATCAACGTAAAGTAAAATGAATAAAAGCTTACCCTCAACCACAATCTGGTATAGGTTTGCATCCACCTCACTCTTGGTGAAGCCAAGTCTAGTGAAATAGATGTCGATCTGAGTGTACCAAGCATGGGGTGCTTGTTTTAGCCCATACAATGCTCTTTTGAGCCTGCACACATGTGACTCGCTGCTAAAGATCTCAAATCCTTTAGGCTGATCAGTGCACACCTCTTCCTCAATGATCCCATTAAGTAATGCAGTCTTCACATCCATCTGATGAATGTGCCAACCCATCTACGCTAAGAGAGCAAGGATGGTCCGTATGGAAGAATACCGTGTGACAAGTGCAAAGGTTTCTTCATAGTCAATCCCCTCAATCTGTGAGAAGCCCCGGGCAACAAATCTTGCCTTATACTTCTCGACGCTCCCAACAGCAGCTTGCTTTACCTTATAGATCCATCTTGATCCTACAACTGATTTTCCCACCTACCTTGGAACAATCTCCCAAGCACTGTTTCTGACAATGGAGTCATACTCCTCCACCATGGCATCTACCCATGTGGGCTCCTGCACTGCTTCTTCAAAAGGAGATGGCTCTGTCACAATACAATTGCTCATAAGAGCCATGTATCCAGTATATCGGTCAAGTGATTGTCTCTGTCTGCGCTGTGATGTAGGAACTCCTACATTCTGTGCCACATCAAGCTTCAGTCTCTCAGCTTCTATGGTATGCTTTCTGCCTTGTGTGATGTTTGGTTCTGCATGAGTGGACTCCTCCACTCCATGAATCTCCTCCTGTGGCTGATCCACATCCAGAGGCTCATCTTTGGGAACAAGAAGTTCCTCCTCCGCATGCAAGTGTAGCTCCCTCTCAAGAGACAACTTCATGGCTTTCACCTCTTTGAATTTGATATCCCGTCGCACAACAGTCATCCGACTGTCTGGAAAATACACACGTTAGTTATGGGGTGTTTCTGTGTACCCCACAAATATCCCAACTTCTGCAATCAGCTCTAGCTTCTTCCTGGCATCCTTCGTCACATGAATGTAAACAAGTGAGCCAAAAATATTCAAATGAGAAATATCAGGCTTCTTACCAGTAAAAGCCTCTTCGGGTGTCCTCATGCCAAGTACTCTATGAGGACAATGGTTTTGCACATAAACCGTAGTGTTGCATGCTTTCGCCCACAAGTGCATCGGTAGGCCTTGGTCATGCAGCATCACTCGTGCAGCACCCACGATCATTCTGTTCTTTCTCTCCGTGACCCCATTCTGTTGTGTGTTATGAGGCGCTATGATTTCTCTTCGAATTCCTTCTTTGCTAAAAAAGTCTTTGAATTCGCCCGAGATGTATTCACCACCATTATCGCTCCATAGAGCTTTCACCTGCTTCCCCGACTCCTTCTCCACCAATGCCTTGAACTCACAAAACTTTGAGAACATTTCACTCTTCTTCTGCATGAAGAAGACCCAGAATCTATGAGAAAAGTCATCAACAAATATCACATAATACCTGTGTTTTTCTCTTGAAGCAACCGAGAATGGTCCACACACGTTTTTCTGAATTCTCTCCAGGATCACCGAAGCATGGTTCTCCTTCTCATGAAAGGTGGTCTTCACAAACTTACCCATTATACATCCTTTGCACTGATCTGACTACGCAAGAGTACCCTTGGGAAGTCCAGTAGAAATTTACTGTAAAATCTTCAAAGTGCCATGGTGAAGATGGCCCAATCTCCTGTGCCATAATTCGCCCTCATCTCGGCTCACCACTTCTTCTACTTTGCCCACCATTACATCACAGCCATCTACCTCCATATTGTATATATTATTAATTCGAACCCCTATCTTCTTGGTTTGACCCGTTGTTTTATATCGAAGGAAGGTTTTTCCCTCACTGAAAACAACATCATAACCCTTGTCTTCCAGCATTGCGACTGAGACCAAGTTCTTCTTCAGACCTGGAACATGGATGACATTCTTCAACAAGAATGGATTACCGGACTCCCTCTCAAAGGTAATGGTCCCAATGCCAGTCACACTGTACCGACCATCGTCGCCCATCTCTCTATGCATCTGGAGGTCCTTCTCCTCCAAGTCACTAAACAACTCTTTGTCTCCCTTCAGATGGAAAGATGCACCACTGTCAAGATACCACACTGATCCCATGCATCTTGAAACCAAGCATGCGATCAAGGAAAAATCTAGCTCAAATTGCGAGGCTAAGGCCTCTCCAGCTGCAGATCCAGCAGCCTGCTTATTCTTCTTCTTCTGTGGACAATTAGTGGCGAAATGTCCATGCTCGTGACAGTGAAAACACTTCACTTTGGATAAGTCTTGCTTCTTTCCTTTAGCACCGGATTTTGAAGGATTTTTCTTCCCCTTCCCTTTCCTTGCTTTGGCAGCCAAAGCGCAATTCTCTTCATCTTCATTCTTCGATGAAGATCCATCCCTGGTACCCCGCCTTATCTCCTCCTACACAAGATCCGACCAAAGTCGCTCCCATCCTGGCAGTTTCTCCTGTCCATTGACAAAGTCTTCATAGCTATGCCAACTCTTCAAAAGCCTAAGGAGAGCCAAGCTCACCAAGTATTCTTCATCAACAGTAACCCCCACACTTCCCAGCTCATCCTTGCAGTGGACAAACTTCGTGAGATATTTTGGAATACTGTTGCCTTTCTCCATTTTTATTTTTCTGAGCTTGTCTTTAAGCGCCAACTTCCTCTGGTCACTTCTTCTTTGGAACAAGTCTATCAAAGACTTCCACATTAAGAATGGAGTGGCTTTCCCATGAAGGTTGGACACAATATGGTCCTTCACACCTTCCAACAGATTCCTCCTCGTCTTTGCAGTCTTCTTTTTCCATGCATCAAGTAATGCAGCATCGCTAGATCCCGGCTTAGGAACATCACTATCAATGAACTCCTTCAGCCCATTATCCTCCAGCACCGCCTCCATCCTTTCCTTCCAGGCTATGTAATTTGAGCTCCCATCAAGGGCATACTCCAATCTCAACCCGTTGAAATACATTTCAATGTATACTCGATTTCTGCACCAAGAATCTTTTGTAGCAAAATTCGAATTGTCCACCAGCACAAACTCACTTCGCAACACAATTGCAATCTTCAATCAACAATGCTCTGATACCATGTAGAAATTATATGCACTAAGCATGCATATGTCCTAGATCCACCTGATCTCACACTATTTAACTTTATGCAAGATACTGAATCTATTCCACTTGTTAATCTTTTGCGAAAAAATTAATTGCACACACATGTGAAGCATAAACAAAAATAATCAATCGCACATAACACAGTTTTTAACCGGGAAAGCCTGAAGCTGAAAACCCCAACTATATATTATGTAACATGGAGATCATATGATAATCTCATACAAACATACAAAGCTTATCACAAGCTCTCAGTACATTACAATCGTCATACTCTAATCAGGACCAATCTTGCAAATCCATGCACCGATCTCTGCCTCCTGCTAGCTTGACTCCATTGTGCAATATCTGATGAAGAATAGCTCTGAATGAATTCGATTTACTCCATCCTTGACTGCGCAATCCTCATTGGCATCTCCACTGAGTTTGTGATGCAATCAATGCATCACTATAGTCACAACAGAAAGTCTATCTTGCCATTTCACCTATCTCTCCATCGGTTTCCACTGAAACTGCCATGCACCGTAGTTAAATGTTGTATTTTCATTTGATTAACGAGCTATTGTTTGTGAATTAATTAACTAATTAATTCACTCCACTCTCACTAGTGTGTCAATCAGTTAGACTAGATACAACTAGCTCAACTGAGTCTAACTGAGTTAAACTGAATACAACTCCATAACTACTTCTTCCAACTGTGTCATAACTCTGCCACTTGAGTTCTAACTGAGTATTTCATGCAATAGCTCCAGTAAACCCTTAAGAATAGCGTAATTCCTTCTGTCAGCTGCTGTGCTACATCTGTGCACTGAACTGAAGTGCTACAAGAGAATAAGTTGCTGTTTAGAGTCTGATTATTATTAAGAGCTAATAATAATCGACATGCATATATTTTTAGATTGACGATCTATAAATAGACTTCGCCCAATATTCTAAAAATAGAATTTCATCTATTTTTCCAACTTGATCAACCATCCACAAATAGCATCCTGCAACTTCTGAAATATGATCATCATGTCTAAAAATAGACATAGCCTAAAAATAGACTTGCGCGAAAAATAGCCTGCGGGCCCACTTAGTGAAGGCGACTCTTTTCACTAAGCTCATCATCTTGTTGAATCTCAACAAATAAAATTTAGCACCGCTTATCATCCCTAGATAGATGGTTAAACAAAGTGGGTAAACCAAGTTTTGGAAGACATGTTGCGCATGTACGTGATGCAGCAGCAACCAAATGGGAAGACTACTTGCATCTGGTTGAATTTTCTTACAACAATGGTTATCGGGAGTCCCTTAAGATGATTCCTTTCAAAGCCCTATATGGGAGGCAATGTCGCACACCCATAAATTGGAGCAGCCCCGAAACAAAATTAATGTTGGGACCAAAAACGCTGGCTGAAATGGAATTAGAAGTAAGGAAGATAAGACAAAATTTGAAGGCTGCACAAGATCGACAGAAGATCTATGCATATAAGAAGAGGACTTATCGGGAATTTGATGTGGGAGATCATGTGTATATGAGGATCAAACCCAAGAGGAGTATCTTGCAATGGACCTCTTGTGCCAAGTTGGCTCCCAAGTTCTGTGGACCTTTCCAAATTTTGGAAAGGGTAGGACCTGTGGCCTATCGGTTGGCTTTACCCAATCACATCCGGGTACATAATGTGTTTCATGTGTCCCTGTTAAAGCGATATGTGCATGATTCGAAGCATGTAATTCATTGGCAAAATATACATGTAGGATAGATTTAAAAATCCTAACTTAAAATGTGTTTTCTTTATGAAAATTTGACAAAGAACTTTGTTGTTTGTAGGTGGAGCCGAACGGCGAGTTTCTGGTCGAGCCGTAACACATACTTGACCAGAGGGAAATTATGCTCCAGAAGCGAGTCATCACCCAGGTTAAAGTGCAGTGGAAGCACTTCAGCCCAAATGAGGCTACTTGGGAGGATGAAGGGTTTGTGTACGAGGCTTACCCAAAGCTATTTGTTGAGCTAGAGTGAAACACCAAGGACGGTGTTACTTCCAGGGGGGGAAGTTGTGACAACTGCAATTAATGTTAACTAGTTAATTTCCATATTATTATTTGCTTAAGGAAAAAGACTGAGACAATTAATATTTTGCCGGAAAATTTATTTTCCTTTTTAATTTTGAATAATAAAACTAGTTATGGAAAGCAAAATCAAAAAGGCTGATGGTAAATGTTTTCCAAGAACTGAAAGGTGGTTGGATAGTTTGAAAAGTTACCTGCCCCTTTAGGGATAAGACACTCATCCCAGTGAGGAATATGGGTTCTATTCATGGGCTAAGGAGGGAGTGAAGATTTTCCCGAGCTGGTAGAGACCAGTGGAAATCACTCAGCATTGTCTTGAAGTTTTCTAGCACTGACTAGACTTGGAGTCCTGAGGTCACAACAGAAAACTCTATTTTCAACCTGTACCTCTTCATGAGTGGAGCACGGGGGCAAGAAGAGGACGTGATTTCCTCTCTTGAAGGTTGGGTGGACACCAACATATAAATACAATTTCAGATAAGTGTCTGTAATTTTAGAATTAAATAGATAGGAAGGTCATTTACAAGATTTTTGTACACAGTTAATTTATTATTTAATTTCAGAGGAAAGTTGTTTATCTTTGAAACATTTTCTTTCTTATGGAAAAGTGACAAGTGGTGAATTATAAATAACTTCGCAAAATACTTGCAGATTCTCTGATTATTTCTATAATATGTTGTATAATAGTTCTGTGTACAATCCTATGGGAGAAATAATTATTATCTGTGAGTTATTTGAAGTTACAATAGATAAATATCAAAAGAAAATATCAGAACCAAGAAACTTAGACAACTGAACAAAGTATGTTTCTTGCGAGAAAGAATCATTTATCTGTCAAGTTGTAAACAAAATTTCTAAAATGAAGAGACATAATGATTGGCGAACAACTATTAAAATTATAAACGATCGTGATAGAAAAGTAGCATCTTTTAGAAAAATTACAGCTTAAATAACTAGTACAGTGAGGGCTTTGGTTCTGGGCACGGGACAAAACCCTAGCCTAGTACACGTCACCTTCTCTAACTAGACTATACATGGACGAGACTGTGAGGTGGTCTGGTCACCAAGATATAATCTTGGTAAAAGAAAATAGACAAAAATATATGTATTGTAAGCAATGAAACAAAAATTGTAGATTTAAACTACTGTAAAAATAGTAAAGAGATATTTCCAAGTAAACAAGGTTAAGATCCGAATATTGAGTATATTTACACATTAACAATTCAAACGAACTGAGGAAAGTAAACAAATCAAAGATTAGAATTGGAGCATGTTCAGACAATTGAAAAATAAAACTTTATATTCCATTAAACATCGAATAAGCCATTGTCTATAAACTTATCATATACAGTCCAAATGCAAAGAAAAATTGTTCCAAAAGTAAATCTTTACAACATTCGACTTTTCTAGATTGCAAACTGAGTAATAAGAAATGAACCCTACAGTGAACCCTTCATAATAAAAACATGGTGAAATGATACAGCAGTTAGGAGTACGAGAAAGAAATATTATCTGAGGCCCCAAGGGTTCTGGCCGGATATTGTCTCTTAAATTTTACAATATGTAAACTGAACCAAAGCATAAATAATGACATTAGACTGCTCCATAGACAGAGCTAAGAATTGGGTTTCTAAACCCCAAAAATTCTAGAAGATTCGCTTGAGATAGATAAGCTTCTGAGTCTGAGTGCAAACATTATGAGTACCTGGAGGTAAGTGAGATGTATTCAAAATGTGCCAAAGAAAATGGAAATTCAAAGTGATATTTTGAAGCAGGAAAGCTACCAACAGTGAAAGAGCATACTTGTAGCAAATAGCCATGTAAAGTAAAACTGTAAGGAAAATTTTCAAACACTAAGCGTATTGCTATTCAAACAAAGAATCTCTGTTAAAATAATTTAAGGATTCGATAAGGTTTTTTACCTGTGAAAAAGGACTTCGCCACGACAATTTAATATTATTATCGATGATCTGAAATGGATTGTATTTTTTACGCTATGCAAAGTATCCATTCTGATACAATAAAGTGTGTAAAGTGTTCTCCATGAGTTACAGGTTAAACAAAGTAGTTTTGGTTATGTTTCTAAGTTTTATGTGTGAGGATTAGTTAAGTAAATTTAATGTTTAACATATCACAACAAAAATACACAGCGAATAAAATTCACCATCACATAACATAGCAAATTGTTGAGGCAGTTCACCCCTCCTTGCTCTATTAATTTGCTCAAAATGGTTACACAGGTAAAAATATGTCTCAATAGGCAAAAGCACCTGTAAATTTAGCTTCAAAAGGTAGAAAATAGCTAGAAATGGCTTTTGTTTCACCTCAAACAGTGAAATATTACCCAATACAATGCCTTCCCCATGATGGCCCTGATGTCTTCTTCATCTTCCTCGAAGCAAACACTATTGTAGATCACCTCTGCTCGACCTGAAACCTACTCCAAACTGTTCATAAGGTCAAAGAGACCCAGAATTGACTAAAATTTCATCCAATTTGGTTCAATAATGAGAGAGTTATGACCTCCCAAAGAAAATTGCCCAATGTCCCCCAAAAAACCCCACTAAAAGTGGAGTAACTCCAGTTAATGTCGAAAAAGTTGGAAAACTCGTCAAAAATGGAAGAACACGCCCAAATAGGTGGAACCATTTGTGGTTAATTAAATGTGGGGGTATGGCGGTCTCATGACCCCTTCGCCCAAATCGTCACTTAGACCGTGCGGATAAGCCCCACCAAACATCATAATAAATATTAAACTGCTGCTGGCCACATGGCGGTTGCATTGACCGTTTACCCTGCGGTTAAAGGCCTTTAGGCCATGTTTTCAAGTGCCTAGGCCACATGGTCAAGGCTAGCCCCCAGTATTTCTTTTTCTACCAATGATAATTTTAAACCTCAAATACAACTTGCGCCCATTGCTTATTAAGATCTAATGTGTAGCTGTGCCAGTCGGGCCTGAGGGCTACCAGCCGATCGACCCGGGGTCGAATCCTGCAGAGTTAAAAAAAAATTATAATGCGGAAATTTTCACTGGCCTGGGGCCACATGGTAGTCTCTGGGCTTTCCACATGGAACCCTTTAATTTGCCCAATTCCAAAAAGTTAAATCACTGTTGAATGAGAACTTTCCACTTGTCAAAGTCCGATTAGCCTGAATGGAATATTCTGAAGAATATTCCAAGGAATATTCTTGAAATATTCCTTAGAATATTCTTTTTTTTTAATTTTTCCAAAGTTTTAAAGTCAAACTTGGTCAACTGAAAAATGGAGTTTGCTAGAGACTTCAAACCTCAATAACTTTTGCATACAAACCTCGGTTTTGAGAACCGTTCGCGATGCCAAAATCGCAACGATGAGACCTTTCCGTTTGTTTACAATGCAACAAGTTTTGAACACTTTCATTTTTGAGCAATTTGCATATCTTGGATCTGATCACCTAATCACACCCCTCAAATGAGAAGCTTTTGGACCCCAAAAGCTCTATGAATTACTGAAACTGATTTGTATAGCAAATAAGAGTACTACACCCTCTTCTCTTAAGCCTCCAAACACTTGCCTTGCATGGCTAGTGAGTTTGAACCACAACTAGAAAGCAATTCACACTTATCTTCCTCAATGCTTGTCCTCCTGTCAAAAGCTGTCTTTCTTGCACTCTCTCAAAAAATTTAATGCGAGAAATTTGCAAAAGGAATCTAAACATCGCTGCCTTGATCAATGATCCAAGGTGGCTCAAAAAAACGAGATATTACAACATAAAATACATGTATACAATCGAAATTTTCATTTGTAAAAAATGAGTACGTCTTACCGTACTAAGAAGTCCATCCACTTCTTACCAAGCCACTTCCATGGCGACTTTTGCTGCTGCAACTCTTCCTCCTATGAAACTTCCATTTTCATATTAATAATGGAATTCGTAGTTCCACTTGCGCCAATCTTCCTGTCCTCTAGCTGCATGTGCTTTGGACGATTAGTTGGATGCAAAGTCCAACAATGAGAGACATCATGTCCCTTCTTTTGGCAATATGTGCAAAACTTATGCACCTTCTTTGAAAGTTTTCTTTGCTTCATCTACTTCCTATATTCTTTCTTCCTTATCTAGCATATCGAAACAACATGGTTAAATCCACCACAATATGTACAACAAATCTTTCTTCCATTCAAGCACATGTAAAATTATCATGCTTTGCAGAAACACAATAAAATTGATCATGAGAAGATTTATACCTCTTGTGCTGCTTTGAATGTTCATAATTTTTGTCTTCATGAGAAGATGAACTAGCAGAGGCTACAGCTTTCATTTGCAGACTAACATCACCGTCTTTGTCTTGAAAACTATTTGAACTTGCATGGTTGCCATAAGCTGCATGTCTAACATCTTCTTGCTCCAACAAAGGCTTAAAGCAATGTAAATCATCTTTGAAACAAATTTGACATATTTGCATCTTAGAACTTGGAATAAAGGTTCTCTTTAAAGTAGCCTCACATGCTTTCATGGTTTTGGATTCTTCACCATTAAATTGCACATAACCAAGACCAAGATTCTTGGGTCGTTCCTCAATAAGAACAAGTTCAACCATACCTTGTGCATGCTTACCTAACCCCTTTCCTTCATAGCCCATTTTAATCATTAATTTGGACCCTATACCTCTTGTATGTTTTTTGAAAGAACCAACACATCTTTCTAATGAGGAAACTGAAGACAAGTTAGAATAGATTAACTCTTCCTCATGCATTTTCTTGGTCAAAGCCTCTTGGGCTTGATGGAGCTACCTCTCCATATCATGCAATATTTGAAGAAATTATTTCTTCTCTTCCTTCATGGCAAACAACTGTTCACAAAGTTCAGTACTTTCTCTTTTATCCTCAAACAAAATCTGTACCATGTCCTTCAACATGATAAAGTCACGCTTCATATCATCATCGAAGAATCTTGTGAAGGAGGAAACTTCACTTGTAGAAGTTGTCATTATGATGTCAATGAACAAAAGGAACTTCAATAAAGTTCTCAAAGCTTCCAAAACAAATTACAAATATTTTTTAACCAAATGGATGTAAAGACAAACTCTTATTCAAGCAGCCAAACAACAAACAAACTCCAAGAGCTTCTTATCAAACAATTGTCAAGAGGGTTTGTGTTTGAATGGTGACCTTAAGGTACTTTGGGGTAAGGAAGAAGCCTTTAACCCTATCTTCATTTTTTTCCTCTCCAGGACTTAGCTATCAATAGTTATCCTTTCATCTCCAATAAACTCAAACAACAACTTGTTTGTAAATAGTAAAATAGTCAATCTTTTACACTGTTTTAACACCTTTTGCACAAGAACAATACAGAGAGAAACACTAGGTCTCCTAATGCTCAAAAACACCAGCTCTGATACCAACCTAATCTGAAATGGATTGTATTTGTTATGTTATGCAAAGTATCCATTCCGATATAATAAAGTGTGAAAAGTGTTCTCCATGAGTTACAGGTTAAACAAAGTAGTTTTGGTTATGTTTCTAAGTTTTATGTGTGAGTATTAGTTAAGTAAATTTATTGTTTAACATATCACAATAGAAATACACAGCAAAGAAAATTCACCATCACATAACACAACAAATTGTTGAGGCATTTCACCCCTTCTAGGCTACATCTGCCGGTCCAAGGCTCCCCAATGGCATGTCCTCGCTCTATTAATTTGCTCAAAATAGTTACACAGGTAAAAATAAGTCTCAATAGGCAAAACCGGCTGTAAATTTAGCTTCAAAAGATAGAAAATAGCTATAAATGGCTTTTTTTTCACCTTAAACAGTGAAATATTACCCAATACAGTGCCTTCTCCATGATGGTCTTAATGGCTTCTTCATCTTCCTCGAAGAAAAAGCTATTGTAGATCACCTCTTTGTGACCTGAAACTTGCTCCAAACTATTCAAAAAATCAAAGAGACCCAAAATTGATTAAAATTTCATCCAATTTGGTTCAATAATGAGAGAGTTATGGCCTCCCAAAGAAAATTGCCCAATGTCCCCTAAAAAACCCCACTAAAAGTGGAGTAACTCCAGTTAATGTCGACAAAATTGGCAAACATGTTGGAAATGGAAAAATGCACCCAAATGAGTGGCATCTTTTATGGTTAAATTAAATGTGGGGGTATGGCGGTCACATAATCCCTCCGCCCAAACAGCCGCTTAGACCGTGTGGATAAGCCCCACCAAACATCGCAATAAATATTAAACTGTTGCTAGCCACATGGCGATTACATTTACCATTTATGCCGCGATTAAAGGCCTTTAGGCCATGGTTTCAAGCACCTAGGCCACATGGTCGAGGCTAGCCCTATTTCCTTTTTCGCCAATGATAATTTTAACCCTCAAATACAACTTTCACCCATTACTTATTAAGATCTAACGTGCAGTCGCCCCAGTCAGGCCTAAGGGCTGGCAGCTGATCGACCTAGGGTCGAATCCTACAGAGTTAACAATTTTTTATAACGCGGAAATTTTCACCGGCCTGGGGCCATGTGGCGGCCTCCGGGCTTGCCACGTGGCACCCTTTAATTGGCCTAATTAAAAAAAGTCAAACCATTGTTGAATGAGAACTTGCCACTTGTCATAGTCTGATTAGCCTGAATGGAATATTCCAAGGAATATTATTTGGAATATTCTTTTTTTAATTTTTCCAAAGTTTAAAAGTCAAACTTGGTCAACTGAAAAATGGAGTTTAATGGAGACTTCAAACCTCAATAACTTTTGCATATGACCTCGGTTTTGAGAACCATTCATGGCACCAGAATCGCAGTGAAGAGACCTTTCCGGTCGCTCACATTGCAACAAGTTTTGAACACTTTCATTTTTGAGCAATCTGCATATCTTGGATATGATCTCCTGATCAACCGAAATCATTTAACACTGAGAAACATAGTTGATAAGGATCTCGAATTAAGAGATTAAACCCTGAGAATAAGTATGCATAAAAAAAAAGGTTTGTATAAGCCAAGGGAGTGGAATTATTTTTACCTGAGTCGCGGTGAGGAGCATAGGAACCAAAATGGAAAGAAAAGCCATGACAACGGAGGTCTCATTCCACCTATAGCTCACTGTGTTCTGCAAATGGGACCTCAATATCATAATCCCGCAAAGCTAATGGGTGCTTCACCTCTGAGGTCCTCCCAAACTAGAGTGAAAGTATTAATACTGGCGGAACCAAAGCTTGGAAGAAATCACAGTGGTGACAACTCTCAGAGCAGAAGAGATATTCACAAGCACAGTGACAAAATTCGGTAAAACCTAGGGTTGGCGGGGTTAACAATGTAAATTCCTGCCTAAAATGACAACTGTCAATTGCCCAAAATTCAACAATGAAGATCTCAGGCAAGATCACATCTGTCCGGTGGGTTTAATAACCAGTACCTACTGCCCCATGGTGGCGAAATTTGATTTTCTTTGCAATTTTCATATCTTGGATATGATCTTTTGATCAACCGAAATCCTTTAACACCGAGAAACAGAGTTGATAAGGATCTCGAATTCAGAGATTAAACTCTGAGAATAAGTATGCATAAAAAAAAAGTCTGTATAAGCCAAGGGAGAGGAATTATTTTTACCTGATTTGCGTGAGGAGCATAGGAATCAAAATGGAAAGAAAATCCACGACAACGGAGGTCTCATTCCACCTATAGCTCACTGTGTTCTGCAAATGGGACCTCAATATCATAATTCCACAATGCCAATGGGCGCTTCACCTCTTAGGTCCTCCCAAACTGGAGTGAAAGTATTAATACTGGCAGAACCTAAGCTTGGAAGCAAATCGCAACAGTGACAACTTTCAGAGTGGAAGAGCTATTCGCAAGCACAGTGACAAAAGTTGGTAAAACCTAGGGTTGGCGGGGTTAACAATGTAAATTCTTACCTAAAATGACAACCATCGATCGCCCAGAATTCAAAGGTGAAGATCTCAGGCAAGATCATCGAAAAATGCAAGAAATCATGGTGAATCTCACATCTGTCCAGTGGGTTTAATAACCAGTACCTGCTGCATTTGTTGGCCTTGACGTGCCATTTTTACCTCGATTGTATCAAGGTTAAAAATATCTTGCCACATGCGGGTTGAAAACCATATACAACATTAAAGTTTGATGGTGTCGGATTAATACATTAAGTCTTAAAACAAAATCATATATTATGACAAGACTTCCCATGGTGGGCGATAGGTTATAGTTATATGTCGATTCAGCTTAGAGTCTTTATGAAGATTGGTATAGGTTGGTTTTGTAGAATTATATTAGTGTAATTCAGTATAGGTTAGTAAGTTTAGCTTTGGATATTGTAAGAAGTAATTTTTTTTTTTTAATTTGGTGTATGTGTATGTCACAATGGTAGTTATATTAAGCTTAAAAAAAATCCTCTTAATTTGGTTTCTAAGGAGGTTTCCATCACCATTAAGTCATATTCTTCCCTTAATCCTCTCTCTAGAAAGCTTATTGAGAGAAATCCCATCACACCCACGATTTATGGCCTTCCTAAGATTCATAAATCTGGAGCCCCTTTAAGACCTATTGTTAACACAATAGGTGGTCCCTCTTATCATCTTGCTAAATTCTTAGCCCAAAAGCTTAAACCCCTTGTGGGTTTCACTAATTCCTTTGTCAAGGACTCAGCTTCCTTTATCAAAGAGTGGAAGGACATTAGTTTAGAACCTGACGAGTTATTATTTAGCTTTGACGTTGTGTCCTTATTTACTAAAATCCCCATCGAGGAATCCATTGATGTCATTAAGCGGATCTCTCACCAAGACACGTCTAAATTAGTTGGTATCAGCCCCACCTCAACTTTCTTCAGTCTCCAAGGTAAGTTCTAGGAGAAAATTTGTGGCGTTGCTATGGGTTCCCCTTTTTCCCCTATTGTGGCTAACTTATTTATGGAGGATTTTGAAATGAAGGACTTAGCCTCGACTCAATTTCAACCTAGAAAATGGAAGAAGTTCATGGATGATACTTGTGTCATATGGCCCCATGGTCGCGAAAAGTTAGATTCACCTGAATTCCCAATATGATTCCATCAAATTCACGATGGAAATAGAGGTTGATGGATGCCTGCCCTTCTAGGATATCCTTCTTTCGAGAAGGGATGATGGTTCTATTTCCCACCAAGTTTTTCGCAACAAAAATCACACGGAACAATATCTTCATGCTAGTTCTCATCATTTTCCTACTTAGAAATTTGGTGTCATTTGCACTCTTGCTACCCGTGCTCTAAGAATATCTGATGATAGCCACTTAGAGTCAAAGAATTCCCATCTTCTTGATGTGTTTGAGAGAAATGGATATATTAGATCCCAAGGTCTAAAGGTTTTTCATAAAGCCAATAAAGGGTTAAGAGGAAAATCTACTCGAATAGATCCTATCTCCAAAGTTCATCTCTCGTTATCCAAGGGACTTCAGACAAAATTTCCCATGTCCTTAAAAGAAATAATGTCTCCTCTTTGTTCAAACCTATCTGTACTATTGGAAACTCTCTCGGATATGTCAAGGACTCTATCGACCCTAAGGACCTAAAAGGTGTTTACAATGTTCCTTTCTCCTGTGGTACTCCCTATATTGGGGAAACATGTCGATCCATTAGACAGAGAATCTAGGAGCATGCTACAGACATTAGGCACAATTGGTCCCGCACCTCAGCCCTCGCCGAACACATGGAAAAACATTTCACCATGTTTGTATTGATGATTCCAAAGTCCTTTCTAAGGTTGATCACTTCCACCATAGGAAGCTCATGGAAGCTATTGAGATTGAGAGGCATGCTAAGAACTCAACAGGGATGATGGGTGGAAATTGAGTAAGAGCTGGACTCCAACTCTTTCTAGGTGATTTCTCCCCCTTGTGTTGAGTTTTGAGTCTTTTTTGGTCCTCATTGTTTTTCCCCCTTTTGTTTTATTTCTCGTGTCCTTGTTTTTAATTTTTTTTTATTTTTTTTTTAATCTTCTTTGTTAATTTTCATTTTATGGTTCTTGGTCCTTCCTTATTTTTATTTTTGCTATAATTTATATTTTATTAAGTGTTATAATAATAATTTTGTTATTAAATTAAAATAGAAAATTGTAGCCGTTTTATTTGAACAAATATTTATTATTAAATTATTTTAATATCGTACTATATTATTAATAAAAAATTTAATCATTTTTTAATTTCTATATTCATTAATCCCCTTTTTAATAAAGAGTGTTAACAAATAATATTTTAATTCCCTAACAACTAACTAACTAACTAATAACGGCTTGTATTCAATTGCTATATCTCGCATTGATCCATCTATACTATTTATTCATTTGTCTTTTTCGCCTTGTCATGAGGATGGACCACTTTAGATGGTACGAAAAGTCGACCAAATCCTAATGATGTGATTAATCTGAACGACATTTTTTCTAAAAAATTAATTACTTTTAGCTTGGTTGGGATTACATTCATCATGTTTAATATATTTAATTGGTGATTTCATAGCCTTCTTTTTTGCCCTAAAAATCATAGAAATTTTGGCAAGATTTTAATAAAATCCTGCAGAGATTTTGGTAAATCCGGGTTATAGCTATCAAACTTCAAGTTTTTTCTTGCCTTTGAAGTTTTTGATGGTTCTTAATCCATTTCCACCATAAAAAGCATCAAGATTTCTTAAATTTGCTTTACCCATATTTTAACCACTTTTGACTGTTTAGACAATTCCTCACAACTCCATTTTTAATATATCAATTATGAATATTTATTATTTAATTATAAATATTATAAATAATTAAAATCTTAATTGTAATTAAAATAATTTTTAAAATATAAATAATATTAAAAAAAAAAATTATTAAAAATAAAATAATGTTTAAAATATTAAAAAACCTACCATTACAAACATCATTTCGTCAATTTAATTATAAATATTTTAAATAATTAAAATTTTGAAACCCTTTTATTCGAGATCTGTTCTCTGGGAAACTGTAGCCACGGCCGCCCACTTCATGGCCAATTCTCTTTTATTATAAATATAAAAAAGTTGTAATTTTTATTGTTGATATAAAAAGCAAATATTTTAATTAAAGTTGTCGTATATGTGTTTTCAAAAGTTATTTAAAATATAAATATAAATTAATTTAAAATTTAAAAACTAAGTAATATGTTTATTGTAATATTTAATACCATGTATATTTAGTTAATTATACGAGAAAAATATATTTATTATTAGTGCTTCTCATACTAGAATTATAATAATTTATTTATTTTCGAGTTTTCACATGTTTAAATTAAAAAATAAAAAGTTCAAATAGATTAGATTTGATGATGGGAAGGTACGAGTTTTTGGCGAGCCTTATTTCAGCGGCCATAGGCCCATTAATGCGGCCTAGGCAGCGGATGCCCACCGTCCGATTAAAAGTGTAGACCATCGTCCGCATCCGCTGCCTAGGCCGCATTAATGGGCCTATGGCAGCTGAAATAAGGCTCGCCCGAGTTTTTTGGCCAGATTTAATCATAAAAACTTTCTAGAACCATGTGCCACTTTCGTATTTTACATTTTAAAAATTTAATTGGTCAAAAGAAAATGCCTATGAAAATCAGATTATAGCAATCCCTTTATTTTTTAATAGTTGTTAATTTCTCTTTAATTTATGCAATGTTTAATATTTAACTTCAAAAATAATTTATATATGATTGAATAAATCTATATACCATCATTATATGAATTGAAACTACTTACCACTTTCACAAAATATATAGCCGTTGTTTGATGATTGACCATATCGCTCTGGCAGCGATTACACGTGGAGGTATTGAAGGGTTATTTGAATTTCTTGGAATCATTGTAGAGATCCTGATGGCGACCGTTTATATATATAGTTATGATTTATTTAATTTTAAAATTTTATTATTATTATTATTAATATTTTAATTTTTGAATCGCTCAACAAATTTTTAAATTTATCTTATGTTTAATTTAAAATAGGTTATAAAAAATTTATTAATATTTAATATAAAAAATAATTAAATTTATTAATATTTAATATAAAAATTAATGAAAGTTTTCTAGTTTATTTTTTAATCTATTTTTTTTAAATTTCAGTAGAGATTTATTGAAATTAAAAAAAAAAATTACAATGAAAATGTCACAAATTTTTTTGATTTTATTATCTATATATTTAATTAAAAAATTAATTTAAATAACACAAATCAAAATTTCAACATTTATTAAAATTTAACAAATAACTTAAACACACGCTCTACTGCGAATTCCCTAAATTTCATTGTCTCATTGGTCAAGCCAATACCTCCATTTCTATGTGTGCAATGCTGACGTGTTATTATACCGCGAGGGAGATTGGGCAAAGAGGGGTTGACGAGGGCAGCTCCTAGATTCAACACGCTGCTTAGAAGGCCTTCATTTTTCTACGTGGACTACTAGCTCGTATATTTAGGTATATAATATTTTGATATGTTTTCGTGAGGTTTTGCGCATTCACGGTTTTTTTTCTATAAATTTCTTGATTTAAGAATTGCATTAGATTTTATAAAATATTTCTAAAAAAAAATGTTTATGCTATTTATTATTTATATTACAAAACATTGTTTCATCCCAATAAGATTTAATAAATACAATGCAAATATAACCTAACATATCACCAAAACAAAGAATTAAGAAATTAAACTCTAGAAATGAATTAAAATTATAAATAGAAATGCAGAAACAATATATTTAAAATACTTGTTATTTAATATATTAATATTATTAATTTTATATAAAATAATCTACTTATTTAAAATCTTTGAAAACATTTTTTATCAAATTATCAATTATTTTTTACAGACTAACTTTTAAAAATTACATTGTTCATCACATAAAAGACCTACCTAGAAAAAAGAAACATTAATATATAAATATGTTACTTCCCTTTACTTTCAAAATGATTAGATAAATCCCTTGAAGATTTGAAAAGTTGATAGAAAAAGGAAATTTGAAAAGTTTATGGAAAGAATTTTTATTTTTTTTTAAATCAATACCAAATTTGTAACTTCCCAACTTCCCTTTGCTTTCAAGATGATTAAATAAATCCCTTAGAGATTTGAACCGTAAGCAAAAAAAATACATAACCCAATATAAATATTATTTTCAAATTGTTAGAAAAAATCAATACCCAATATAAAGATTATTTTCACGTTTAATATTTAACACTTCTCTATCAACAGAGTACAGTAAATAGAAAGCGAAAAACTTTATGAGTGTTGGTGAAATTGACTACACATATATATATAAAATAGATAATAACTAATAAAGAAATATCAAACACACATAAATAAAATAGATAATAAATAATAAATAAATCAAATAATAAATAATAAATAAATCTCTAGAACACTACAACCCTTGTAAATTGCAAGAATAGGAACCTAAGTAAATAATTTAAGTTCTGTTTCTCTTCGCATCATTATATCGTTTTTCTGGTTGTCCGCTAAGAATCGTATCAAACGGTTGTTTAAGTTACACGTGTTCAATACATCCCGATAAACACTTTTTTAAGTAATTTATTTATCTCACTAAAATAGATCCCGATAAACATTTTTTTACGTAATTTATTTAGCTCACTGAAAACCGGAGTCACCGAGTCCTCTACCGGTCTCTGATATAGGAAGTGACACGTGTCACATAGAGGAGTAATTATTAATGATCGTCCACATTCTTGAATATCTTTAAAGAAACTAGACGGTTGGATTTTGAAATTTTTTTATATTAGCGAATGATTTTTTTTTTTAATTAGAATAATTATTTATATTTAATTTTAAATAGAAATAGGATTTTAAAAATTTTAATTTAATTATTCAGCATTATTATTAAAGAGTAATAAAAAAGTAATAGGATTTAGTTTTTTTTTTTTTTAATATTTTTAATAGTAATATTAAGGATTAAAATTTGTTTCAAAAATAATTATTTTTTTTCTATTTTTTAATTAAATTTATTAATTAAAAAAACATATTATTGAAAAAAGTGTCATATGAAATGAGTTATAATTTTCCTTCACATGATACTGTATAGCTATGATTTTCCTTGTTATGGTAGGATTCTCCACCCAAAATCATCATTTACCTCTAAGTGCCATGCCTAAAGCTTGCAACTTTGATTCACACATTTATTAGCTTCTTCATTTCGACTTCTAAGGATACCAAGGTACTATTTTTTTAATGTCTTCAAGAATCCTCCTCCTTCACTTTAGTAAGTTCCCCAAAAACTTATCCTCGGACAAGGTTCATTTCCATAAATGCTTAATGATAATAAGCAAGTCTCCCAAAATTATAGTGTTGGACACTTGTGAAATGTTGGCCAATATGAAACCGTGTAACAATCACTACATTTTTACATGATTGTTTGTCATTTATCATTTAAAAAAAGAAAATTATTCAAAAAATATCTTTAAAATTTGCTTTAATTTAAAAAATAAAATATTATTATTGATTTGCAATTTAAAATAAGTAATAACACCATATAATAAATTTATTTTTTATTTTTTTATTTATGAGAATAATCTAGAATAATGTAGAAATAGGAGTGGTTATGGTTTGTTGAACGAGAGTTTTATAATTAGAGTTTAGTTCCACCAGTTCAGGATTGTTGCCTCAAACTTGGGAAGATTAGGTGAGTGCATATGCTATAAATGTTGTCGTTGAGCTAATACAAGTTTTGTGTGAGCTTTGTCTCACGTTCTATGTTGTGCATTTCCTGTATTTAATATGGTATCAGAGCTCACAGGGTTTGAATCTCCAGGCTGCCAAGGCACTGTTTTTTGGTGAAGATAATCTTTCCTCGCCAAATTTTTCCAACATCTCATTTTTGTGTCCGCCTCAGAGCTCTTCAAGTTGGTGTAGCAGACACAGTCCCCCGGAGGATAACTGGATGTTCCAGCGGGAACACAATTACATTAACCGCAGCATATGAAGCAGTACTTAAGGCATCTGTTCACCTGTCCAGCCAATTTACACCATGCATCACATAGCGTTGTGTAGTTTGTGGTATTACTAGTGGAACCTGTTTGTAGTAACTGGCATTGCATTGTCACTGAGGCAAACACCAGTTGCTGCACTTGCATGAGTATCACAAAAAAAAACCAACAGAGAAAATGCTTTCTGGACTGCTTTCATGGTTGACATGGCTCTCTACAACATCCGCACCACTGGCCTTTTCTGCTGAAACGTCGAGGCTTCTTGAATGTCTTCCCACAGTTACGGTAAAAAACGATGTGCACCATCTTTCCTTCTTCTTCTTTTTCAGCTTTGCGTCCAGCCACTCCTGGCATGGACCTTTAATGAAATCCATCCAAAATATATATGTCGTTGTGGCATGCTAATGCGAATTTTGCAACTAACATAAAGGAAAGAATTCATTTGAATGGAATCGAATAATTATATATAGCAAGTGAAATGAAGAATTGCAGCTAGTTGTTTGTCCTCTGCTTGGACGCTGGCATGTATGAGATCCCACTCTTTAGAACACGAAGATCCACGATCCATTGTCACCTTGGTTGAGAGCTATAATGTGAGATTCGAATCTTGCCAACTGTCTAGACCTGAGATTTTTTGCCTTGGTCGATCCGCTAATCGTGGAGGTTGAGGAGAGCATCCTATGACTAATTTTGGTGGCATAAATCACTTTTTAACTGGTTGTGTTTGCTTACAGTGAGAGATTGTTTCCTGGTATTCCCTATGGATACACTTTCTATACATGGTAACCTATTGGAATATTCAAGTTGTTGTCTTCCCACGCATGTGCAAATTGCTTGAGAGTGCAAAGGAGCATGCTAGGAACACTTTGGCACTATAAAAATTGCCCCGCGTAGCTAGTGAGATATGAGACCTGTTCTTAAATACTGTGAGGAGTGAAAAGTTCTCGTGCTCTGTTCGTGGCTGGAATTATAAGGCTATTAGTTTGGGTTGAAGGATCTGCATAGGATAAACATTTGTTGTCAACATTCAACATAGAGACTCGAGCTATGATGTGAATGAGAGCTCGAAAGTTGGAGGTGAGATAAGTGGGGCGTTGTCAATATGTTTGTATTTTTAGATCCTTCTGATGATGTTTCTTTCATGTGGTCATTTGGAGGCATTTTGGGCTTGGGTAGTATTTTTGAGTCAGAAGAATATTCTGAAAAACAAGTTTCTATAATTGAAGAGCTACCAATGGTTCATGAAGATGAGCATAAAAAATTGAATCATGAACCTAATGCTCAAGATCTAGATGATAACGACAACAAGGATTTAGCATTGATTGCAAGAGGTTAAAATCTTCAATTGTTTCTTTCTAATGTTGCATTGTCTCATGAAACTGATGATGAGACTGCTTGGTTCATAGATTCTGGTGCATCAGCTCATATGACTTGTAATAAAGAATGGTATGATAAATATTACGAGAAAAATTATGGCACACACATTTATCTAGGAGATAATAGGTCACATAAAGTCCAAGGCTATGGCATCATAAGTGTGTACTTACCTAATGGACAAATGAGA
Organism: Pinus albicaulis; assembly: GCA_034641835.2. Lineage (NCBI taxonomy): Eukaryota > Viridiplantae > Streptophyta > Pinopsida > Pinales > Pinaceae > Pinus > Pinus albicaulis. Next base: position 1,412,491,943 of record CM076570.1, on the reverse strand, counting down.
CAGATTCATGATGTGATGTATGTTCTTGGTATTAAAAAGAATTTGATATTTGTTTCAACTATCACTGATAATAATTTAAAAGTGGAATTTGGTAAATTGGGGTGTATTGTGAAAGATGTTCAGGATCGCTACAAGGTTGTTTCCATAGGTACCAGAGTTGGTGGATTGTATAAATTGGATGTGACGATGAAGCGTCATGTTGAATTGACATCCACAGCAACGTCAACAACAGAGTTATGGCATCACAGGTATGGGAACCTAAATTACAATGATTTATTGTTGTTGCAAAGAAAAACAATGGTTGAAGGTCTTCATGTTATGAAGTATGAACATTTACCATGTGAAGCTTGTGCACTTGGTGGAATTTCCCATTCATACAGAGAAAAGAAAATATGATATACTTGAATTAATTCACACTAATGTATGTGGACCTATGCAAACTAGGTCGCTTGGTGGTGTTTCCTACTCTTTTATTTTTGTTGATGATAGATCTAGATATACATGGGTCTATTTCATACAAAGAAAAAATGATGTCTTTGAGTATTTTAAAGAATTCAGAACTTTGATTGAAAAGCAAACAGGCAAATACATTAAAATTATCAGATCAAATTAGGGTGGTGAATATAAATTAGGAGCGTTTAACAGGTTTTGTAAATTTTATGCGATCCAACAACAGTTCACAGTAACCCATACTCCTCAAGAAAATGGTGTTGCTGAGAGATGGAATAGAACACTGGTGGAGTGTGCTTGCAGTATGCTTCAAGGTAAAAACATTTCTAATGGTTTCTAGGCAGAAGCCATTAATACTGTTGTTTATTTGAAGAATCAAAGTCCCACTAAGAAATTAGCTTTTCAAACTCCTTTTGAGATGATTTATGGTCATAAACCTAATGTCAGTCATTTAAGAGTATTTGGATGTATTGTCTTTGCACATATTCCCAAGGATAACAGAAGAAAGCTTGATACAAAGTCAATCAAGTGTGTTTTTATTGGGTATTGTACAAATCAGAAAGCATATAAAATCTTTGATCCCAGTTCACATAAACTATCTTGATAAATTATTTAATTGTTTTGAATTATAAATGTTATTTTCTTCCTGTTACTTATTCTTGTCTCTTTTTTTTCATTTATGTAATATCTTTTTCTTTCAAGTTTTGGTATAATATGTTGCAAAACACAGGGATTTGAATTAAGAGGAGGTTATAGAAATTGGTTGCAAAGACTAGTTTAACCCATTTAGCATAAGGTTCAACCTTGCCCTATCCTGAAGTTTTAGATTTATTTTGCCGAAGTTCTAGATTTCGTTTGCTTTGAAATTGGAAATAATGGATAAGAAATTAAATGCCTTGAAATTGATAATAATGAGAAATTAAAATTAAAATTTATCCCAAAGAAAGTATAGCATTTCAATTTGCCACACAAGTCTCATAACACAACTCACAAGACTTATCAAATTTTATTCAACATTATAGCTTCAATGGCTTCCCCAAAAAACGCATTTTGACTACAATAACTTAAAACAAAAGAACTATGTTTTTATGGACTCCCAAGGAAAAAAATTGTTATCCTAAATAAGTTTCTTTGTAAAAGCTAGCCAATGTAATGTCTTGCGCATTATTTCCAAAAAAGCTACGAAAAAAGTATTGTGACTTCGAAGATTAAAAAAAAAAAACTTGTTTTCTAACTATTTCTCTCTTTAAGTTATCGAGCATGTTATTAGCTTGCCTCCACTATGTTTATGTTTCATCCATTTCTAGAAACTTTTATTTTTTTATATAAGTAAAAATTATGATTTCATATATATATATATATATATATATATATATATATATATATGTATATATAATCATTTTTTAGGATTTCCTTGAATTAATTTCATCCATTTTTTAGTTTAAAACATAATAATATTATCATATAGATATTAAATATAAATTTTCCCAAAAAAAAGGAATTTAAAAATTAAAAAAAAAATTATGATCATATAAATATTAAAATATTCTTTTATCATTCTCAAAGTTAAATTCCTTTGTCTAGCATCCACCCAAAAGCATCTTGATTTTAAGGATTCTTTTAAAATATTCTTTTATTACTTCTTTTAGGCCAATAGAATTAAATATATTTTCATTAATATAAAATTATTTATAATTATAAATATGAAAATTGTAAGATAATTTTTAATATATCTATATTTTTTAAATCAACATTATATTAAACTGGCATTAAATATATACATCTGAGGTTTCAGAAAACAAGTGGTATCACCTCGACCAGGTTTGTTGACCACCGTGTGCAAAAGGTGACAAAAATACAAAAAGGATGCTAGATATAGTTCCAACTTGAGAGGGCAAGTGACTCTAAAAAACAAGTAAAACCAAGAGGGAACCTGCGATCATGCTATTCATCAAAAGTAATGGAAGTTGGGTTGTCTGAGGTTGTTCCTGGAGGAGGCAATGGACATAAGGTGCGTTGGACATGCCCTTCGAAGTGAGCCATCCAAGACCTCTACTTTTCCGCCTTTTCGGTGAGCACATTTTAGCCATGCCAAACCACCACCACTCGCTCGCAAAATTTTCACTGGAAGTAGTGCATTATGTCCAAGGTGGCTACGAGCTTTGCATGTTTATCCATTCTGATTCTCTCAGTTATTTCCATCCGATCTAGTAAAGTTTATATTATTTTTTGGCAATTCTCCAAGAAAGAGTGTTGAATTTCCTAATGGCCAGCTTCCAAGCATCTGCCAGACCCACGACTCCTCTTCCCACCACACTTTGTTCCTCCTTGACTCTAAGCCTACAACGGTCGACCACCCTTCCTCGTCACCTCTCTGCTAACTCTGCATCCCCCTTATGCACCAGCAATTGATCGCTTGGAGCGATCCGCAACCTTACCTCCCCGACTCGACCCAACACCCTCATGCCACAAATTCATTGGTGGGATGGCCAAGTCCTAGTCATTACGTCCCACAAGACTATGATTTCCAAGGACCGAAGATTGACCACACCGCAAGGATGGCCTTATCCTAAAGAGGCCTGCACTTCCACAATAGTCACTACAAACAAGAAATCTATAGCAGCCATCCACAGACCATGCAAGCTCGACAGTGAACTACCACTGTATCTTCTCTGAAATCCAAACTTTCATGTCACCCGAGAAATAATTTGAACTACCAATACCTCTCCCGAAGCAGCACCTTGGTTCCCACCACCCTTTGCCACTCCATCGCATAAGTGGCTGGGTAGAGCACCAAGGTGGTCAAATTCTAGACTCAGAGTGGTCCAAATGAATGCCACTCCAACTAAAGCACACCAACACCCTTCTCGTTCAATACTTCGACACACAAACCCAATGGATTGCAGGAGAGTAGCTCTACTTCCCATGGGATGTTCTGAAGACCACAAAAGCCACACATCATGGCTCCACTCGGCCCACCAACGACTTCGCCCATGCACCCACTTTCTATTCCCACCAGAGAACTAGAAACCCAAACCTTCCAAATTCAAAATGAACCAGAAAATTTAGGAGGTTATTGTTACCTCAATCCACATTGCAGCATACCAGAAAAGCTCAGTGAACCCTTCCAGGGACAGGTGAATTGTAAGATAATTTTTTAGAAAAAAAAAAAATGTGTTTACAAAAGTAATCTTTTTTTTTCCAAAATTTTATATTAGAGTAAAAATTTGCATAAAATAATATGAAAATTACATAATTTACAATACACATAATGCCTAAAAGAAATGGCATTTTGTATAAACATCACAATAAGAAATGAAGTTTTGTATAAACATCACAATTACTTAATAATTTTCGATGCATCTGATATTCTTAATACATCAAATAAACTTGATGAAATTATTAGCAATTTCATATTAAGAAATAATTCATTGAGTTATAAGGGAACTAAGAAAAAATAAATACAATGAGGGATAATACATAGCTTCATTCTAGATAAATTTTCTTTTGAATTTACTGACCCTACACCACAGGGAATGTGTTGATTGTGCATCATGGAATTAGCAAGGGGTTGGTTGTGCACCATAAAAATAGTTGGTCATGTAGTTGTGCGCCATGAATTAGCTAGTTGATGACGTAGTCATGCACCATGAATTGGCTAGTTAGTCGTGCAGTCGTGCACTATGAATTAGCAAGGGGTTGGTCGTGCACCATAAAATAGTTGGTCGTGCAGTCGTGCACCATGAAACTCATTGTCAGAGTCCTAGAGCTACCTTCCTAAAATTAAACGAGTGGAAACAACATATTTATCAATGTAATAAAGTAGTCGGACTAGAATCAGTTGAAACAAAAAATCCAACTTCCATTCAACCCTCTGCTTTTTTTTGTAAATACAATGTTCTCCATTGATTAAGAGGCTATAAAAAAACCCTCGCATGCATGAAGTAAATATACCCTCGAACTTTGACACACATGTGACCTTTTATTTGCAGTTTAGATCAAAACCCAAAGTGAATCTTCTAAAATCCTTGTACTTCCTCCACGATTTTTCCTTCTTAGATCTGAACCTCCATGTTACATCACATTCATTTCGTTTGGACCCTTGAATAGGCAATTAATAGATGGGGTTGGTGTAATAGAAATAATATCCTTACCAATGAAGAGAATGGAGTCATCTTGTTTAAATGTGGCATTTTCTACAACAGAGAAAACCTTGGACATTGCCATTAATGATTAGAGGCGAGGATGTGGTTATTGATAAGTTATTGCAATCATTGTGATTACCAGTACAACAAGAACAAAAAAAAGAACTTAATTTTTGTGAACACCTGAGAATAGGAAATTAATAGATGGGGTTGGTGAAATAGAAATAATATACTCACCAGTGAAGAGTATGGAGTCATCTTGTTTAAATGTGGCATTTTCTACAACATAAAAAACATTGGACATTGCCCTTGATGATTAGAGCCAAGGATGTGGTTATTGATAAGTTATTGCAATCACTGTGATTACCAGTATAACAAGAACAAAAAAATGAACTTTATTTTGTTTCACTTGCCAATGAACATATTCAAAATCATTCTTAAAGAAATCTTATTATTTGTTAGTATTTAGAGCTCCCAAAATTTAATAACTTCCATCATTTTTTAGTTACCCAATTGTCTGAACATCATTTTTTAGTTAACCAATTGTTTGAACTTAAAATCATATTTACAGAGATAATTACATTTTAACAATGGTTCTCATTCTTAACATTATTGTGTGAAACCAGTGTTAATTAAAAAAAATTTCTCAATAAACAAACTTCTTAATGTGATGTACAATCTCCATATTCACATTTATTTTTACAAAACATTAATTTAAAATGAATGATCATTTTCTTATGGATATCTTAAATAATCCTTATCAACTAATTTTCATAGTTTTCATATGAATCACCCTAACATCTAAACAAAACACACAAATAATAAATTTAAAACATAATAATTAAAATATTAAAAAATATATTCTCATAATTAAACCCATGTGCAAAAGTAGAAATATTTACGTAAGATCCAAGTTAAAGGGGACTCGCAACATTAATCCTAGAATTTCACAAGATAACTACATCTTCCCTACCATGCATAGTCCAGCCACACGCTACCGCTTTGCATCCGATTTTGACTGCCTGCTGTGCGAACGACCCTGTCTTGAAAAGGAGTTCCAGTAAATCCTGAACAGTGGATAGTTATGCCAAGTGTTCGTTGAAAGTGTTTATATTAAGTTTGAATTCTGTCGATACAGGGTTTTGGGCGTGGTAGATGGTAGATAGATATATTTATTTATTATTTATTATAATAGTTTTAGATATAATTTTTTTTATGAGTAAGAAACAGCTAATAACAAATAAATAATTTTTCATAAAAATGATTAAGACTATTAATATAGGTAAATAATAATCCTTAAACAAATAATTTAAAATGCTAATATATAACAACTATTTTATCGACTTTACAAATTTTTGCTCTGTTTTTGTATATCATATATCATGTCTATGACTGAATTTATTATAGAAAATACGCATTAAAATTTATATCTCCTCTTCAAACAAATATTCCATAACCATACCACAACATATTCAACAAATCATAACTGACCATGTTTAAAGGCCACAGCTATTTGAACATGGACCATAAATCTAAGGCAAACCAATGTTTTTCAACCATGCTTATTGCGATTTATAGGAGTATTTCTGCAAACCATAACATAAACCACGAAAGGGAAAATCCAAGACTTAATTCTTCACAGACATCTTGAGCAACTCTTTTACTGCACTCTATTCACTGCAAATAAATAGGATTACTCATTGTTATTGTTATTTAGAAATTATTAATTATGATATATGATAACCATCGCTCCAATGTAAAGAAATTGTGCACTAACCGTTTTCATAAAAGTATTTCTAGGAGCATGCTCATGTCTTCAATAGCTCTAATATTCTGATCTTTAATAGATTCAATTAAAATATTACATTTAACTAAAATGCTACCAATATAACAAAGCCATACATATACTCCATTCATTTTTACAAATTCTATTCATTGAAATCGTCTAAAAATTATCAGCTACAGCCACTAGGTATAGCAATTTCAGAGAAGGGAAACTGGACATTTCCAATATGTAATACCAATAGTTATTAGCAATATCCAATAACTGTTATCTTGTAACAATCTGAAATAACATTTTCTTCTGTAACAGAGCAGCCCTGACATAAGGTATATCTTTCTGCTCGTTTTGCACATTGTTGCATTTTGGTTCAATTTGAGGCATTCGTAGCGGCAAATGACTCTGGCGATGAATTTCACTTTTCGAAATACATATTTGGTAAAGCTTGCGCAGATATCATTCAATTTTACTGGTGTTCTCTGTTCCGCTGCTCGCAGGTACTTTTTGCCAGGGAGTTGTCCTTTTCGGCTTCGAACCTCGAAAGTTTTAAAAATTATACTTTCTTGCTGTTATTCGGCTTCTCCTGTGATCGCTCAGACAACTTGATATAGTTTCTGGATTATCGGAAGAAGTTTCGGTAAGGATTGTGACCGAGACCCGACAGCGAATCAATTTGTTCAATGTCATGGAAGAAAGATTGATTAAACAGTATTTACTTTAAAGATTAAGCAAGTCGTTTATTTATCAAAAATTATGGTAAAAGTCTATTTTCGCTGTCGGTATTTAAAGAATCTGCTTATCAGCATTTAAAGAATCCGCGTATCAGTATTTTCGGAAGAATTTTGGTGAAGACTGTGAAAGAGACCTCGACAGGGAGTCGATTTGTTCAATGTCATGGAAGAAAGCTTGATTAAATAGTATTTACTTTTAAGATTAAGCAAGTCGTTTATTTATCAAAAATTATCATAAAGGTCTAATACCGTATCAGTATTTAAGGAATCGGCAGAGACTTTTTTTTAAACAGAAAAAAAACGCTGATATATATTATATAATTAGTGCATTAACCCATTACATTATATTCTCAGCTTATGCAACGAGAATGTCTATGGATTACAGCCACAGGTGATATGAACTTATCTAAGAAAGAGAGGCGCATTGAAAACCATGGCTAAGAAAATTTTGGGAAAGAAATCAAGATTATAAAGTACGAAATCTCTGAATAATAAGCACAGCAAAAGTTATAGCAGCAAAAGAAAATACGATCTGGACAAACTGAAGAAAAACGATCCTACAAATAAACTGAGTGAATATGGTGAAAACAGAGTTGGAGGATATAGCAAGTCGGAGGAAATATAGTCCCAAGATTCCGGAATCCAAATACCAGGCTCGCTTGAGAAGATTCAAACAGAGCATCAGACAAAGAAACCATAGGTTCCAGAAACCATATGCCAAGCTCGCTTGAGAAGATCAAAATGAACAACAGACAACAGGAACATATATTGCAAAAACGTGTCATACAACGTCTTGGGCATCAAAATTATGGTATAGGAATGGAGGAATTCCAAATTTGGACGCCATTTCTGAACTGTATAACCTGCATAAGTCCAAATTCAGCAGAGATGCCTTTCTTTGATAGCCAGTCAGCCCCTTTGAGTTCTATGGATCCACCCATGTAAAGATGGGCATAACATTGCAGTGTTGTTCGTCACCCAGCCAATAACAATCTTGGAATCTCCATACACCTGGACATCCTGCAACTAAAGGTTGACAACAGCCAGAAGGCCCCCCAGAGGGCCATGATCTCCGCTTTATTATTAGACCCCGGTCCCCCATTCCAAAATAGATGAATCCTATCACATTGCGACAATTTAATCCATGCTCCACATCCCATAATTTCCCCATGCTTGCACCATCGAAATATATGGCAGGAATTGAGATCTCATGCGGCCTAATGCGAATGGATCCGTCATAACAAGAAAGAACCAGAGGGGGCCATTCATCAATCCACTTCATGATCGCCGTGAATGTGTGGGAGATGTCAAATGGATTTGCATCAAAAATCGATCTGTTCCTCGCCAACCTGACCTCCCATAAGAAAAAGAAAGGAAGTGATTTGAATTTACCCTTCAACCTATCCCAATCTTGAGCTGATGAGATGAAATCCACAAGAGACCAAGAAGGGTCGATGATGTGAGAACTGAACAAACTCCACAGTCTCAGAATAACAGGGCATCGGAAAAAGAGATGTGAAATCGATTCCATCTCACAGCAGCACAACACACATCTAAAGGGACCATAATGCCCACGCTTCATCAGATTATCACCTATGAGAACCTTACCTTTCCAAATCAGCCATCCAAACAGAATAATCTTGGTGGGGATATTTTGTTTCTAGAAAGGACTGAAGATCCTTGTAAGATGACCCTCATACAGCGTAATATTAATGCTGCGATAAATATCCTTTATAATCAGTGTACCATCTTTCATTGGGCCATCCCACACAATTTGATCACCCCCACGATCCCAACAGAGTCCAGCACCCCTTAAAACATCTCGAAAATTTTCCCATTCATCAGCATCCACCCCATCAAGGCCCATTTGCTGTGCAGATTTGAGTAAAGGAGCACCAAAAGACCAGCATAGAATTGTTTGTGAAAGAAAGAGAATACCCCTGTGTGTTAGACGAAGCTGCAATCTTGGCGATGGACACGATTGAGGTGGCATAGCAATAATATTCCTGAAGCTCAACAGAATACGGCCACTGTCCCTAAATAGCCAGGCTAATCGGTCAGCCACATTACCCAAGATCTTTTTGAAACTCCACCAAATGGTCGATATGGCCCGAGGGAGAGAAAATTGGTGACATAAGAGTTGATGAAGAACATCACCCTCAATGTATTTGCATTTGATGATGGCATTCCAGATGTTATTCCCATTAATTTCTCTCCAGAAGGATTTGATGAGTAGAGCCTTGTTGAAGATCCAGGTATTCAGAATTCCCCACCCATCATGTTCCTTGGGCCTGCAAAGAAGCTCAAGCCTGCAAAGGTGATATTTCTGTACCATATTAGCGCCACCCCATAGAAAATGGGCAATTATGCTGTTGATTAAGAGCACTATCTGCTCAGGGAGATAATAAAGATGTTCCCAGTACACCATCAACTGAGAGAGAACCGCCTGTATCATGATTAGCCTTCCCCCTGTAGACAGCCATCTATGCGTCCATCTGTCGATCCTCCTTCTGAACTTATCGATCAACCACATCCAATCCCGGATCTTGTATCCGCATGGCTTAATTCTGAAACCCAAATAGCTAAAGCCTTCCGCTGTCAGTCTAATAATAACACCCAGGAAATCCGCAATGAAAGCAATCTCCTGAGGATCCCCGTTTTCATAAACTAGAAAGGATTTACTCTTATTAATACCTAATCCAGTGGCAGTTTCAAACCTTACTAACATATAATGTATATAAAACCAGTGATTTCGAAGAAGATAGCCAAACAAAAGCAGATCATCCACAAATAGAGAGTGTGAAGTAGACACTGAGTCCAAGAAGGAGAAGCCCTTGATACAACCATTATGTTCAGCTTTATGCATAATTTTACTGAATCCATCCATGATAAGGATGAATATCAATGGAGAGAGCGCACATCCTTGATGCAGACCTCGACCAACAACAAAAAATTGAGTGGGTATGCCATTTATAATAACTGCATATCTAACGGTAGAGATACATGACATTATCCATCTTATGATCCTTATTGGGAGCCCGATTTTGAGAAGAAGAAGCCTAATATAAGACCAGTCCAAATAATCATAAGCTTTGTGGAGGTCAAACTTCACCACAATAGCCTCCCTTTTCTCCGAATGCATGGAATGTAGCACCTCCTGTGCAATTGCTATGGCATCATGAATAGATCTCCCTTGTAAGAACCCAAATTGTTCATTGGAAATATGGGCTAATAAGGTACCTTTTATTCGATTTGAAATGATCTTAGAACTGATTTTATATAATACATTGCACAGAGCAGTCGGCCTGAATTCAACAAACGATTGGGGGTCAGAGGTTTTAGGAATGAGAGCAATAAACGTTGAGTTAAGGTTGGTTAGCATGACACCCTGAATCTGGATTGATTCAGCTAATTTTGTTAGTTCAGCTCCCATCAAATCATAAAAGAAAATGAAGAATTCCGCTGGCCAGCCATCAGGCCCCAGACACTTATCATGAGAAACGACTTCAGGACCGAAAGGACTTCATTCCCAGTGATGCTATTATCCAAAGAACGAATGGCATCCTCATCAAAGAACCGTCCAACATGATCGAGCAGCCATACCTGGTTTTCCCCACAAATCCCCTCGTCTTTCTGATAAAACAAGGAGAAACCTCTGTGTGCTTCACTTAGAATCTCAAGGATAGAGATAGCAAAGCTGTCATCGAACTTCTTGATGCGCCAGATTACGTTTCTGTTCTTCCTCTCATTTGCACTTTTATGAAAAAACTTTGTGTTTAGATCTCCCTCTCTAAGCCACGTAATCCTGCTTTTGAGCCTCCATGTAACTTCCTCTATTTTCAAAATCTCCCTCTTCCTATTCCCCAATTGTTTTAGAGAAAGAAGGGTAGATTCATCCGGACAGCGATTCGAAAAAGTAGCATAAATGTCTTCCATCTGTTTCAAAATGGCATGAAACTCAGCCCTGAGTTCCTTTTTCTTTTTGTATTCCCATTTTTTGTAGGCCTTCTTAATCAACTGAAGTTTGTAATGAAAACACTCCCAGCGTGAGAGCCCAGCCACATCCCCTTCATCCTTCCACATCCCCGAGATAAGCTTCACATAGTCTTCATCTTCTAACCATATACAATTGAATTTGAAAGCCCTGCCTTTGATCCCCTCATTTATGTTCTAAGACAGAGTTATCGGCATGTGATCCGATATGTCATGTTCAGAGCCAGAACCGACGACCTGGGAGCCTACAATATATCCATCAGAGAATCCTTAACAAACACCCTATCCAATCTCTTTCCAATAAAATTTACCCCCGCCCTCTTGTTGGTCCATGTGGGAGTCAGCGAGACCAGCCTGATATCCACTAACCGCTGAGAGGAGAACAAATCATTTAAAAAATTTGAAAGAGGGTCCAGGTGGGCATTATTGCCCCATATTTCACCCCCCTGCAAGGAGGAATTAAAATCACCCATCAAGATCAGAATCTGTAAAGAGAGCATACTCGCAACCAACATACGATTCCATAATGCAACCCTGTTGGAATATGGAGCATAAATGTTAATCAGGTTGATGGTACCTGCCATTCCCCTTAGCTGGCCCAATAAAAATATACCGTCGAAGAACTTGTATGCCTTAAACGATACTCTGTTTGGATTCCACATAGCCATCATCCCCCCAGAATGCCCATTTGAGTCCACAGCAACCACACACCACCCAACTTTGATTTTTAGAAAAACTTTAATAGCCTTCTCCCTATCAAATATAGTTTCTTGTCCTAAAAAGATAATGGGATCCTTTGATACAATGAAATCCTTTAGGCAATGAAACTTGGAGGCATCGCCCAACCCCCGTAAATTCAAGGAGATGATATGGGTCATGGAGAAAACGGCTCAGGGTGGCTTGCTCTAAGCGCCCTAGAAGAAGAATCCAAGACATCAGTTGCAGCAATGGGGATATCAGTGAGTTCCCTCGCTTCATCTGATAAAAGAGAAATGGACTTAAATTTTCCCCGAGATTGTCGGTTTGCAACTTTAGCTTTCCTTCTAATGGTAATGTTGGAAGACTTAGTAGGAGTAATGTGATGGCTAGAGGACGAAGGCAGTTTATCAAAAACGGTGAGAGCTGCAAGGTCCAAATTTGGATTGCCCATGAGAGATTCTATGTCACTCCCGACAGAGTTTCTAGGTGAGTCCGAAAGAGGTATGGGACCAGCCCGTTCCGGTGTTTATTTAGGGGACAATGGAGATCTGCCCGACAACACCTCCAAACTCGCCGCGGACGGTTCCCCAACAAAGAAGCATGTGGATTGATAAAGAGGCGGGTCAAAAGTAGGGTTAGTTGGTTCAGAATTAGAAGCGTTAGAAGGATTCTTCGTATGAACTGAAGGACAAATTCCGGAAACCGAAACCCCTATATCGGACCCAGGTGGGCCAGAGATAGAGTGATTGGCCCCAATAGGAATTTGTATAGAGTTCGGGCCAGTGACATCAGGGTTAAACAACAATAGATTGTGATCCTTGGGAGGGGATGAGGAGACGTTGGTAGATATATTGATAACGGGATCCAGTACCCTATACATACCATGAATAGACGATAAAAGACCATCATTCCTTACAAGAGCAACATCTGGGAAAGCAGATATATCAATTTGTCCATCAGCAGTAACATAGGCATCATCCTCAGATGATGACGGATTAGGATTACTTGAAGTAAAACCTCCCGAAGTGTCGAAGACAGCTTGGTTCTGTCGGCCCCCACCCACACCCGTAACAACGTCATCAGCACGATGCATACGAAGACGAAAAGGGAAGTTTTCTCTTAAGTGTCCGGTCTTGTAACAGATGAGACACTGAAAAGGAATCCCCCATAAATCAATTCGTTGGCGATGGCGTCTGTTACCCAATAACAAGCCGACATCACCAGGTAGACCCCCCCACGAAATCCACCTCAACCAGGATCCATGCAATTCTTTTGTCACTCACCCCCACGATGCTTGGATCAATGAATTTGGTGCATCCAATGGAGTTACCTATTACCCGGAACGCCTTGAGGGTCCAGAACTCAAGTGGAAGCCCCAACAGCTTCACACATACCACCCGACTACGTGGTGCCTCCATGACCGGATTAAAACCCAGGTACCATGGGACGAGTTGCATGAAACTCCGTCCCCTAACCCACGTCCTACCAATAATCTTATACACATCTTTCTCATCCATAAAGTGTATGATGAACCATCCATTTAGAAGGGTGCTTACCTTTGGCGTGTAACCAATGATAGGATACCAACTCTGTTTTATCCAAGCAACCGTATCAAACTCATTGTTATCGGGAAACATCCATCTGCCTATCACCGCTCGTTTCTGCAGACTCACCACCCGCACACAAAGATCATCATAATCAATGGATACCTCCCTGATATCCATATTATGTTTGTAATTATTTTCCTTATATCGTCCCCGACCTCGACGCTTATTTCTTTTTGTTCGACCCTGTGCATACTCGACCGTCATAGGGTTATCCACAAAAGCCTGTCTGATAATAAAATCATCCACTTCAAAATCAGAAGAGAGTCCGTGTTCAGTAGCCAGAGATGCGGCAATAAACTATTCTTGAGCTGATATATCCAATGATAGTCCAACCGGCGTATCCTCCATGTCGCAGATTCGGATGCGGGGATGATTAATCAAGTACACCAGAAGATGCAGAGTGCCGTCACTAAGAAATAGACACAAGTACACCAGTGGAAGCAGAGTGCCGTCACTGTGAATTTGATAGAGCTTTTGACAAGTAAAAGTACCAGCTCAATCAATGCATCAAATCACCCCTATGAATTCATCCCCCGAACAACGCCAACATGCCCAAATGTAGAGATATTCATAAAGAAGGAAGGAAGCTGATGCAACTTAAAGTCCAATACTAATTATAGCAACAATAGGACTTCACAAAAGTCAAAAATACGCCTGACAAGGAATGACCATGCAGGATGTTGTCATGCAGAGATCCCCGATCCCTAAGAGATCCACCCACCTGGAGAGACTGTGAACCTGCCTAAATGATTAAACCTCGGAAAAAGAGAACTTCAGACTGTATGAATGACCACCTTATCCCAGTGATAAATTCCTTGATAGAGAACGTCAACATACATATATAAAACCCCGCCAACCTACACATCCCATAAATGGGAGCCGTCAGTTTCTCAAAGAGCCCAAGATTGCCCTGGCTATTATAAACCTCAATGAGTCCACTCTTAAAGACGGTCCATCATCCCAGAATCTGACAATGTCCTTAGCTCAATAATCCAATCTCCACAATCCCAAGAGTCCAAAACCTATTGCCGCCACTTTCCACCCATAGACAGATAATCAGATAGAGAAAGAGCCTCGAGTGAAACCATCCATGATAGCAAGAAGATCCGTTTACCAACCCCCACCCAGCAAATTCAAAATCAACTCCAGCAGTCAAAGAGTGATCGGAAAACCAGCCGGAAAATAGAAAAAATGGGAAATTCACCGAAAAAACCAGTCCGAATGCACACCCACTAAACATGACAGCAACAACAGCGTATGCATCCAGGAAGAGACCACCATTTTTTGCATAGCCGAAAACCAAAACTCCTACAAGGACGATATATGATTATTGAATCCACCCATTTTCGCCACAAAAGATACCACCTACCATATTGACATGAATTGAGAGTATATGAATCCGCCAACGAATCCTGAGAAGAAGACGAGGAGTAATGGAGACTTCTATCCTCGAGGTCTGTCATCTGTCTTATGGACCAGATATGTTGCTTTGAGGATAAGAAATGCAATAATAAACAATATAGATGACATGCAAATCTCCACCACCTCCGATAAACTCATGGAAAAAACCAGACAGTTCAAAACTATCTTACCAATTGGATTGCGGTTTTTGTCAATCTCAGGAACATAATACTTCCAAGTTTAGGAGAGAAGGTAACAACGCACAGTTCTAACCCACAACCTCATCTTACAAGTTCTGCAACGCCAATCGATGGTTTGCGGAGGCCTGCAGCTGCTTCAGCCTGCGTTTTGCATGGCCATTGAAAAACCTTGAAAGGTATTCCAGCCATTACTTGCTGATGAACAAATATGAGGGCAGCGGTGATGATACCTTGGACAATGACAGGTTCACGAGCTACATGGAATTAATTCACTCTTGGGTTGCAACAAACACATTTCCCAGTTGGGATCATGTTTGGTCCAGACACAAGTTAGGGAAAAATAAGGAGATAAATGCCTCATGTGAAAATGTCAGCCAGAATAAAGCACGTGAATAATTATTAAGGAGCCGAAACATCCAGGCGCGGAAGTGGGGATCAGTCCAAGAAGACCAGGTGCATGAACTTTCTGGCATCCGAATCAGCAAAAACTTAACTGCGCGTTTATTTCTTCGGAATAGTGCCCAGGCCTTCCCGGCTAATTTTCGTAAGCCTTTTCAAATTTTTCAAATTACCTTGAAGTCTAGCAACAAAACAGAAAGCGGCTTTGAGCGCCTGGTTTGATAGTCAAATCTGTGGAAATATCCATTCGTTTTGTGGGAATGCCCTTTTATTGTATGTACCGGGCCTTCAGAACATGTTCTTCGGCAGCCATTGTTTTGTCATCTCTCTAATTTCATTGAACTTTGTGATATTTATTGTACTTTTACAGGTTTTGGTAATTGACGGTATGACTCTGGCAGCGATTACCTGGAGGTGTTGAAGGGTTATTTGAATTTCTTGGAATCGTTCCAGAGATGAGGAAGGGAATATATTCGCATAAGTCGTGCAGAGATCTTGCATAAAGTACAAAACAAAATTAATTAATTAAAAAATTAATTTTAGATCTTTGATTAGAACGGAGGTTGGTAAATTAAGGAGAGATCTGGATTTTTTCTCTCGGAAACTTTTCTTTCTCCACATGGATGTGGCAAATAGTATCTCCAGTTCTCTTTGGAGTACTTTAGATGGGGTTTCGGCGGCTAAGGAGCTTCGTGTGGAAGAGATCTCCAAAAAAGAAGCACGCTTCCAAAATTGAGAAGCTGCTCAGTGCGTCGTGGGTAAGCAAGAATTCTTCAGAATCTCACGGTGGATTATCTTCGGAACCAGTATTGGGAGCGATCTTTTCTCGTCCCTCTTCAGATTCATTGGTAAACCCAGATCGTGGTACTAAAGCAGATTCGGAGCTCAACTCTGGCAGCGTTAGCCCTTTGTCTTTGTCTTCAAATTCAACCGTACGAGATGTAGATCGGAATTCGAGCATGAAGAGTCATTGCACGGTGCGTGACAGTTCAGATGTTCTTGGCCCTTCGAACTCTGTGTTTTTCTCTGGCGAAGGGGACTTGGGGATCACGACGTTTTCTTCTTATTTGTTGATCGATAGTCAAGGATCGAACTCTGGCTCCAATAGAACGCTTGCGCAGAATTCTGGAGCACAAACGATGGTTTCTATCTCTCTGCTTTCCCCAGCGCCGGATTCCTCTTCGGAATATTCGGTTGCCCAACGTTCAGCGCTATCAAAGTTAGCTTCAGAATTTTCTCAGCATTTAAGCGCCTCCACCCACTGTTACGATTTTACCTCCGTGAGTTCGGAGATCAGCATTGTGGGTGAGGGCTATTCCTATTCGTTTACGCTCCATCCATTGCAACTATGTTTTCTCGATGCGTTCAGAGTTCAGGGATGATGACGAGGCTTATTCCACTCCACCAAGCAATGAGGAACTCTCGCATTCAGGTATGATTCTTAATTCAAATGGCATTGCTAAAAGTCTTAATTCGAACCCTAATTTAAACCGTAATTTTATTTATGAATAAAATTAACAATATAAATATAAATTCAAATTCTATGATAAATAATAATAATGTTATTTACAATATCGGAAATAATGTTATTTTTAATAATGATATTAATAATTATAAAACTAATGATTTAATTAATCTAAACAATATTTATAATAATAATTATAATAATAATTTAACTATTACAACTGACCATAACATCATTACCAATATGATTTATAATAACAATATAACTAGCATTAACAATAATTTTATTGACCTAAAATACATTAAGAATAATATTAACATTGATTATAATAATAATAATGTATGTAAGATTAACAACAACATTAACAAAAATAATTCCAATTCCAATTCCAATAACAATAATATAACAAGAATAATTTTAATAATAAATTCTACAATCTTTTTAGTTTTAATTTTTATTTTTGTGCTTTTAATCTCTAGCTTAATTTTGCCTTTTCTTTTAAGAAGATTCTTATTGATGACATAATCTGTAACATTAAGTATGGCATCAAGGATCTTCCGAATAATATCAAGGAGACTAATATTAGACAAGATTGTTCCATTATTCTTAGGAAGGCTAAGCCTCCCAAAAGAGATTTGAGCAAGCATGAGTTTCTGGCCCTTAAATCTCTAGGACAACCGTGACATTATCGTCCTTAAGGCAGCCAAAGGTGGTGCCATAGTCATTTGGATAAATCTGACTATGTCAGCAAAATGATTGACCACCTCTCCAATAGTGGTAGTTATATTAAACTGAAAAAGAATCCCCTTAATTTGGTTTCTAAGGAGGTTTCCCTTGCCATTAAGTCAGATTCTTCCCTTAATCCTCTCTCTAGAAAGCTTATTGAGAGAAATCCCCTCACCCCCACAATTTATGGCCTTCCTACAATTCATAAATCTAGAGCCCCTTTAAGACCTATTTTGAACACAATAGGCGGTCCCTCTTATCATCTTGCTAAATTCTTAGCCCAAAAACTTAAACCCCTTGTGGGTCTCACCGATTCCTTTATTAAGGACTCAGCTTCCTTTCTTAAAAAGTGAAAGGACATTAGGTTAGAATCTGACAAGTTATTATTCAACTTTGACGTTGTGTCCTTATTTACTAAAATCCCCATTGAGCAATCCATTGATGTCATTAAGCGGATCTCTCACCAAGACACGTCTAAATTAGTTGGTCTCTACCCCACCTCGACTTTCTTCAGTTTCCAAGGTAAGTTTTATGAGAAAATTTGTGGCGTTGCTATGGGTTCCCCTTTTTCCCCTATTGTTGATAACTTACTTATGGAAGATTTTGAAATGAAGGCCTTAGCCTCGACTCAATTTCGACCTAGAAAATGGAAGAGGTTCATGGATGATACTTGTGTCATATGGCCCCATGGTCGCGAAAAGTTAGATTCACTTGAATTCCTAATATGATTCCATCAAATTCACAATGGAAATAGAGGTTGATGGATGATTTCCCTTCTTGGATATCCTTCTTTTGAGAAGGGATGATGGTTCAATTTCCCACCAAGTTTTTCACAACAAAACTCACATGGAACAGTATCTTCATGCTAGTTCTCATCATTTTCCTGCTTAGAAATTTAGTGTTCTTTGCACTCTTGCTACCCGTGCTCTAAGAATCTTTGATGATAGCCACTTAGAGTCAAAGAATTCCCATCTTCTTGACGTGTTTGAGAGAAATGGATATACTAGATCCCAAGGTCTGAAGGTTTTTCATAAAGCCTATAAAGGGTTAAGAGACAAATATACTCAAATAGATCCTATCTTCAAAGTTCATCTCCCATTATCCAAGGGACTTCAGACAAAATTTCCCATGTCCTTAAAAGAAATAATGTCTCCTCTTCGTTCAAACCTATCTGTACTATTAGAAACTCTCTCGAACATGTCAAGGACTCTATCAATTCTAAGGACCTAAAAGGTGTTTACATGGTTCCTTGCTCCTATGGTACTCCCTATATTGGGGAAGCATATCGATCCATTAGATAGAGAATCTAGGAGCATGCTGTAAACATTAGGCATAATTGATCCCGCATCTCAGCCCTCGCCGAACACGCGGAAAAATATTTTCACCGTGTTTGTATTGATGATTCCAAAGTCCTTTCTAAGGTTGATCACTTCCACCACAGAAAGCTCAGGGACGCTATTGAGATTGAGAGGCATGCTAAGAATCTCAACAGGGATGATAGGTGGAAATTGAGTAAGAGCTGGACTCCAACTCTTTCTAGGTGATTTCTCCCCCTTATGTTGAGTTTCGAGTCTTTTTTGGTCCTCATTGTTTTTCCCCTTTTGTTTTATTTCCCGTGTCCTTGTTTTTAATTATTTTTTTTAATCTTCTTTGTTAATCTTCATTTTATGGTTCTTGGTCCTTCCTTATTTTTATTTTTCTTATAATTTATATCTTCTGAAGTGTTATAATAATAATATATAATAATAACTTTTTTTATTAAATTAAAATAAAAAATTGTAACCCTTTTATTTGAACAAATATTTGTTATTAAATTATTTTATTATCGTACTATATTATTAATAAAAGATTTAACCATTTTTTAATTTCTATATTCATTGATCTCCTTTCTAATAAAGAGGGTTAACAAATAATATTTTAATTCCCTAACAACAAATTAAATAACTAATAACGGCTAGTCTTCAACTGTTATATCCCGACATTGATCCATCCACACTATTTATTCATTAGGATCGATTGTCTTTTTCACTTTGTCCTGAGGATGAACCCCTTTAGATGGTTCGCAAAGTCGACCAAATCCTAATGATGTGACTAATCCGAAAGACATTTTTCTAAAAAAATAATTATTTTTAGTTTGGTTGGGATTACATTCATCATGTTTAATATATTTAATTGGTGATTTCATAGCATTTTTTTTTGCCCTGAAAATCATAGAAATTTTGGCAAGATTTTAATAAAATCCTCCAAAGATTTTTATAAATCCTGGCTATAGCTATCAAACTTCAAGATTTTTCTTGCCCTTGAAGTTTTTGATGGTTCTTAATCCATTTCCACCATAAAAAACATCAAGATTTCTTAAATTTGTTTTGCCCAAATTCAAACCACTTTTGACTATCTAGACAATTCCTCACAACTCCATTTTTTAACATATCAATTATGAATATTTATTATTTAATTATAAATATTATAAATAATTAAAATCTTAATTATAATTAAAATAGTTTTTAAAATATAAATAATAATTTTAAAATAAATTTTAATTAAAAATAAAATAATGTTTAAGATATTAAAAAAACCTACCATTACAAACATCATTTCGTCAATTTAATTATAAATATTTTAAATAATTAAAATTTTGAAACCCTTTTATTCGATATCTGTTCTGGAACCTGTAGCCACGGCCGCCCACTTCATGGCCAATATAAAAAAGTTGTAATTTTTATTTTTAATATAAAAAACAAATATTTTAATTAAAGTTGTCGTATATATGTTTTCAAAAGTTATTTAAAATATAAGTACAAATTAATTTAAAATTTAAAATTTAAAAACTAAGAAATATGTTTATTGTAATATTTAATACCATGTATATTTAGTTAATTATAGGAGAAAAATATATTTATTATTAGTGCTTCTCATCGTAGAATTATAATAATTGATTTAGTTTCGAGTTTTCTCAGGTTTAACTTCCAAAATAAAAAATTTAAATAGATTAGATTTGATGATGGGAAGGTACAAGTTTTTTTTTTTGGGCCAGATTTAATTCTCATAAAGACTTTCTAGAACCATGTGCCACTTTCATATTTTACATTTTAAAAATTTGATTGGTGAAAAAAAAATGCCTATGAAAATGAGATTATAGTAATTTCTTTATTTTTGAATAATTGTTAATTTCTCTTTTAATTATATCGAAGGTGTTACGCAGGTTTGGGTTTAGCCGGGAAAAAGAAACATCTTTAATTCCAACTAGAATTCCGACACATACACCGCTCACTACTCCGTTCGTTGTTCACCATCGTCAACTTTTTTGTTCTTCCACCATTGCTTCGACCGCCATGACCACGCCGCCCACCGTTGTGAACCATAAACAACTCAACTTGGACGACATTGCTCGGGTCCGCTGCCCCTCGTCGCTGCGGGCACTCCGTCATGGATCCCTACGACGATCTCAATGCCTTCGACTACGTCCACGTCGCTATCGTCGATGCCATCTATACTAGCAAAAAATGACATTTTTAATACTACCATGATCAAGGGAGAGGGGTGGCGACTATTGCCGAGATTAGCCTCTTTCAGCTGGCGGAATCCATCGTCGATAGAGAAGGGTTGTTGCTCGACGTTGGTGAGCTCGGCGCCTGGGATTCGAACGGTGTTTCCCCGGCCAAGAATTTTTCCCAACGACGATGGAGGGAGGCTGCCGATGACGTACCGTTCGCAGAACCGTGGCACGCCGGGATAAGGTTTTTTCTAAAGTAGGGCGTGGTGGCTCTCGACTTACTCGCAAAAGTCGCGTGTGTTGAAGATTATGTCGTACATGGATGCAGTAGGTCGGGGGACGAGGGTCGAGTTTGCGATTGGCTCGCTTACCCTGGCGCATCAGGTGACAGTAAAAAGAGCTTCGTTCATCCACCCATAAATGTATCCGGAAGTAAATGTTCACCATAAGATTAAAGCAAGTACACCATTCAATCCAAGGGACATTTACTTTCCGTATGCATTTATGGGTGGATAGACTTGGAAATAAGCTTTGCCCAGGGTGACGTGGCAGAAGGACGATTACGCTGGGAGTGAGCTAGGTGGACCGATTTTGACAGCTACAAAAGGTGACGATGCGTGGGATAATTTGATAGTGGGCACTCCTTACGTGTTGCAGATGCCAGATGGCAGTTTATTGATGTATTATTTAGGTCTTGGGAAACGTGAGGGAGAGGTGATGAGTCAGCAAGGTATTGGACTTGTTGTCAGCGATGGACCCAATTTTCGTTTGTGGCGGAGATATGGGCAATGAATATTACTTTAAATATTAATTATTTAAATTTTATCAAATAAAAATAGGATGTACAAACTGAATTGTAATCGCTGGAAGCGATGGCCCCAATTTTCGTTTGTGGTGAGATATGGGCAAATAAAATTACTTTAACTATTAATTTTAAATTTGGTTAAATAAAAATAAGATCAAACATGATAATTTGCTTTCAATGTGTATATTTATGAATAACATACTTATTGTACGTTGATTTTGTTGTAATTAGCAGATGGATATTGTTTTATAAATACAAAAATTGATTGAATTAATAAAGTGTATTATATTTAGTTTGATTTGAGACTACAAGTTAAAATTGTATTTGTTTTAATAAGAATTAATTTTTCTTGTTTTATAAATAAATAAAATTGATTGAATTAACAAAATGTATTATATTTAGTTTGATTTGAGACTATGTGTTTATTAATTTTCATCCATACAAAATTGTTCATTTCTACCTTTACCATGTTATAATTGGATATGTATCATTAATTTAAATCTGTATAACCATTTTAATACTATGAGCTTTAGTGGCACACTACCCAAACTATTTTAACCTTGTTTTATACGCCATTGGGTTTTACATTTTAATGCCTAGGTACTTGATACGTAGGTTTATTTAATTTGCTGTCAGAGTTTATTTGAGATTGACTTAGGAGATTTCACAACTATTCAGATTTAATATGAAATGACAATTTTGTATTTGATTATGTCAAATCCGAGATTTTGGTTTTCTCAGGATTTCTTATCATTAAACCATTTGTACATCATGTGGCCTCCCTTGCCCCGTTTCCAACATGTCAATCTGAGGGATAGCCATGATCCATCAATGCATGGATGATCTGGATTAAGCGGTCTACTTAGGGTTTTACTTTGCATAGATGATCCCGGTTTTTGTTTATGGACTTCTCTTTTGTTCTACGACCAGAACGTCGCATTTGGCTGTGTGATGCATCTCTGTTCGGAATGGAAATTTCTCATTTTGCAAGACCGAGAGTCGATTTGTGTTACGCACACAGAGAATACCTTAGTGTATTTACAGGTAACATGTCCCATAGTCTTCTAAATACAACATTCTTATCGGTGCGACTTCTTTTGTTTTTCATTTATTTGTTTAACTGTTTCAGTTTATAACCTCAAGGAATTTCCTTTATGCTCACGAACAGAACAAGTTGGATGAACGCTTCCATACTCCACGCCGTTATGGATCTCAACACCTACATCTCCCTAATTGGACTCACACACACCGTGGTAGCGTATTTTGGTAAGTTTTATTGCAAACTCATAGAAATTTGGCTTTGAAATTCTATTTCCTCTCTGTGATTGAGTTATTTAATGAAATGGATGGTCTCAAGTTTCTATCCCTTTCATTTTAGTTATTACAGGACTATCAATTGCTCCCACCCTCATCCTTAGGATCAAACAACAGGCATCGTGTAGGAAAACGAAGGATCTTGAGTGAACTGACCATAACATAAATGCCCTTAACAATGCTGAGAACATTACTTGCAATCTCTGTCAAATTGTTCAACATGATTTTAATATGAGCTTTCACTTGATCGTTTGGTGCCATGGTTGGAAGTCCACCATACCTTCGGTGTATATTTTTATTAAATACTTAATGATTTGATTTAATTAAAGTTAATAAAGATTCAAAATGCTTCACGGAAGAAGTAGTACAAGAATTTCAAACAAATATAGTCCAAGTTGATCGACAACCACTAGGAAAAACAAATTAACATTTGCGAAGAAACAATTCCTAAGAAACCGGCAACTTAAATTGTCAAAATATAACCCTTACTTTCCCTTTTTATAACCAACAACATAAAAAGCCTTGAAACAACCTACAAAATTCGAAGAAGAAATGTATACATGAGTATATGTTTACACCTTTAGAAGCAATTGCTTTTAATATTTAATTTCAAAAAAAATTATATGTTATTGAATATATCTATATACCATCATTATATGAATTGAAACTACTTACCACTTTCACAAAATATATACCCGTTGTTTGATCATTGACTATATCGCTCTGGCAGCGATTACACGTGGAGGTATTGAAGGGTTATTTGAATTTCTTGGAATCATTGTAGAGATCTTGATGGCGACAGTTTTCTGTTTAATTTTGAAAATCTTTCGTAAATTTCGATTGCAGTTAGGTAATGTAGATTTCTAATCGTTTGGATGTTGTGTTAGATGTATTAATTATTTTCAGCATACTATGCTAATGGGCATTTCAAGTACATTTAAAAAAAAAATAATAAAATAACTTATGAAAAGTTGGTTAATAATTTATTTAATTTTAAGATAAAATTTTTAATTAAATTATAATATATATGGTAATGATTTTTTTAATTTTAAAATTTTATGACTATTATTAATATTTTAATTTTTCAATGGCTCTTTAAATTTATCTTAAATTTAATTTAAAATATTTTATCAAAAATGTATTAATATTTAATATAAAAAATAATTAAATTTATTAATATTTACTATAAAAATTAATGAAAATTTTCTAGTTTATTTTTTAATCTAATTTCTTTAAATTTTGGTAGGGATTTATTGAAATTACAAAAAGCGAATTCTTTACAATGAAAGTGTCACAAAGGTTTTTGACTTTGTTAAATCTATATATTTAGTTAAATAAATTTAATTTAAATATCACAAATCAAAATTTCACCACTTGTTAATATAAATAATTTTAGAATCTAGGTTTTGTGATGCACCATATAAATTATAAAATTTCTTTTGGTAATAATCACATACAATGGAACATTGTAGATGTATAGATGGCTAAACTAGCGAGACTAGTTTAACTATATATATATATATATATATATATATATATATATATATAATCAATCAATCAATAATAGCCAGTTTTACTTTTAGATTAAAATATTTAATTTATTTATTCAATTAATTGATATATATATATATATATATATATATATATATATATATGAATGAGAATATTTCTTATTTTATTTAGTTGATTTAAATATTTAATTATTATTCTTATTTGTTTTTATATTTATTTTATTTTTTATTCATTTTATTTTATTTTATTTTTATAATCAACTATTTATTTTATTTTTATTTCATGATTTCCTTATATTCATGACTGTCTTAGTTATTGTTTTCATTTTTCCTTGAACCTCGTGCAAAAATAAATAAATAAATAAAATTAATTAAATTAAATTAAAAATTAAAAAATATATAAAAAAACAAATAAGAATAATAATTAAATATTTAAATCAATTAAATAAAATAACATATATATATATATATAATAATTAATTAATTAATCAATTAATTAATTGGATAAATAAATTAAATATTTTAATCTAAAAGTAACACTAGTAGTTATTGATTGATGATAAATCCAATCCCTTATGCTGCTTTGTGGACTTTAGAAAGGCTTTCGACACGGTTCCTAGAAATAACCTATGTTATAGGTTAGAAGAGCTAAATGTTCCTTTCAAGATAAGAGCGGCCGCTATAAGGTTATACGAGAATGTAATTGCCAAGTTAAAGAGCAATGAGGGGTGGTCAAAAGATATTAAGTGTAATAAGGGAGTTAAAAAAGGTTGCCCCCTCTCCCCTACCCTATTTGGCATTTATATCGACAAGCTATAAGGTTGTTTAGAGGAAGCAGGATGTGCTAGCACGATCTTAGCTGGGATAGTCATCATCCTTCTTCTCTATGCTGACGATATTGTTCTTCTCGCAAGGTGCCCATCTAATCTTGATAAGCGACTTAGACTTCTTAAGGATTTTTGCTCTACCATGGGTATGTCTGTTAACACTGATAAAACAAAAGTTATGATTATCAAATCCGAGAAGGACACTTACGCTAATTTTATGTATGACAATAGTAACTTGGAGGAAGTGTCTTCTTACAAGTACCTAGGAATTGATATTCATCACAATGGTATCATTTGTCAAACCTCCATTTCGATGTGTGCAATGGTGGCGTGTTATTATACCGCAAGGGAGAATGGGCAAGAGGGGTTGATGAGGGCGCAAGGCACACATAATGG
The DNA here is from genome assembly GCA_034641835.2 of Pinus albicaulis. Taxonomy (NCBI): domain Eukaryota; kingdom Viridiplantae; phylum Streptophyta; class Pinopsida; order Pinales; family Pinaceae; genus Pinus; species Pinus albicaulis. The sequence continues at coordinate 1,412,466,001 of CM076570.1, read as the reverse complement.
TTCCTAGATTTAACATGTTGCTTAGAAGGCCTTGATTTTTCTACGTTGACTAATAGTTCGTATATTTAGGTATATAATATTTTGATATGTTTTCGTGAGGAATTAGCAAGGGGTTGGTTGTGCACCATAAAAATAGTTGGTCATGTAGTCATGCGCCATGAATTATCTAGTTGATGACATAGTCATGCACCATGAATTAGCTAGTTGGTTATGTAGTCGTGCACCATGAATTAGCAAGGGGTTGGTCGTGTAGTCGTCCACCATGAAACTCATTGTCAAAGTCCTAGAGCTACATTCCTAAGTGAGTGGCATAGAGTCCTTTAGTTACCTTCCTAAAATTAAGCGAGTGGAAACAACATATTTATCAATGTAATAAAGTAGTAAGACTAGAATCAGTCGAAACAAAAAATCCAACTTCCATTCAACCCTCTATTTTTTTTTTTTGTAAATACAAGGTTCTCCATTGATTAAGAGGCTGTCAAAAACCCTTGCATGCATGAAGGAAATATACCCTCGAACTTTGACACACATGTGACCTTTTATTTGCAATTTAGATCAAAACCCAAAGTGAATCTTCTAAAATCCTTGTCCTTCCTCCACGATTTTTCCTTCTTAGATCTGAACCTCCATGTTACATCACATTCATTTCGTTTAATCCCTTGAATAGGCAATTAATAGATGGGGTTGGTGCAATAGAAATAATAACCTCACTAGTGAAGAGTATGGAGTCATCTTGTTTAAATGTGGCATTTTCTACAATAGAAAAAACCTTGGACATTGTCATTGATGATTAGAGCCAAGGATGTGGTTATTGATAAGTTATTGCAATCATTGTGATTACTAGTACAAAAAGAACAAAAAAATGAACTTAATTTTTGTGAACACCTTAGAATAAGCAATTAATAGATGAGGTTGGTGAAATAGAAATAATATACTCACCAGTGAAGAGTATGGAGTCATCTTGTTTAAATGTGGCATTTTCTACAACAGAAAAAACCTTGGACATTGCCATTGATGATTAGAGCCAAAGATGTGGTTATTGATAAGTTATTGCAATCACTGTGATTACCAGTACAACAAGAACATAAAAATGAACTTTATTTTTGTTTCACTTGCCAATGAACATATTCGAATTCATTCTTAAAGAAATCTTATTATTTGTTAGTATTTAGAGCTGCCAAAATTTAATAACTTCCATCATTTTTTAGTTACCCAATTGTCTGAATATCATTTTTTAGTTAAGCAATTGTTTGAACTTAAAGTCATATTTAGAGAGATAATTACATTTTAACAATGGTTCTCATTCTTAACATTATTTTTTGAAACAAGTATATTTAAAAAAAAAATCTCTATATACAAACTTCACTTCTTAATGTGATGTACAATCTCCATATTCAGATTTATATTTACAAAACATTAATTTAAAATAAGTGATCATTTTCTTATGGATATGTTAAATAATCCTTATCAACTAATTTTCATACTTTTCATATGAATCAACCTAACATCTAAACAAAACACACATTTCACTGGTGTTTTCTGGTATGCTGCTGGCAGGTACTTTTTGCGAGGGAGTTGTAACCTCGAAAGCTTTAAAACTTATACTTTCTTGATGTTTTTCGGCTTGTGTTGTGATCGCTCAGACAACTTTATTAAGACTATGAAGGAGACCCCGACAGGGAGTCGATTTGTTCAATGTCATGGAAGAAAGCTTGATTAAATAGTATTTACTTTTAAGATTAAGAAAGTTGTTTATTTATCAAAAATTATCGTAAAGGTCTAATACCGTATCAGTATAAGGTCTAAGGTCTAAGTAAAATACAACATAAGGTCTAAGGTCTAAGTATTTAAGGAATCGACAAAAACTTAACTACGTGTTTATTTCTTCTGGATAGTTCCCAGGCCTTCCCAACTAATTTTCGTAAGCCCTTAGCTCGTGGGTAAGCAGGAATTCTTCAAAATCTCACATTGGATTATCTTCGAAACCAGTATTGGGAGCGACCTTTTCTCGTCCCTCTTCAGATTCATTGGTAAACCCAGATCGTGGTACTAAAGCAGATTCGAAGCTCAACTCTGGCAGTGTTAGCCCTTTGTCTTTGTCTTCAAATTCAATCGTATGAGATGTAGATCGGAATTCGAGCATGAAGAGTCATTGCACGGTACGTGACAGTTCATATGTTCTTAGCCCTTCGAACTCTGCGTTTTTCTCTGGCGAAGGGGACTTAGGGATCACGACGTTTTCTACTTCTTTGTTGATTTATTGTTAAGGATCGAACTCTGGCTCCATAACGCTTGTGCGGAATTCTGGAGCACTAGAAAAAATGATTTCTATCTCTCTGCTTTCCCCAGCGACAAATTCCTCTTCGAATTCGGTTTCCCAGTGTTCAGCGCTATCAAAGTCAGATTCGGAAATTTTCAGCATTTAAGCGCCTCCACCCACTGTTATGATTTTACCTTGGTGAGTTTGGAGATCAGCATTGTGGGTGAGGGCTATTCCTATTCGGATTCCTCTCAGAACTTCCTCTCCATCCATTGCAGCGATGTTCTCTCGATGCGTTCAGAGTTTAGCTATGATGACAAGGCTTATTCCGCTCCACCAAGGAATGAGGAACTCTCGCATTTAGGTATGATTCTTAATTCAAATGGTATTGCTAAAAGTTTTAATTCGAACCCTAATTTAAACCGTAATTTTATTTATGAAAAAAATTAACAATATATGTATAAATTCTAATTCTATAAATTCTAATTCTATGATAAATAATAATAATATATGTATCGTAAAGCAATGAAACAAAAAGTTGGAGATTTAAACTACTGTAAAAATAGTAAACAGATATTTCGAGGTAAACATGGTTAAGACCTGAATATTGAGTATATTTACATATTAACAATTCAAATGAACCCAGGAAAGTAAACAAATCAAAGATTAGAATTGGAGCATGGTCAGACGTTTGCAAAATAAAAATTTATATTCCATTAAACACCAAAAAAGCCACTGTGTGTAAACTTATTACATAAAGTCAAAACGCAAAGCAAAACTATTCCAAAAGTAAATCTTTACAACATTCGAATTTTCAAGATTGCAAACGGAGTAATAAGAAATGAACCAAAGATTATTCGAGGCACCAACAGTTCTCGCCGGATACTATCTCTTAAATTTTACAATATGTAAAATGAACCAAAGCATAAATAATGCCTACAGACTACTCCATAGACAGAGCCAAGAATTGGGTTTCTAAACCCCAGAAAATATCCTTGGATTACCACCAAGGCGAGATATTGATTTCACCATAGAATTAATTCCAGGAACATCTCTAGTGTCAAGGGATCCTTACAGAATGAGTGTTCCATAATTAACTGAATTAAAAATGCAGTTACAAGAACTGCTGGAAAAAGGTTATATTCATCCAAGTGTTTCCTTGTGGGGAGCACCAATGTTGTTCGTTAAGAAGAAGGATGGAACCATGCGAATGTGCATGGGCCATAGACAGCTTAACAAGTTAACAGTTAAAAATAAATATCCTCTACCAAGGATTGATGATTTGTTCGATCAGGTGAAGGGGGCCACAATATTTTCAAATATAGATTTAAATCTGGATATCACCAGATCCGAATCAAGGATGAACACATTTTACAAGACTTCTTTTCATAAAGTACAGGCATTATGAATTTTTGGTGTTACCCTTTGAGTTAGCCAATGCACCAGAAACCTTTATGAGGTTAATTCATGGTATATTCCATCATTTCCTGGATAATTTTGTACTTATATTTATAGATGAAATTTTAATCTATTCTATAAACCAGGAAGAACATAAAGATAATTTAAGGATTATGCTAGAAATGTTAAGGAAACACCAATTGTACACTAAGTTCAACAAGTGTGACTTCTTCAAAACATAAATCTAGTATTTAGGCGATGTCATTTCAGCAGAAGGGATTGCGGTTGATCCAGAGAAAATCAAGACAATCATGGAATGGAGATTACCCCAAAATGTGGTATATATTCAATCCTTTATAGGATTATCAGGGTACTATCGGAGGTTTATCGAGGGATTTTCCAAAATTGCTTTTCCATTACTTCCTTACAGAGGAAAGGAAAAGTCTTTAAGTGGACTGCAGAATGCCAAAATAGTTTTGAGAGGCTGAAGCAGTTATTGACCACTGCACCAGTGTTTAGGGTAGTTGACCCCAACAAAGAATTTGAAGTTTGTATGAACGCTAGTAAAGAGGGTGTTGGGACAGTTTTATCTCAAGAAGGCAAAGTAGAGGCATATTAGTCAAGAAAGTTGAAGGAACATGAAAAAAGGTACTCAACCTATGATCTAGAATTAATAGCAGTAGTACATGTGCTCTGGGTATGGAGACACTACTTGTTGGGTAAAAAGTTCGTGTTAAAGACAGATCATAGCAGCTTGACTAGTTATTTCAAACAAGCTGATTTAAACTCCAGACAGGAAAGATGGAATGCCTTTCTAAGTGAGTTTGATATGGACATCGAACATGTGAAAGGTAAGGAAAATCGGGTGGCTGATACTTTAAGTAGAAATTTTCATTGTGTTTATGAGCTTTACTACAATCAGCTTGAAAGTAAATTCTTAGATCAAGTAAAAGAAGAATCACAGAAGGATCTAGAATATCAATTCCTATGGCAGCAAATGGAAGGAGTTGCTAGAATATCAATGGCCTAGCAATCTAGGAGTTTTGTCCACATGTTGTGGCTAGGAGGGTTTGAAAACATTTGAATTGTTACAGCTAGGTGTCAATACCTTAGCTTATTTTATTATTAGATCAGTTAGAGTTGTAGAAGTCGAATAGTTAGTCCATCTGTCATGTTTCTAGTTTTCGAATAATTGTAATTAGGCTCTTGAATTACCATAATGGTCCTCACAGAGGAAAAGAAAGGACGTATGTTGATGTATAAATTATATTCTCCGGATGGAGAAGGGGGGAGAGAGAAAGATGAAGAGATATTTCTGCAATAAACTCTGTGTGTTACAATTGTTTCCAGTTAAATTATTTCTAAGCTTGTTTGCCATTGGAGAGACTCGAATCTTTATCTATGAAAGGATTGTTTAATTGCGGAGAAATTGAATTCTGTATATACATATATATATATATATATATAATTACTGAGTCGAGTCACTGTATCGACTCCACATCCATCTGTCTGTCATTTCTCTTCTATTTATTGAACAACCCTGTTGAATCAATACAACCGGAGGCGAGGTCTGTGCGGAGGAAGTGTGGCCGTGAACACTGTATAATTTGGTAGATTTCCCGCTGTATAAGGAAATAGAGGCGTTGCTTTCAACCCCGGAACCGTGGTCTAGACGTGAGTTAAATGAACAAAAGGAACAACGTAACCGCGTATTAACCCTGGTCAATCACTGTAGAAAAACTACGAGCGGATTTGAGGAGGTAGATTTCCCTCATCGCACCGCTTTTGGTGCATAGGCGATATTCCCTGGTCGACGAGTGATTCCATAGACTTGTTGACACGTGGCGAGGCGGACCCCGTAAAACCACCGGTTAACCTACGCCATCGCACGTTATCAATCGTACCAGGACGTCGAGCGATATTGCTCAAGCCCGTTGATCTAGGAAAGGGCCATCGAACGGCAGTCACTTGTTGTAGATGCGAGAACGATAACCGAAGTGTGCGAGTGATAACAAGGTACGGTGCATGCGTTTGATTGGTTGTTGCTACGTATACATAGGTGGGGCCGGTTTGAAAGATCTATTATAAAGTTTTGTTTATGAAGCAAGGAGTATTAATATAAGGTCCAAAGGTATAACCATTAGTTATAAGGTGCGGGGATAGTATTTATATGCCAGGTATATAATATAAGATTCGAAAGTTGTGAATACGTTTATTTGTCAATTTCTTTGAAATTGATAAATAAAAAGAAAAAGAAAATAGACCACGTGGAACGAGGTTTGAAAGAGAAATTTATCAGAGCCATGACGACAGTTGACCATCTCTCCTCAGGGCTGACTTTCAGCTGTTGTTGCGTCATTTGTGGTATCAGAGCTATTGTCTGAAGTTGTTTTTGCTGACATGCAAATCTGAGTTGGTAGAGGTGCTGGCAGAAGAAGAACTGTTGCCAACGCCAAGGTGTTGGGGATGTTGCAGAGGGTCGAGGCCAGAATGGATGTCATAGAGCGAAGACAGGCCAGAGATCCTGAAGACATCAGCGAACCTGAGATAGAAGAAGTAGAAGAAAATGTTGAAATTCCTCATGACATGAGGCTCCTTAGAACTGTTTTGGGGTCTGCAGTTAAGCCCAGAATTGAAGTGTCAAGCTATGCAGGGGGAATGAATCCATAGGAGCTGGTGGACTAGATAAATGAATTGAACAAGTGCTTCGATTATGAAGAAATAAGCGAAGATAAAAAGGTCAAGTTTGCAGTAACAAAGTTGAAAGGACATGTTGCAATTTGGTGGGATGGAGTGCAGGCAGAGAGGAGGAGAGTTGGCAAGCAACCTATCAAGAGCTGGACCAGAATGATGGCTAAATTAAAAGGTAAATTCTTGCCTAGTGATTACCAGTTTACATTGTATAAGCAAATGTAGAACCTGAGACAGAGGTTGCTGACAGTAAAGGAATACACAGAGGAATTCTACAGAGTAAGCATAAGGGCTGGGAAATTCCAAGACACACCAGAGAAGACTGCCAGATATGTGAATGGTCTCAAGCTGGAGATCCAAGATGAGATTGGTCTCTTGTCTCCTAAGACCGTGATAGAGGCCTATCAGATAGCCTTGAAAGCAGAGGAGAAACTCCTGAGGAAATAGTCTGCCAAGAAGAGAGGTACTTTCCGAGGAAAGGGAAGTCAGGGTGGTAGAGGAAAGCCTACTACACCCAGGGATGGAGCTAACAGTAGCTCACCTCAGAATGCATCTACAGAGGAGGATTCAAGGGGCAGAAGGGGTTCTTATAGAGGAAAAGGAAGAGGAGGCAGAGACAGAGGCAGAGGTAGAGAATTGAGGTGTTATAGATGTCAGCAAGTGGGACACAAGCACTATGAATGTCCAGAGAATGTGGGTGCTGGTCCAAGGAATGTTGTTGTTGCCCAGGCTGGAGAAGAGGCAGAAATTGAAGAAGAAATTCTTCCAGAGAGGGGAGAATCCTTGGTGGTAAATAAGGTCCTGTTGAAGCAAGCTAAAGAGGTCACTGAGCCTGCACAAAGGAAGACTTTGTTTAGGAGCATATGCAAAGTCCAAGGGAAATGCTGCCAGCTAGTCATTGATAGTGGCAGCACAGACAATCTGGTTTCCACTGAGGTAATAGAAAAATTGAAGTTGAAGACAAGGGAGCATCCAACTCCCTACAGGGTGTCCTGGCTGCACAAAGGGCACCAGCTGGTTGTAAAAGAGCAGTGTGAGATAGAGCTGCAAATGGGAAAATACAAAGATAAGGTCCTGTGTGATGTAATGCCCATGGATGTGTGTCATATACTGCTGGGTAGACCTTGGCAGTTTGACAGAGCAGCAGTGCATGATGGCAAGAAGAACATTTACAAGTTCTTCAAGGATGGGGTACATCATACATTGATACCCATGGAAGAAGGAGAGCCATCCAGCAGAGTGATTGATCCAAAGACCTTTTTGCTTAGCGGGAAGGAATATCTGCAACAGATAGAAGAAGAAGAGGTAAGCTTTGCTTTAGTTTTCAAACCTAAAGTATTTCTTACTTCTACAAAGGTTTTTGATTTACCAGTAGAGATACAAGAGATGTTAGACAATTACTGTGACATTGTTGTGGATGATTTACCTGATGAGCTGCCACCTGTGAGAAATATTAGTCATGAGATAGATTTTATCCTTGGTTCAAATCTGCCAAATAAGGCAGCCTACATAATGACTCCCAAGGAAAATGAGGAAATCAGGAGACAAGTACTGGAATTGGTGGACAAGGGGCTGATCAGAGAAAGCCTGAGTCCATGTGCAGTACCAACAGTATTGAGTCCAAAGAAAGATGGAGGTTGGAGGATGTGTACTGATTCCAGAGCAATTAATAAGATCACAATCAGGTATAGATTCCCTTTGCCCAGAATTGAGGATTTAATGGACTGTTTGAGTGGTGCTAAATATTTCTCAAAGATAGATTTGAAGAGTGGATACCATCAGATTAGAATAAGAGAGGGTGATGAGTGGAAAACTACCTTCAAAAAAAATGAAGGACTGTATGAATGGATGGTAATGCCTTTTGGGTTGTCAAATGCACCTAGCACTTTTATGAGACTTATGAATGAAGTATTGAAGGAATTCATTGGTAAATTTTTGATAGTGTATCTGGATGATATATTAGTTTTCAGCAGAACTAAAGAAGAGCATTTAAGGCATCTTAATCATGTCTTGAAGAAGCTGCACCAAGAGAAAATGCTTATAAATTTGAAGAAATACTCATTCATGAAGGTAGAGTTGGTGTATTTGGGGTTTGTTGTTTCTGCAGAAGGGTTGAAGATGGACCCAGAAAATTTTAGGGCAATTGTAGAGTGGCCTTCACACAGGAATGTTTTTGAGGTAAGAAGTTTCCATGGACTTGCTAGTTTTTACAGAAAGTTTATAAGAAACTTCAGTAAGATTAATGCACCCATAATTGAGACAATAAAGAAGAGAAGACAGCCATTTAAGTGGACTGCTGAAGCAGAAAGAAATTTTAAGCTACTGAAGCAAAAGATAACCAAGAAGCTTGTTTTGATTCTGCCTGATTTTACTAAACCATTTCAAGTAAAATGTGATGCCAGTGGGGAGGCCATTGGAGCTGTGTTGAGTCAGGATGATAGGCCTGTGGCATATTTCAGTGAAAACCTGAATGACACCAGAAGAAAGTATTCCTCTTATGAGAAGGAATTCTATGCAATTGTCTAGGCACTGAAGAAATGGAGACACTATTTGATGTCCAGGGAGTTTGTATTATATTCTGACAATCATGCTTTGCAGTATATTGTACAGCAGCCCAAGTTGAAACACAAGCATGCTAAATGGGTTGAGTATCTCCAAAATTTTAATTTTGTTTTGAAACATATAAGTGGCCAAGCCAATAAAGTAGTTGATGCTTTGAGTAGGAGGCACATGCTTGTTTAAGAAACAAATTTTGAAGTTGCAGGATTTGATTTTTTGAAAGAATTGTATAAAACAGATCCTGATTTTAAAGAAGCATTTGAGGCATGTAGTAACCCTGTTTTAATAGATAGAAGCCAGTGGCTAGATTATTTCCTGGAGGAGGACTTGTTATTCAGAAGAAGCCAATTGTGTGTACCAAAATGTTCCATGAGAGAAAATTTGATCAAAGAGAAGCATAGTGGAGGACTTGTTGGACACTTTGGTATTGATAAGACTTATGAGAAGCTGAGTCACTTTTATTTCTGGCCCAAGATGAGAGCAGAAGTGGAAAAATTTGTGAAGAATTGCAAGATTTGTCAATATGCCAAAGGAAGGAGCCAGAATGTAGGATTGTACACTCCCTTGCCTATTCTAGACAGGCCTTGGGACATGGTGAGTATGGATTTTGTTCTAGGATTGCCCAAGACTCAGAGAGGGAATGATGCAGTTTTTTTTGTAGTGGACAGATTCTCTAAAATGGCACATTTTATTCCATGTTAAAAAACTAGTGATGCCACCCATGTTGCTAACTTTTTCTTCAAAGAGGTTGTTAGATTGCATGGGTTACCCAAGAGTATTGTTTCAGATAGAGATACCAGATTTGTGGGGCACTTTTGGAGGACATTGTGGAAGAAACTTGGTACTAAACTAAGTTTCAGCTTAGCTTATCATCCTCAGACTGATGGACAAACTGAGGTAGTGAATAGGAGTCTGGGAAATTTGTTGAGGAGTCTTGTAGGAGAACATCCCAAGCAGTGGGATCATATTTTTCCCCAGGCAGAATATGCATATAATGACTCACCAAACATAAGCACAGGGCAGAGTCCATTTCATATTGTTTATGGAATGCACCCCAGAGGAATATCAGAGTTAAGAAATTTGGGAAAGGAAGAGATAAGGAGTGCAGATGGCGAGGAGTTTGCTTCAGAGATCCAGGGCATACATGAACAAGTGAAACAACAACTACAAGGCAACAACATCAAATACAAAAACAGAGCAGAATTGAGCAGAAAAGAAGTTTCTTTTGAAGTAGGAGATCAGGTTTTGGCACACTTGAGAAAGGAGAGATTCCCAAAGAAGCAGTACAACAAATTGAAGTTCAAAAAGATTGGGCCATGCAAGATACTTAGGAAGTTTTCTGCAAATGCTTATGAGATTGAATTACCTCCTGATGTTGAAATATATCCCATTTTTAATGTTGCAGATTTGTACAAGTATGAAGATGATGGAGCAGAAGAAGGATCAACAGACAAGGAACAGATTGAGTGGAAAGAGCAGCTACCTCCAGCACAACCATTGCTACCAGAGAAGATACTGGATAAAAGACCATTTAGAAGAACAAGAGGATGAGAGTACTTTCAGTACTTGATCAAATGGAATGATAAGCCAGAGGAAGATGCCACTTGGATGACTAAAGAAATGTTGCAGAAGATAGGCAGATCAGTGGAAGAGCTCATGGACAGGAGCCCATGAAGAAAATTGCCCTCGAGAGTCTGATGCAGGGGCATTAGACACTAGCTAGCAATGTAGGATTTTTGTCCACATGTTGTGGCTAGGAGGTTTTGAAAACATTTGAATTGTTACAGCTAGGTGTCAATACCTTAGCTGATTGTATTATTAGATCAGTTAGAGTTGTAGAAGTCGAATAGTTAGTACATCTGTCATGTTTCTAGTTTTCGAATAATTGTAATTAGGCTCTTGAATTACCATAACGGTCCTCACAGAGGAACCGAAAGGACATATGTTGATGTATAAATTGTATTCTCCGGCTGGACATGGGGGGAGAGAGTAAGAGGAAGAGAGATTTCTGTAATAAACTCTGTGTTTACAATTGTTTCCAGTTAAATGATTTCTAAGCTTGTTTTCCATTGGAGAGACTCGAATCTTTATCTATGAAAGGATTGTTTAATTGCGGAGAAATTGAATTGATATATATATATATATATATATATATATATATATATATATATATATATATATATATATATATGTATGTATGTATGTATATGGTAATTTTAATGAGTCGAGTCACTGTATCGACTCCGCATCCATTTTTCTGTTGTTTCTCTTCTATTTATTGAACAACCCTATTGAATCAATACAATCACAGGTGAGGTCTGTGCAGAGGAAGTGTGGCCGTGAACACTTTTTAATTTGGTAGATTTCCCGCTGTATAAGGAAATAGAGGCATTACTTTCAACCCCGGAACCATGGTCTAGACGCGAGTTAAATGAACAAAAGGAACAACATAACCTCGCATTAACCTTGGTCAATCACTGTAGCAAAACTACGAGCGGATTTGAGGAGGCAGATTTCCCTCATCGCACCACTTTTGGTGCATAGGCGGTATTCCTCGGTCGACGAGCGATTCCATAGACCTATTGACACGTGGCAAGGAGGACCCCGTAAAACCACCTGTTAACCTACACCATCGCACGTTATCAATCGTACCAGGACGCCGAGCGATATTGCTCAGGCCCGTTGATTTGGGAAAGGGCCATCAGACGGCGGTCACTTGTTGTAGATGCGCGAGCGATAACAAGGTACGGTGCATGCGTTTGATTGGTTTTTGCTACATATACATAGGTGGGGCCGATTCGAAAGCTCTATTATAAAGTTTTGTTTATGAAGTGAGGAGTATTAATATAAGGTCCAAAGGTATAACCATTAGTTATAAGGTGCGGGGATAATATTTATATGCCAGGAATATAATATAAGAGTCAAAAGTTGTGAATACGTTTATTTGTCAATTTCTTTGAAATTGATAAATCAAAATAAAAATAAAATAGACCACGTGGAACGAGGTTTCAAAGAGAAATTTATTAGAGCCACGATGTTGAGGGGGTAAATCCCCTCTGCGGACAGAGGCAATCCCTACTAGCCCAGCAGGGGTCTAGCAACAATCAAAAATGTTACGACACAAATCCCTAGTTACGAATGAAAAGACTAAAGATGGAAGCCTACCTGGAATCCAATGCTATGATTTGAAGAAGAGAGCGTTCTCGTTCCTTAGCCTCGGTAGATCACGATCCTCCACGATCCCCACGGATGGACACCTGCACGTGCAAGAAACAAACAGATACAAGCATAAAATCCAGCATACGCAACTAAATATCAGTCAGAAAGGATATTACTCATATTAACATAATCGAAAACAGAATGGAACCATAATCGTAATCATTCATTGAATAACAATCGAAAGAGATTACAACCAAAGTTCTGACGTCGTGGTCTCCTTCGGATGGGTCCCCAGTCGTTCATGTCTCGCAAAGCTTGCCAGGGAAAGGGAAAACCTCTCCTGAGTCTCTCGATAATAGTCTCCTTCCTTGAGTCGGCCTTAAGGGAAGAAAGAGGGCTCTTACGGCACAAAGGCTCTTGGGAATTTGGAGATTCAAAGCTTAGGCACTTCAAGACTAGCTTGCCATGGAATTGAGCAGGCTTTTATAGATGGGGAAGGAGGGAGTTGGGATCCCTATTATTGTGGGATTGGCCCTTTCAACAAGGAAGGTTCCATGGGAGGTGGCAAAACCACTTCCCTTCCATAGAACTCCCGTAGCCAAACCTCCCAACTCAAGATAGGCAATGGTTTCTAAGTTTGTTGAAACTCAACTTCCGCCATCTTTATTTAAAAAACACTCCTTAAATTGGCTGGCACGACTACTGCTCTGGGACAGAGCGCCAGTTGGCACGGCCTCTTTGCAGGATTTTCCCCATTGGCGCGAGTGATGAACTGTCTTCCCGCGCCAATGAAAAAGGGATGTTTTTAATGATTTTTGCAAGGAGATGTCTTCAGGGCAAATGAAGCTCATGCTTAGAGGAATGCATTGATGATGTTTTCAAGGCATGACAATGTTTACATGTCACAAAATGGGTCCTCCATTGTGCGGGACGGGGAATGGTAGGGACGGTGACAAATTACTGTGTAACAGATGCCCCCTAAAGTATGAGGCCCGAGAGAGAGAGGGGTGAAATGCTTTACGAGAACATGTTCAATTGAAGCCCCGCCGTCGGAAAACCTGTGCAGAAAAATACAACTGATATCTCAAGTACATGATGTATATGCGGTATGGGCACAGCCATCCGAAACAGAGTACACTATAATCCGGATCCAGGGTATGGGCGCAGCCATCCAGCGAGGATCAAATAAATAGACTCAGGTATGGTCGCAGCCATCCAATCAACGAGTCATATACATAATGATAATAATCCACAATCGCAGCCTGGATTACAACAGACACAATCCAGGGTCTTGCGCTCCATCTCGACCCAAACAAAGTACAAGTTCGAGCATGTGAATATGTGAGCTGAAGTCGAACATGCAAGAACATCGTCTGATTACCAGCCAATGATGAAAGCTATTAACAGACGCGAGAGGAACCACCAATAATGACAATGGCCCTCAAGGTACTACAGGTACAATCTACGGCGTGTGAATCAATGAGTTGGCGTCGAACACCCGCAGAATCACTCGATCGGAGGCCAATGATGAAAACCTCACGTCGAATGCGACGAACCTGCCATTGAGGCATGCAGGCTCCAAGGTACCATCAAGGAGTCTCTAGATCAACTTCCTGGATTATGAGCTGATGTCGACAGGAAGTGATCTTGATCGAAGGTGGGCCATAATGATTCCCACATCATCGACACGAGACAGAGAAACATAATGTTTTTGTTGTGAATCAGGATCGTATGAGAATCGGAGGAAGGTTGATATTTGCAGAGGTCAACTTCTCTTGAACATATAGACGGCACGACAGTGGACTTGGGAGTATTTGACATCAAAAGATCAGAGGTCATGGTGATAAGACAATGAGCAGAGGAGAGGTCAAAAGGGATTATCCAAACCCACGGAGGCACAGTGAAGAAACGAGATGAGATGTCCCCAACCCGACACGAATGCAGACAAGTGCCATGTTCAAGAGCGACATACTGCCGACGACAACGACGATGGTTCCATTTTTTTCCCCACCATTTCTGGCGAGTACCCCAATTATTTTTGATAACAAGCTTGAAGGGGATAGCATATGCTTGTGATATAAGTCCGCCCTTCGGGCGAATCCATCCCAGTGCATTTAACGAGTCCTAGGAAGGAGAAACTCGGAGAACGTCATTTCGACGAAATCCAATGTCATCAGGGTTTAACGAGTCTGACAAAGGAAGAAATCGGCGTCTTTTCATGTTTAGAGAGTTTGAAAAGACAGCGGAAAAGAAAACTCCACAGGTCCCTTTTCGTAAATAGTTTCCCAGATCCGAAAAGGTAGAAAACAATATCCGGGAAAACCTCCTAGTCGCGATAGGCTAGGGTATTCCTTTTTCGTAATCAATCTATCCCAGCCCGAAAAAGGGTTAAACTTATACTGGGTAGATTTCGATTCGTGTCCAATTTAACGAGATCGAAACGACAAGGGCCTCGGCAATCTTTTCATGTTTAGAGAGTCAGAAAAGAGCTGAAAGATGACTCCAAAGCGACTTTTTCGTGTATTTACCGAGTCCGAAAAAGTGTTAAATACAACTCGTTCCCATCGTTAAAGTCACAAAAACCTGTTGCTGCACATACCAAGCAAGCGTAAAATCCATTTTCGACATAACATATAAAAATATTCGATAAAAATGACTTTTTACAACTCATTTCATGTCAAAAAGTTATAAATATGTCAAATTGGTGAAAATAAAATTACATTTACTATTTACCTCGGTAAAAAGCAAAAGTGGTCCATTTGGAGCAGAAATTTCTGACGGTGATTGCGACAAATCCAGTTGACCATCCAGCTCCTCGTCTGCCACAGGTAAGAGGCGCTCCCTTGCTCTTCATTTTCATCCAAATTTTAATAGTTTTACCCTGTAAATCAGTTTTCTAGAGCCATTTTTGAAAATTTAGGGCCGCGCTCATTGGCGCGGGTATCGGGCACGGACCCGCGCCAATGAGCTCTTTTATACAAAGGGCCCACGCCACGTGGCGCGACTGTTCACAAAACAGCCGCGCCAGTGGCCGAACCTAAAAATCCGCCTAAAAATTTGACATTTAGACCAAATTGCATGGAATTTGAGACTCATCATAGATCTAACTAAGGGTTCATGGCCATATGAATGCAGGTAATCAATCAAAATGGAAATTGAATGGAAAGAACGAGAGCATGGAGAAGAGGACGAACAAGCCATGCAAATTCAAGCTTGCATGAATGCCCTTAGAAACTGTGGGCTGAAAAAATTCTTCCTCACACCGTGTCTACGAGCTCAGCCCGAGCTCCTCCAGTATTTAATCAGTATCTGGGATGAACATGAACAAGTGTTCCGGTTACGAGACCAGGTATTAGAGCTGGAGGTTTCCGATGTTTATTTTATCACTGGATTGTCCCGCAGAGGTCCGGTCCCGGTGTTGACTGGAAGCAGACCATCTGGGGAGAAGATGGAAGAAGTGATGGCACGAGTGTGCCAAGGAGCTCAAACGGGATCAGGTAGCAAGAAGGTGGATATCCACACTATCCCTAATCTAGCATTGAGAGTGGTCCTCCATACCATCACGTGGGCTGCTGGGTCGTAGGCACCGCACGAGGCCACAAAGGCCCAACTCCTGCTAGCTTCAGAATGCATGAGTCCCCTGCTGTTCGACTGGGCAACAACAGTAACAATCGATATGAAAAGGTAGCTCACGAAATGCAAACAGGGTAAACTGAAACAGTTCGGTTATGGTTCCATCTTGGTATCGTTCATTCTGGAACGCTTACCAATCTTCCAGGGTCAAGGAGCCATAGTAGCAGATCCGATACCACGAGAGCCAAGAATGGCTCGCTGGGCAGCATTGATGCCCAGAGCTGGAGGCGGCCAACAGATGTCCTGGAGGCCGGAATTCTTTAGGTGGTTACGGCACCAGCTGATTGTCGTGGAAGACTGGCCCTATGCAGGAACTGACTTTACTGGGGACCCAGATCTCCCACTACCAGAAGGAGATGACTGGGACGAGGAGTTGGGTAAGACCTCATGTTTTTTGATTTTATATTTATATGTTTTTTTTGTTAATACACATTCGTCCTAACACATTTTATATATGCATGCAGATGTGGGACCTGAGAGACCAGCTGGGATGTCTCCAATCTCCCGGAGGACACAACTCGCCCCTGATCCTCAGGGAGAGGGCACCGGAGGAGAGGAGTTGATCCAGAATCTCGAGGGCATTGCCCACGGGATCCCAGACTATGCTCGGCTGGCAGACGTACCAATGGCATACCAGCGCCACACGGTGGGAGTTCCGAGTCGGATCCACCGAATCCTGAGACGCTTAGTGCGTGCAGTCACGTTCTATCATGAGCACCATGCGAATTAGCTCTTAGGATTTATACCACACCTATTTTTTGAGAGACATATCGTCTCTGGATGTATTTAAGACGACTATGTATATTTTTTACTTTTATGTGACACACTCTATGTAAACATTTCGATATCTATATATATATATATACATATCTATTTCTGGATGGGTCTTTCTTTACATGTGATGATGATTTATAAATTGCGCAAATATCTGTCTAATACCAAATTTTCTACTGCATCTGTTAGTGTATTCAAATGCCTGGGTATATGATGATATGTAATGTAGTCAAAATTACTTTCCAGTAATCGAATACGCAGATACAGACGTAAGATGGACGGGTTCCTTACCGAATAGTGCCCGTTCAGTTGTAACACCACAAGTTGCGAATCTAGATATACGAGCAATTCATGGATACCAAGGTTTACTGCCTCGGTTAACAATTCTAACACAGCACTATATTCTGCGATGTTGTTCGTGGTACGTCCTAGACACACTCCTTGCAGGTCGATCAACTCACCAGTAGGATCATAGATTACCCAGGCTGCTGAAGACAGATTCCTGGTACTGTGGGAGGCACCATCCGCGAAACCAACAAATGGATGAAAAGACATCTGCACAACCAAGAAGACCTGATCAGCAGAAAGATGTTTACAAAGCACACCACACAATTCATGCACACAAATGAAAAACACACACCTATGTACACACACCACACCAAGAAATCACTTCAGGCATAGTACTTTTTGAGGTACAACCCATTCCTGGGCTGTGCCAACGGAACTCCTTCATAATCTATAAGCTCGTAGGCCCCGTTTTTCAAAACGTGTTTTACTATATAGGGCCCATGCCACATAGGCTGGAACTTACCGGCTCCAAGCTTATCATGTGCTTGATCGTACAGGAGGACGGGGTCTCCTTCGATAAAAGAACGGGGCAAAACAGATTGATCAAAATGAGTTTTGACCCTCTTCTTTTGTGCTTCGATAATCAAAGCAGCCAGACGACGGGTTTCATCTAACCGTTCCAGATACAGAAGACGTTCTTCCTCGGTAGAAGTACCAGGTAGAAGCTCCACAGCTAATTTTAATGAAGGAATTTCACATTCGACCGACAGAGTGGCTTCCAGACCATACACCAATTGAAATGGTGTGAATCCAGTTGCACTCTTAGCGGATGTTCGGTATGCCCAGAGAGCTGAGAACAGTTGGAGATGCCAATTGGATTTATGAATACCAACTGTTTGCTGAAGCATAGTGACCAAAACCTTGTTCACTACTTCAACCTGACCTTTTTCTTGAGGGTAGTATGGTGTTGAGCTGTCGTGACGCAAGCCCAACGTTGAAGTCAGCTCCGCCATTATGTAATCTCGGAAATGAGTACCGTGATCAGTGACGATGGCTTGAGGAACCCCGAACCGTGCGATAACGTGGTTGAATATAAATTGAGCAGCCGTTTTCCCGTCAGCAGCTAGTGTAGGCATCGCCTCGGCCCACTTAGTGAAGTAGTCGACGGCGACAATGATATATGCATGCCCCCCGGCCGAGTGAGGGTTACACGTCATAAAATCCACGCCCCATTTCGCAAAAGGGCCGACGGTAATAACGGGATGCAATGGCAACGGCGGCGCGCGCATCTTGCGCTGAAAAATTTGGCATGGATGACATTTTCGGACTGCAGTGATACAATCCTTGAATATGGAAGGCCAGAAATAACCTGCCCGCAGAATCTTCTGGGCAGTAGCATACCCGGACATATGTTCGCCACAGGCGCCACTGTGGCAGTCATTCAGGACCTTTTCAGCTTCTTCCAAGGTAAGGCATCGTCGAAGCACCGAATCTACTCCAATGCGATATAAGGTATCTCCTACTATATGGTAGGGTTGGGACTGGTGCCGAATCTGACGGCGGGCAGCTTTATCCAACTCAGACCGAAATGTCGAGGTTTGAAGATACACTATTATGTCACCGTACCAAGGATCACGAGTACTGATGAGGAAAAGCGTTTCGTCCGGTATATGGTCTTCAGAGTGTGAGGGAACAGAGTCTGTAGGGAGAGAACATATCAAATCCGTGAAGACCAGTGATTTAGTTGACTTGGCAGTGGTGAACTCCAAGTCAAACTCCTGCAGGATCAAAATCCATTTGGAGTACTTGCCCCCTAGTAATTGTCTAGAAAGGATATACGTCATAGGGTTGCAGTCTGAAACCACTGTTATCGTGCGCAAAAGGATGTAATGGCGAAAGCGTTGTACGGCGTGTACTGCTGCTAAGGCCAACTTCTCGACATGTGCATAACGCGTTTCCGGGTCGAGAAGGTTCCGAGACAGGTAATAAACAACATGTTCATCACCGTGATCGTCATCCTGCACCAAGACCATGGCTATGGTGCTAAATGCGGCGGCTAGATATAAAGTGAAGTCGCGGTGGTAGTCCGGAGGACGAAGCAACGGAGCATTGACTAGCAACGTCTTTAGCTTCTCAAAGGATTCCTGAGCAATTTCATCCCAGTGAAAGGGAACGTTCTGCTTTAACAAACGAGTGAATCCTTTGGCCACCTCGGCATAATTCGGGATAAAGCGCCGAAGAAAATTCGCTTTCCCTTGTAGACTCTGTAACTGATACAGGGAGGAGGGTGATGGGAGATTTACGATGGCCTCGACCTTTAAAGGGTCAAGGCGAATTCCATCTTTCGAGACTATGAATCCTAAAAGACGGCCAGAATCAACGCAGAAGACGCATTTATGAGGATTGAGCCTGATATTGTAGCGTCTGCAACGAAGAAAGATCTGGCGGAGATGCTCAGGATGGTCCTCACGCTTACCCGAATGGGCTGGCAAGTCGTCCAGATAAGGCTGAACGATATGGCGGATGTCATGAAAAGCGTAGGACATCGCACGCTGAAACGTGGCTCCAGCGTTCTTTAAGCCGAACGGAAGTTTTTTGTACGCGAAAGTGCCCCACGGACAGATGAATGTGGTCTTATGTTGATCCTCAGGTGCGATATTGATTTGGTTATATCCTGAGAAACCGTCCATTAAGGAATAGATCTCACTCCCGGCACATTCGTCGATGATCTGGTCGATAAACGGAGTGGGATAATTATCCTTTGGACAGGCGCGATTGATGTCGCGATAATCCACACAGACTCGAATTGTACCCTGCTTTTTATCGACAGGGACAATGTTGGACACCCATTCTGTAAGGGGGATGGGATAAATAAAACCCGCGTTCAAAAGTTTTTCAACTTCTGCCTTGATGGCGGTGGCTTTCCGAGGATGCATGGGACGTAAGCGTTGGTGCACAGGTTTCGCACCTGGATAGGTTGGAATCTCGTGCACTACAATACTAGGGTCAATCCCGGCATTTCCTCGTAAGACCAAGTGAAAACATCTCTGAATTCTTTTAAAAGCTCAGTATAGACTTGAATCTCATCGGGAGAACAAGTCACACCTACATGAATATTCTCAACAATCCCCGGTTTAACGGAGATGTTGATTGGAACAGTTTGAGTAATGTTACTCAGATTACCCTCCGAAAAAACCTCATGCGTCAAGATCGGTGTTTGAAGAGGAGGGGAAGGAACCTGAGTAGCATAACGCTCCAGAAAATCAGTCATTGCCCCCAAGCTAGGCATAAACGAGGAGCGATGATGTCCATCGCCCCAAGGCAGCTCCTCAAGAGACATAGTTTCAATGATGGCCTCATCGGAAGGAAAAGTCTCTCTGAGAGGATCAGGTGAATCAGCCTGACCAAGCCAGGGGGATTGGGAGTAGACGTCGAGAGCCATGCTCAAAGGAGCATGCTGAGGAGGCAGAGGATCCGATGCAGCAACAATCTCACAGTAGCTGATCTCTACTGGCGTTAAAGGCATGGATTCTCCAA
The DNA here is from genome assembly GCA_034641835.2 of Pinus albicaulis. NCBI lineage: Eukaryota > Viridiplantae > Streptophyta > Pinopsida > Pinales > Pinaceae > Pinus > Pinus albicaulis. The sequence continues at coordinate 1,412,445,702 of CM076570.1, read as the reverse complement.
ACTCATATACCTGCTCAGGTGTAGGAATAAGCCAGGGGTCATCAGACCTGGACAACACGTTGACTTGAGCGGTATGCGGTGGTGGTGTAGGAAATATACCCATGAGGACTGGGTCTTTGAAGAGACCAGGTCCTACACTGTCTGGGGGATTCGGAATTTGATCCACGTATGGCACGTTGTTCTCAGAGCTAGAGGTGAAAAATTACAACTGGTCCACTGTGAAAATCTTGCCCTCGTGAGGGAACTTAATGAATCGAAAGACGGTGGATGGCACGTAGAGCATGGCATTGGTCCAGCTACGGCCAAGAAGTATATTGTAGTTGAGTTTAGCGTCAACCACTTCCACTTCTACGTTGACAGTTTTTCCCTGTAATGTGATCGCGAGACTCTCGAGAACGCCCAGGGGTTTAGATTCCCGACCATCAAATGCCTTAAGGGCATTGGGAGATGACGACAAGGCTGGAGAGCCGATGGCCTTCCAGCAAGCGGAGGACATAACGTAGGTAGATGCACCCTCATCTACGACGGCCCTATGAATGTTCAGACCGTTAATCCCGACTTGAATGATCAAAGCGATTTGATGTGGAAGCCGGGGAGTAAAATTCTCCAGATCGAAGGTGAGAAGATTTGAGTCAGCGGGATCAATGCCCCCGATCGCAGACAGTAATGCCTTCTGTTGTGAAGGAAAACTTTGAAGAACCTCAAGTGCAGACATAGCACATGGCGCCTGTGCCAGATCCTCAACAATACTGTAATGTTGAGCGGCACGAGCGTTTGGATTATAAGAAGATCTTCGAAGAACACCCTTGGGAGGTGGCTTCACAACGGGTTCCAGAGAAGGCTTCTCAATTTCCAATGGACTGGAGATAGGTGGGGGAGGCGGCCCATCCGCAACTGCCTTCCCAGGTGCCTGCCGCAGTTCATTGTAATCCTTCGACCGCGTAGCGACAGAGATAGGTGCAATAGTCTTCATCATGAAAACCTGAGACCCAAACAGTGCAGATGGTGATGCTTGTTCGACCATCTGGGTCTGCTGAGATGGAAATGGATCTTTCAAAATAGCCGGAGTCCCTTTAGGGCCTTTAAGAAGTTGACTAACCTCGAATCGTCGTGGAAAATCCTTAGTATAATGGTCCTCTTCACAGATGAGGCAAGGGTACTTCAGTTTACACTGGGAGCCATCCTCAGTACGAGACTTAGATTTTGGTTTCGGGGCATCAGATTTAGATTTTCCTTTGCCCTTCTTCTTTCCCTTGGAGGATTTTTCCGCAGGATTGGCCTGAACAGCGTTCACCTCTGCGGTTTTACCAGAATCGGATGAGGCGGGATTGGCAGAGGTATTATTGGAAGAATTAACCTTCTGCTTCCCATTCGAAGACTTCTTCGAATTCTGAGAGACAGAACCAATGACACAATCCACTGCAGGGGTGGGCGGTGCCTTAGTGGTTCCGGGCCGTGGAGCATCGGTCAAGATGTCATAAAGTATGCCAGACTGTGAATAGACAAGATCCAGGTACTGGGCACACGCGATGGCTTGTTCCTCTGTCACGCACGCTCCCATCGCAATATCCTGAGCGATTTTATTCACAAAGGAGGCGGTGAACCAGTGAGTCAATATCTGATCAGGTATGTGAAACTTGATCAGTCGACGACGGCGCCGCCACTCATGAATGTGATCTGAGATGTGAGTGGCTTTATCCTAATTCAGAGAAGTCAGGAGGTGCGTCCCGGCTTCATACCGAACCGGTAACTGGAAATGCGTGAGGAAAGCCATGGCTAAAGAGTTGAAATCTTGGAAAATGCCACGGGATAACTCTATGTACCACTTAGCAGCAGCTCCAGTTAAAGTACGCTGGAAAAGGCAGAGGCGAATCGAATCGTCGACCCAAGAGTTAGACGAGCACCAAAGGTGATACGTCATCACATGCGCTTGGGGGTCCTCCTCAGCTTTTCCCTCAAACTTGGGACAATCACCTGGTATCTTGGTGGGAACCAGAGGCCAATACGGATTATGTAGAATCGGATCATTGGTCAACTTTGAAACATCCGGCAGTTCCAAGGTAGCCAGGAACGACAATGGAGGACTAACTGCCATGCCAGGCCCAGGATGAGGTCCGGTACCCATACTCCACGATGGTTGTGAATATCCCTACCCCCACGGGTTCTGTCCCGCAGGATTCTGACCGTAGGGGGCGTAGGTCGTATAACCAGACTGATTTGGATGCTGGTAACCATAGTGAGGGGCTTGATAACCAGGGTACGGACCCTGATTATGCGTCGGCCCTGTATAAGCAGCGTTTGGATTTGGCTGCTGAGTGTAGGTAGAGCCGGGTGGAGGAGGATAATACTGAGAGCCTCTGGGGTGGTTATAGTTCGGTTGAGACTGACCATGTGGATGATAACTACCCTGAGGATGAGTAGGCTGCTGGAAAGTGGAACCCTGCAGAGCCTGATAAGTAGGACGCAGCTGTTGATTTGGTTGCGGCATTGAATGAACCGGTTGTTGCGCAGGGTTAATGGAATGAGCGGGCTGCCCTGAATGAACGGGTTGACCCGAGTGAGAGGGCTGACCTGAGTGAACAGGTTGCCTTGGGTGCAAGGGCTGCCCTAAATGACCAGGCTGACCCAGATAGACAGGCGGCGCCGGTTGCACAGGTTGACCTGGTTGTAAGTGAGCCCCAGGTTGTACCGGATGGACCGATTGGCCCGGTGGTGGAATAGGACCAGGTGCTTGCTGGAAACCGGTTTGACCCGTAGCGGAACCATAAGATGGTCCCTGCGGATATGCAACGTTAGAAACAACAGGATACTACAGTTGCATCGGTAAAGAAGGCTGGATTTGCCCCCCAGGACCATAGACTGGTCCTGGTTGATACCTCGGCTGAGGTTGAACAGGTTGACCGGCAGGGCTATAATACTGTCCTTGCAGACCGTATGATGGCCCCTGTTGGCCGACATGATAGCCTTGAATGGGCTTCCCTTGTGGATCATAAAGATAGCCAGGTTGGCCCGTAGGTTGGCCTTGGAAAGGCTGCCCCTGCGGATTGTAAGCCTGGTTATACGGTAAACCTTGGGCATAAAGATAAGCCTCAGGAGCGGGTAGACGCAAAATCTCCCCGTGCTCGTCATACTGACCTGGGAAAGCATACACGGGAGTACCATCCTGTGCGTAGTGCGAAAAGTAAGATCGGTAAGGATCTTGGGAGGATGGTCCAACTTCGGCATTCGGCTGTAGCAAAGACAACCGATACTCCTCCAGAGAGATGTTCTCCGGTATAACAGTGGCTAGATAGACATCTTCAGGAGTTGGCCCAGCCCTAATAGCAGATGCTGAGACAACAGGAGAAGAGGCGGCCACACAGACAGTGGGCCGGACGGGGACAGAAGTGACAGGCGTCTGAGGAGACACCCCGGGTGTAGTAGCAGCTGGTCTCGAAGCAGGAGATGATATTCCCATAGAGGCTGCAGCTGAAATGATCTACCCCAGAGATCTGTATCCCTGTGGTAAAGAAGGACTGGCTGTTGACATGTTAGCCAACTCAGAGTTGTCTCCCTCAAACAATCTGCGCGTGAAGAGCTGATAATCTTCATCGGACGTTGGGATTTCCTCACCAGAATCACTCATGGTTGATCCTGCCGTTAAATCACGCAAAAGAGGACGAGGACTAGGAGGAAATACAGTAGCAACAAAAGGCGAACCCGACGTAAGAGAAAGGAAATCAACTCCTAATCTCAATTCAGACACAGGGTCCGAAAAGGGCCAATTGAATTCAACTGGTCCTCCGAAGGGTTGCTCAGCAAGAACCGGTCCCCCGTCAGGAAACTCGGAAACAACAGGCTGCTGTGGTCCAACAGAGGATTGCGAAGCCCCTGAAGAATCCTCCGTATAAGGACTACCAGTAGACGAAACCGAAGGTTCCGCCACTGTGGCAAAAGACTAGAGAAAAAGAAGAAAACACACACACGGGCTGAAAACGAGTTAAAGGCACACGATCAAGCGGTCAACAAGAAATATCTAATCAGGCATATAATCGTGGGTGATTAATTTTTTTACCACATTGAAAAGTAAGAAACTCTATCGTTTCATATTTTAAGAGTCGAGAAACAATAGAAAGATGACTCTATCTCTTTCAGATTTGATACAAGCGTGAAAGGACAAGCGCTCGACGGTCTTTTCAAGTTTAGGGAGTCAGAAAAGACCAAATGACTACTCAGGATATACTAGGCACAAAGGGTGTACCAAATATCCGTGAACTGCAATATACACCTTGGTTTCAATAATGAAACAGAAATCGACCAAGGACTTTCCGTACGTGCAGGTAGTCTCCCCGAATGCTGTGTTCGGTGTATCACGGGTATATAGCGGCAGACTCGGCTTCCTGTGGATAAAGGATTGAAAACCTAGAGGGGTCTCCCTTTATATACGTGACGGTACGGAGAGCACAAGTCCGTACTAGCGCTGTCTAAAGCCAAACGGAAAACGACAGCTACTACGTTTAAAGACGCCGGAACACGTCTCTAGCCTAGACCTCTAAAAATGTTTCGTTAAGTTTCAATGCTGCCTTAGGTTAATTAGATAGATTTTAAAGTTGATCTTCGATTAAGTTTCAATTTTCAGGCCCTATCGTGTGTAGTGTCTTAAAAGACTCCTAAATGCAAAGCTACATGCCACAGTCCAACATTTCGTTCGATGAAAACTAATTACAGAAGAGTTGAGAGCTTTTACACAAACGAAATTAACGGAAGACAAACAATGAGATCTCTAATGCAACTAATGAAATTGAAAACTTTTCATTCAAATCACTAATTACTAGTAAGATCGAAAAGATTACAATTTTCACTAATTCAACCAAAAGCACAAGAGATTTTTTTTTTAACGTTTGATAGCTAATATGCACTAAAAAAACTGAAAACAAACGGAACAACTTGAGAAATGATATTCGAGAGAGCAAAACAAACAAATTTCACTCAACAACGCAAGCAATCAGATCCCAAATCGACCAAAGTCTCTCAAAACCAAGAAAAGACTTAAAGGGCTCGAATGGGCCGTGTGATCTAGGCCCGATGCAAGACCAAACGAAATTTGAATGAAGGAATGAAAAATCACCCAAAAATCGAAACAAAACAATAAAAAACTGCTAAGAAGATGCGGAGAATCAATCAGGAAGTCGACCGGACAAACGAAACACCAAAACTCCCAAGGAGGGCTCGATACACTAAGCCACTAGATGCCCTAGGGCTCAAAACGTGAAATCGATAGATAAAAGCAAACAACCAAAGGACATAGGTGAACTCCCAGTCAAACAGGACTCCAACACACTCAGGCAGTCGGAAAATCAAGAAGAAAAACACTGACCAAACCCAGAGAGCTCAAAGATGAGGAAACTCAAAAACCTTACAGGAGTGGCGCGACTGTAAGGCTGAAACTGGCGCCAGAAAGCAATTAGCGCGGGCTAAACAAAAGCAACATGTGCCAATTGGCGCGACTGTCGGGCTAAAAACCGCGCCAGTCGAGTTTCTCAGCCAAACACAAAAAAGAACTACTCCAGAAGCAGATCAATGTATACTAAGCAAACCAAGAAGTAAAAAACAGCAAAAGAACCCAACCTAGAAGGCTCATCAAGCAAGGAAAATCATAAAATAATCGAAGCGAGACAATACAAACGAGACAGTGAAATCTAGACGGTCCCCTGCGGAGTCGCCAAATTATTGAGGAGGTAAATCCCCTCTGCGGACAGAGGCGATCCCTACTAGCCCAGCAAGGGTCTAGCAACAATAAAAAATGTTACGACGCAAATCCCTAGTTATGAATGAAAAGACTAAAGATGGAAGCCTACCTGGAATCCAATGCTATGATCTGAAGAAGAGAGCGTTCCCGTTCCTCAGCCTCGACAGATCACGATCCTCCACGATCTCCGTGGATGGACACCTGCACGTGCAAGAAACAAACAGATACAAGCATAAAATCCAGCATACGCAACTAAATATCAATCAGAAAGGATATTACTCATATTAACATAATCGAAAACAGAGTGGAACCATAATCGTAATCATTCATTGAATAACAATCGAAAGAGATTACAACCAAAGTTCTGACGTCGTGTTCTTCTTCGGATGGGTCCCTAGTCGTCCACGTCTCGCAAAGCTCGCCAAGGAAAGGGAAAACCTCTCCTGAGTCTCTCGATAATAGTCTCCTTCCTTGAGTCGGCCTTAAGGGAAGAAAGAGGGCTCTTATGGCACAAAGGCTCTTGGGAATTTGGAGATTCAAAGCTTAGGCACTTCAAGACTAGCTTGCCATGGAATTGAGCAGGCTTTTATAGATGGGGAAGGAGGGAGTTGGGATCCCTATTATTGTGGGATTGGCCTTATCAACAAGGAAGGTTCCATGGGAGGTGGCAAAACCACTTCCCTCCATAGAACTCCCGCAGCCAAACCTCCCAACTCAAGATAGGCAATGGTTTCTGAGTTTGTTGAAACACAACTTCCACCATCTTTATTTAAAAAACACTCCTTAAATTGGCTGGCGCGACTACTGCTCTGGGACAGAGCGCCAGTTGGCGCGGCCTCTTTGCAGGATTTTCCCCATTGGCGCGAGTGCTGAACTGTCTGCCCGCGCCAATGCAAAAAGGGATGTTTTTCATGATTTTTTCAAGGAGATGTCTTCAGGGCAAATGAAGCTCATGCTTAGAGGAATGCATTGATGATGTTTTCAAGGCATGACAATGTTCACAGGTCACAAAATGGGTCCTCCATTGTGCGGGACGTGGAATGGTAGGGACGGTGACAAATTACTGTGTAACACACGACGACGGTTGATCATCTCTCCTCAGGGCTGACTTTCAACTGTTGTTGCATCAAAATTCAAAGTGATATTTCGAAGCAGGAGAACCACCAACAGTGAAAAAGCAGACTTGTAGCAAATAGCCATGTAAAGTAAAACTGTAAGGACAGCTTTCAAGACGCTAAGCGTATTGATATTCAAACAAAGAATCTCTGTTAAAATAATTTAAGGATTCGATAGGTTTTTTTACCTGTGAAAAAGGACTTTGCCACGACAATTTAATCTTAGTACCGATGATCTGAAATGGATTGTATTTGTTACGCTATGCAAAGTATCCTTTCCGATATAATAAAGTGTGCAAAGTGTTCTCCATGAGTTACAGGTTAAACAAAGTAGCTTTGGTTATGTTTCTGAGTTTTATGTGTGATGATTAGTTAAGTAAATTTACTGTTTAACATATCATAGTAGAAATACACAGCAAATAAAATTTACCATCACATTACACAAAAAATTGTTGAGGCAGTTCACCCCTCCTGGGCTACATCTGTCGATCCAAGGCTCCCCAATGGCATGTCCTTGCTCTATTAATTTTCTCAAAATGGTTACACGAGTAAAATATGCCTCAATAGGAAAAACCAATGGTAAATTTAACTTTCAAAGATCGAAAATAGCTAGAAATGGTTTTTGTTTCACCTCAAACAATGAAATATTACCCAATACAGTGCCTTCTCCACGATGGCCCTGATGGCTTCTTCATCTTCCTCAAAGAAAAAACTATTGTAGATCACCTCTGCTCAACCTGAAACCTACTCCAAACTGTTCATAAGGTCGAATAGACCCAAAATTGACTAAAATTTCATCCAATTTGGTTCAATAATGAGAGAGTTATGGCCTCCTAAAGAAAACTGCCCAATGTCCCCCCAAAAACCCCACTAAAAGTGGAGTAACTCCAGTTAATGTCGAAAAAGTTGGAAAACCCATCAGAAATGGAAGAACACGCCCAAATAAGTGGAACCGTTTGTGGTTAAATTAAATGTGGGGGTATGGTGGTGACATGACCCTTCCACCCAAACCGCCGCTTAGACCGTGTAGATAAGCCCCACCAAACATCACAATAAATATTACATTGTTGTTGGCCACATGGTGGTTACATTGACTGTTTATCCCGTGGTTAAAGGCCTTTAGGCCATGGTTTCGAGCACCTAGGCCACATGGTCGGGGCTAGCCCTGGGTGTTAGCCCTATTTCTTTTTACGCCAATGTTAATTTTAAACCTCAAATACAACTTGTGCCCATTGCTTATTAAGGTCTAACGTGCGTCCCCCCCCCCTGGTCGAGCCTGAGGGCTGGCCGCCAATCGACCCGGGGTTGAATCTTGCAGAGTTAACATTTTTTTATAACATGGAAATTTTCACCGGCTTGGGGCCACGTGGCGGCCTCCGGGCTTGCCACGTGGCACACTTTAATTGGCCCAATTCCAAAAAGTCAAACCACTGTTGAATGAGAACTTGCAACTTGTCAAAGTCTGATTAGCTCGAATGGAATATACTGAGGAATATTCCAAGGAATATTCTAAGAATAATCTTGAAATATTCTTTGGAATATTCTTTTTTAAATTTTTCCAAAATTTAAAAGTCAAACTTGGTCAACTGAAAAATGGAGATTACTGGAGACTTCAAACCTCAATAAATTTTGCATATGTCCTCGGTTTTGAGAACTGTTCACAGAGCCAGAGTCGCAGCTACGAGAACTTTTCGTTCGTTCACATTGCAACAAGTTTTGAACACTTTCATTTTTGAGCAATTTGCATATCTTGAATCTAATCTCCTAATCACAGCTCCCAAATGAGAAGCTTTTGGACCCCAAAAGCTCTCTGAACTACTAAAACTGATCTGTACAGCAAATAAGAGTACTGCACCCTGTTCTCTTCAGCCTCCAAACACTTGCCCTAGATAGCTAGTGACTTTGAGCCACAACTAGAAAGCAATTCACACTCCCCTTCCTCGATGCTTGTCCTCCTGTCAAGAGCTATCTTTCTTGCACTCTCTCAGAAAAATTCTGGACAGAAATTTGCAGAAGGAATCTGAACATCGCTACCTTGATCAATGATCCAAGGTGGCTCAAACAAACGAGATATTACAGCATAAAATACATGTATACAATCAAAATTTGTATTTGTACAAAATGAGTACATCTTACTATACTAAGAAGTCCATCCACTTCTTACCAAGCCACGTTTTTAGTGAATTCAGTGTCCTAAATTGATAGCATAAATTATCGACCAGGGCTAGTAAACTGATGAAGTGTAATGCACTATATGTGCCTAAGTATCCCTTTTTCTTACTTCGTTGTTTTCAGTGTTTTGTTGATGTTTTTGGATTTTTATGTTTAATTCTTAATATGCTACTCTATGCTAAGAAGATGAAGTTGAATCTATGTTAAAAGGGAGAAAAGAAAATCTCAATAAATGAATTAAAATAGAGTTTATTTGCAATTTTTGTTCCTAATTAGAAAATGATGAAAAGAGAGAGTCCTAATCCATGGATATTACAGCTTTTAAATGAACATTCATGAAATGAAAAGTAACTCAAAACACTAAAACTTAATCTGATTAATTTAATTAGAGATTTGTTGGAAGAGCTTGTGAAAAAGATTAACTCTAATGCAATGAGGATCTCCTAAAAGCATAAAAGGAAGTGCTGAAACAAACAGTAACTTCCTCATTACAGTGAAATATCATTCATATTATAGAGGTTTATTGGAAGAACTTGAGAAAAAGATTACTATAATGTAATAAATATCTCCTATGAAATGCTGAAACAAATTATAACATTACAACTAAAACTCATTCATGAGTTAGAGGTTTGTTGGAAGAGCTTTTTGAAAGAGATTAATCATAATGTGATAAGGATCTTTTTATGAAGGAAAACAATCAATAAATCAAAATATTACAACTAAGTCTCATTTGTGGATTAGAGGTTTATTGGAAAAGCTTTGGAAAGAGACTAACTGTAGTATAATGAGGATCTTCGTTTTAACTAAGTGACAGAAAATGAAATGCTAATAACTCAGAATATCACAATTGAATCCCATTCATTTAATAGAGATATATTGGAAAAGCTTGAGATAGAGACCAACTGTAATATCATGAGGATCCTTTATCTAAGCAAATGACATGAAACATAATAATAACAACTGTGATTTCAGAAAGTAGTCTAAATAATGAAATATGACAGAACAGAATTGAAAATGACTTATCTAGAAAACATGTAAAACCTCCTCGAATAGCAGGGGTCCTCTGCTATCAATTCGGCATTAATCCTTTAACTCCTCAAGGTTATATTTAGAACAAAATCAAGGTAAAAACTCCTTTTTATTAATCACAAGTCTTGGAAACAGAGTATCACCATAATGATAAAATAAGTATCAACTTGTTCCTCTCAGTATTACAAAACTTAATTTATACGTAAATTCATAACTAACATTGAAAAAAAATAGGTACAGGTGTAGGTTTGAAGTTAAAATCAAATTAGGACTCTTTTGGGATTCATGGTTTGCTGTAAAGCAAATTAGGAGTCCTGATTCATGTAGAAGACAACTTCCTTGACCTTTTCTTTGACCATTTGCTTAGGCACCTCCAGCTATCGATCCAGTCCTCATGGAAGGGAAGGAATGACGGAGGAAAGATTTGGAATCCACCTTTGTGTGCCTTTTCTCCAGATGACACCTGTAACATACTTAAACACCAAAACAACTACGGAATGCTTGACTGGCTACATAATGACTGCATTCTATAGCTAAACTGTTCAAAAATCATTAAGACAACAAAAATCACAAAAGTACAATAAGTTAATCATTGTATGCATCCTTTAATTAATCTTAGTCATTCTCATTGAGTTTTAGGTTTATGAAATGATAAAGGAATGATGAAATGAAGTGAAGTTTGGCAAAAGAGAGGACAATTTCAGGGCTCAACATACCCCCACTGCAAAACTCTTGCATGTCCTCATGCAATTTCATCAAAACTTTATTCCATTTGTACTGACACTTCTGCAAGAACATCCAGTCTCCTTTTTCTACTTCTTTTGGTAGTCAATGCCATTCTGGGTTTCATTATGAATAATTTGAACCTAAGATCAATGAGTGCCATGTTCAGTTTCTTGTTTCTCTTCTTTAGCTTCTTGTTTGCTTTATACAGTGTTTTCATTTACTGAGAGAGAGTGTTGTTCATGCTACTTTTCAATTTGACCTAATCTCTTAAGATTTCATTTTCATTCTTGATATGGTTATTCAGTATCTCCAATTCATAATTGTCTCTTCTCAAAATTTCTATTTGAGGTTCTTGTGGACTGAAAGATCTTTCTCGATTTTCTGAGGCCCTTTTTTCTAGTGATTCCACATAGTCATAAATCTGTTGTTGAGCTAGATCTATAACTGGGGTTCTTCTGTTAGGGTCTTCTTCATACTGGTGTAAAGGATATCTACCAACTGGTGATTGGATTGGAGTTTCGTCTTCTTCAATATTTATAACCCCTGTTTCCTTAGTCCCTGTCTTTTTCATCATGTCTTTTAATCTAGAGCTTCTTCTCAATTTGGGTGGATTTTCATCTTTTTCCTCAGCACATTCACTTGTTAATTTCTCTTTTCTTTTAACCCTGATTTTTTTCTTGATATTTGTCAATTTTTCAGAGAGTACTTCTTCACTATCTTCCTGTGTTGATGTATCAGGTTTGATTTCAACAGATTTATCAAATTTTCCCCTCCTATTTCTTCTTACAATTTCTTTTCTAGATAGTGTTTCCTCTGGTTCTTCAAATTGGTTTCTTAGAAGAAATTCATCCCAGCTATCTCCTACATTCTTCAGATGGAACTCAATCAGTATTTTGATTAGGCCATGATGGTGCAGAGTAGTTTATAGGAATTGGAGTCTTTTCTGAACATTAGAGGCCATTCTTTTCAAACTATTAACCAGGAAGAAAGATAAATTGATTTCATCATCTAAGAAATTCATCATCAGTCTGATATGATAGACATACAAGGTGCCAAACCTACCCTCACATGTTATGAATTTTTGTAAAATTAACAAACATATTCCTCCATTTATTTTTCAAAGCTGTATTAGGAATCCCCTTTCTAAACACTGAAATGTCCATACCTGGGTTTTTTAGCATTTGTTTCCAAGTTTCATTATGGAACTCCTTGTTTTTAAACCAACGTTCTCCCTATCTTGGAAATTTTGTGGCTTCAGCTATGAATGACTCGGTGATGGTGAACTTAATATCCCCAATTTCTACCTCTGATCCATTGAATGACGTAGCAAATGGTTTCGTGATTTCTTTGTGGAATCCATTGAACTTCTCCACAAAGTTCAGCCACCCAACTTACTGTAATAGCCCCTTAAACTGAGGGTATCCTTCTAAATATTTGATCCCAATTGGCTCTGTTCTCACAATTAGCCCCATTCCAATGTCTTTGTCTTTATTTCCTTCAAAAATTTGCACATTTGTATTCTTAGGCTCAAAATAACTTTCTTATTATTCTTCATGAAACTTGCCTTTTTCTAATGAAGAAAATTTTTCTTTCAAAGTAGAAATTTCAGATTTTAAGGTGTGAATATCTCTACTTACCTCCCCCAAAGTGAGTTGTCTCACTTTTCTCTGAAGTTGATCTCGCTGGAAGGCTGTCGAGCTCGTTCACCACGTTGTAAAACTCATAGCAAGTAGTCAACACTCCACACAGCAAGCAAACACCAACTCAACCTTCAATAGGCTCAACTGCTCATCATCTTCACCTCTTCCTCGGCCCTCAAATTCGATCCGCAGACTAAGAAATGCTATCGAGGCATCCGTGACACATTATTGGACTGGTCAACAATCCACGCAAAATTATAGAGGAGTCGGTTTTCAAGCGATCTTGGCTTCAAGCAAACTCAATCTTATTAAAGAGATCTTGGAATCCGTATGTTAGAACAGGATGCAATTTGGAAACCCTTGAACCAGCTTCACACTCTCTTAACAATCTGATAGACTCACAAACTCCCCAAACTCTCCAGCTTTTACCTGAAGCTCTGATACCATGATAAAAACTGAGATACACACTATTAATTAAGTGGCTCTCCAGGTAATCACCTCGAGAGTGTAAACACACTCATACAAGCACTAAGGTGTATGCGATAAATACACGAACACACACTGATTACATTCAGATTACCTTATTAAATAGAGTATCTAAGATCCAACTTATTCCTAATTTAGAGAGAAAGGTTGAGAGAATTTCTCAACCATCACAAACCAACTTCTCAAATAGGATATAAGCATTAATTCCAACAACCAAGGAAGATGTCACCCCAATTAAAGCATCTCTGCGTGAATCTAGCGTAATTATTCTTTTAGTTATTATTATTAATTTTATTATTTTGAAATTATTGAAAAGTTTTTTTTTTTAATTTTTGTTGTTAGTTGAAATTGTTGTTTTTTTTTTAATTTTTATTTTATTGTCTGGGTTGTTTTTTTATTGTTTTTATTGTTTTGGATATTTTCAATGTTGTTGTTTGTCAATTTGTATTTTAAAATTTTAGTAGGATTATATCTTCAATTCAACATGTCTAATATATCACTTTGATCTAGGTAGGGAATTGAACTAATGATTTCACATGTCATCACATCAGGTGGGAAATTGAACTGACAATTTCACATCAAGAAGTGTCTTAACTGAGCACCAAATAATCTATCCATGACTTCATAAAAAGTTATTTGTCATTTTTCATATTACTATAGTTTCTTATAATTATCACATCTCTCCTTATTAACAAATTATTGAATGTTTAGAAAATTTAAAATCATTATTTTTTTAATCTTAAATCTATTCTAATAAGTGTTGATGTTTTATTTAAGAATACAATTTATAAAAAAATAGCATTTTTTCTAGATTTAATTGTATACTTAATTTTTATCAAGTTTACTCTATAAGATACAATTATAACTTTAAACTTGTATAAAATAAATAAAATTAGAAAATTAAGTAAAATTTTGCTTTTATAAAACATGATTTTTACTCTCCAAAGAGTCATCACTAGTCCAAACATGTTTTGATATTAAATTCTACTAAAACCCCAACTTCAAAACCCCTAAAGCATTTTCCATAACATGCCACACATTGGGACATGATAAAGAATGTTTTTTTTATTTTTCCCTTATAAATAAAAATATAGTGAAAGTACTAAAGCATGTTCCAAACCTATTTTTATTGATTGATAATAATGGGGTTCTCAGACTTGTGGACATTAATTTCATTATCTATTGACCAAAAATAGCTTAGAATAATCACTTTGTGGTGTAGGTAACTAAAATATGGTTTTTAAGGTTTTTTAAGTCAATTTTCTCTATATTTATAATTGCATAATTTAGATAGAAAGTTAATCACAATTATTTGTTCATGTAATATTATGTGTTGGCCTTTCTAGTTGTCCTGATGCTCAACAAAGTATAATTTTATTGACACTTCATCCTTAAGAGATGATTAAGTTAGTGATAAATCAATCACACAATATGTTCTTTCTCTGAATGAAACATGAATGAAGTTGGCTATCTTGAAAGCCAAATCAAATTGATATCTAAGATTTATTTCTTCTCTACATTCATTTTTATAAATATATGTGGCACAACAATTTCAAGCTACACAAAAATATTTATATAAAAAATATATCCTTTGAACTTTCTCTAATCTTTTTTAAATTAACTAATTAGTATTCATATTAGTTCTATTTTCTTGCTTATATATTTGATAACATAACTCAAGCATAAAGACAATCCACCCCACTTATAGGTAGTCGCACATATAAAATATTTTGGACATTCATATGTTGTGATATATATAATTTCGCAAAGAAAAAAAAGATCACATCATTATAAAGAAAGAAAGTATTTTAATGTCCATGAGGCTAAAAATAGCCTATGGGACAGATTGCTTCTCTATCTGGATCTTGTATTCGGCCCTTTTCCTGTGAAGTTTTACAATAACCGCACCCAGTTTATCGACAAACTCTTCGCTGAATAGATTATCCCAAGAACTAGCTGCTATAATACCTGAATAGTTTTCCCTACTCTCTTTGAAGGCCTCACATTCTAAAATGAAATGTTTTTTGTTTCCACTTTTCCGGAGGAGAAAAAAATACATACTCTTTCCTCCCACATTTCTTTTGGCCTTTTCCAGTGCCCTGTTTCACAAAGGAGTTGATGAGAATTAGTTCTTAATTGAGCAATAAGAATTTTAGATCTCCATGAAATATTAACCCCTATGTACGCCTTTTGTTCATGGTTATGCATGGGGTTAAAATATTCAATGTTCTACTTCTTCTTTCTCCCTAGCTCTTTCCCCCAAGTACGTTTGTGGAACTTATCCATAACAAAAGTTTTTATCTCTTTCCTTTTTGTAGGACACATGCTCAATCAAATACCCCATTTACTAAACCATTTGTTATTTTGTCGCATCCAAGTCTTCTTTCTTTTGTACAATCTGTCACTAAACACAACCTTAGGCCATCTACCCTCTTCCAATTGTTCAATTTGTTTAAGATACCTTATGAATTGCACCATAGAAATTTCTTCAATAGGAGTAGCCCCTGTTTCACTTAACATAATAGCATAAATAATTGCACTTTTAATTTTGAATTTGTTTGTAATAAAACGCTTTTGAATTTTCTCAATTTGTTTCCATTTCATCTCGATTGTGCTGCTGGCCCACGGTTCACAACCGTAAAGAATCACTAGAATCACTAGAAGCCCAAAAAGAGTTGGAGTGGTTTCCCAGTCCCACAACTCTGCCTCTCTACAACTTTTTTGAAGAGCATAAAATGCTTTCCAACCCCCTAAAGTTCTTTTCTTTCTACAACCATCCCAACTTAAATTTCTATTGAAGTCAATTCTGAGGTAATTTGTAGTCTGCAACTTATTCCAGAATGATGCCTTCAAAATAGAACTTACGTTGGTTATGCTTTATTTTGTTAGATAAAACCACTACTTTTATTTTTCTAATATTGACTTGCATCCCAACCCTTCTACAAAAATGCTCAAGGGACCGTAAATTCTCTTGAAAACCAAGCGCTGATTTAGCAATCAATATAAGGTCATCTGCATACAAAAGAAGCCTTATAGCAAACTTGCCCAAATGGATACCGTCACCCCTTGCGAATTTAGCCACTCTTCAAGCTTGTCAATATATAACCCAAAAAGGGTAGGAGACAATGGGCAACCTTACTTGACCCCGATATCGCTTTTAAAAATTTCAAAATGCCTACTAAAGTTCTGATTTTGACTTTCACCTCTTCATACAACCTATACACAGCTGCTTTCAAATGCCTGGGAACCTCGAGTTCCTCCATTCTTCCCCAAAGCTTATCCCTAAGAATCGTGTCAAAGGCTTTTCTGAAATCAACAAAGCAACATAAAACTTCTTCCTTTTTTCCCAAAATTTTTCAATGATGTTCCTTAAAGTTATACAATGATCAACAATGGAGTGTTTAGGTCTAAAACATGCTTTCCCTTTATCATTTTTATCTCTTTCTTCTGCCCACTTGTTGATTTTCTTTTCTAACATGCTTCCAAATAACTTTGCAAACAAGGGGTTTATCATTATGGTTCTATAATTGGAGGGATTATTGACGTCACCACTCTTGAAAAGAGGTATTGCCATACTAGTTGTCCAATCTGTGGGGAACTCCTGCTGTAAAATGTTGTTGAAAGCTTTTTTGATGTGCGGTGAAATAATTTTTAAGCCCCACTTTAGATACTCTGCTTGGAGTTCATCTAAGTCTTTTGATTTTCCAGCGCCCAACTTCTTGATACCCATCTCTACCTCTTCCACCGTGAAAAGTTTTGTGTCTGTGTTGACCAAGGGAGGAGGGTCAACCTTGGGATCCTGCTCATAAAGTTGTCTTGCATAGTCAAACCATTTAGAAGCTGTAATGTTGTTTTCAGTTTGTACCTTTTTCGGTTGGAGCTCCTTCCAAAATAATTTGGGGTTATTTTTGTCGAGGAAGATTACTTCTTCTCTCCTTGAAACCATGAAATCAGCCTTTTTCTTTTTTACTATCTGCTTGTAAGCTTTGAGCTTTATGTTATCTATGTCTGATTCCTTCCACCTTCTCCTTGCCCTTTTGCATTCCTCGTCAAACCAAGCATTAACCGGAAAGCAATTTGTTTCAAACTTCTTAAATTTTTCTCTTTTGCACTCAGCAAGTGCACTTTGAATTAAATGTGTTAATCCGTGACTATGAAGGCCATGAGATGAGATTTCCTCCTTCTTGAAGAGCCTCTCTAACGTTATTTTGAAGGTATTACAATTATCTAGAGTCAAAAGAATTATTTCCTTTGGGGGATTTTGTTGAACACACTGAGTTTTTGACCCTAATTGCTTCTTTCCGGTCCAAGAGAAACTTAAATAAATTGGCTTGCGATCTGATTTTAAGTCCCAAGCAAGATTACTAAATTTAGATGTCCCGCCACCAAATTATTTTGTAAAATAGAATTTCTTTTCGACGATTTAAGGAAACAAAGTGTGTGTCAAAATAATATAATATTTAGATAGCACCCGCAACAATTGGCTGCAACATCTATTAGTGCACGGGCATTTGTGTTGTTGATGTGTACTTTGTTTTCTATCGGGCATGAGATTCGTGCTTTGTTCCAAATTTGGGTTTGTCTGTGAATAAGGATCTTGGAATATGCCACTATACTATGTTATAGCATTGATTAAAATGATTCTTTTAACGTTAAGTTATTTTTATTTAATGATAATTTGATTGATATGTTTAAAATTTAAAGGAAAATATTTATTTTAAATTATAAAAATATATATTATTATTTATTTTTAAAATTGGGAAGAAATTTATTTTTATTATGTTTGTTGAATGTCATTATATATAATATAAATTTATTTTTTTAACAATTTAGAAGTCATATTTTAAGTATATATATATATATATATATATATATATATATATATATATTTATTTATTTATTTATTTATTTATTTATTTTCTATCATGATCTATAAGCATAGATAAAAATGACACTGAATTGAAAAAGAAGGAGTTGCAGCTCACAGGTGAGTACTGCACCTGGAGACTGCACTCAAACTGAGAGAACACTCTGAGCTTACTCTACATTCATGAATGAGGCATTACATCATTAAGTACATCACTAGGAATTAGGAAGTTGCAAACAAACTCCTAAATTATAGGAACTAATCCTAAACTAAGGAGATACGTTACAACTTGTGTAACCATTTCTCCATTAATATAAAATAATATTAATTATTTTCAACTCCCCCCCTTAATGGAGAAAGGATTATCCCGAACTCCTAGCATCCTTCTAAACAATTCAAACTTTACACGCCCAAGAGGCTTAGTAAATATATCAGCCATATTGTCACAAGTTTTACAATATTCAACAAATATCTCTTTTGACTGTAGTTTCTCTCGAACAAAATGGAACTGAGTGTCGATGTGCTTGGTATTTTTATGAAAGACTGGATTGTATGCAAGCTTGATGGTGCTCTGGTTGTCAGTTTTGATGATACTTGATTCTTTCTGTTCTTCTCCTGCATCGTTGAGAAGTCTTCTCAACCAGATAGCTTCACATGTGGCTGCACACAATGCTTGGTACTCAACTTCACATGAAGATAAGGCTACAATACTTTGCTTTTTGCTGCTCCATGCTATGACCCTGGATCCAATGCTGAAAGCGCAACCTGTGATAGACCTTCGATCATCCAAGTTACCTGCCCAATCTGAATCTGAAAAACCTGCTAGAGTAACATCAGAAGTGTCAGTGTACAAAATACCATAATTACTAGTACCACTAAGATACCTTAGCACACTTTTTGCTGCGACCCAGTGACTTTCGAGTGGTTCTGACATGAACTGGCTCAACGTACTAACAGAGTATGCCAAATCTGGTCTAGTTGTAGTGAGATATATCAAACTGCCAACTAGTTGTCTATACATAGTGGCATCCACCTCTTTAGTACCATCATCACTGCTCAACTTTAAGTTCTGCTGCAATGGTGTTGTTGTTGATCTGCACTGCTCCATTCTGAACCTTTCCAGCAAGCTTCTGGCATACTTCCCTTGTGTAAGAAAAGTCTGTCCAGAATCTCTCCATACCTCCAATCCCAAGCAGTAATGTAGATTTCCGAGATCTTTCATCTCAAACACTTGTGACATCTGCTGTTTGATTTCTTTGATCAGATTGTTAGCATCCCCCGTTATGATCATATCATCTACATACAAAGAAATCAAAATAATTTGTCTCTGTTTATTGAACTTGGTATACAGATTTGGATCATTCAAGCTCCTATGAAAGCCATGATGTACAAAGAATGAGTCAATCTTCTCATACCACGACCTGGGTGCTTGTTTTAAACCATAAAGTGCCTTTTTCAATTTACAAACAAGATGTTCCTGCCCCTTTTTCACAAAACCTTCAGGCTGAACTAAATAAATTTCTTCTTTCAAGTCACCATTAAGAAATGCAGACTTAAGATCTAGCTGGTGTAGCTGCCATTTATGTTTTGTTGCTAAGGAAATTAGCATTCTAATGGTGTTTAATTTGGCTACAGGAGCAAAGGTGTCATCGAAATCTATTCCCTCTTGCTGTGAGTAACCCTTTGCTACCAGTATAGCTTTAAGTTTTTCTATACTCCCATCTACATTTATTTTAGGTTTGTACAGCCATTTGCATCCTATGGGGGTTTTACCTTCAGGCAATTCAACCAAGTCCCAAGTATGGTTTCTGTTTATTGATTCTATTTCCTCATGCATTGCAGCCCTTCATTCATCAGATTTACTTGCTTCCTCATAATTTGTAGGTTCTACAATGTTTAAAATCTTTGACATTAATGCATAGTCTTTCAATTTAGATGGTAATTGAGTCTTCCTACTTGATCTCCTTGGTAGGGGACTTACCTCAAATCTGTCCATTTCAGCCTTCTCCGGGCTTGCATCATTGCTTACATTACATGTTACTTCTTCTTCTTGTTTCTGCTCCTGCACTCCATCATCCTCACTGTTTTCTTCCATTAGCAATGGAATGTGCTAATCTCTGTTACAGTCATCCTTTCCTTCTTCAACCTGTTCATGAAATATGACATCTCTGCTTGCAAAAACCTTATGAGTCACAGGATTAAATAACTTATATGCCTTGAACTCAGTGCCATATCCAACAAAGATACATTTCAAGGCTTTTGGATCTAACTTCTTCCTATCTGCCTTAGGTATGTGAGCATAAGCTTTTGACCCAAATATTCTTAAATGACTCACTGCTGGTTTGAATCCAAACAATGCTTCAAAAGGGGTTTTGAAGCCTAGACATTTAGTAGGACTCCTATTCTTTAAGTAGACAGCAGTGCTAATAGCTTCTGCCCAAAAACCATTTGATAGACCCTTACCTTGAAGCATGCTCCTTGCGCACTCCACAAGAGTTATGTTCTTTCGTTCTGCCACTCCATTCTGCTGAGGAGTGTGGGGCACTGTGAACTGTTGAATAATCCCATGCTGCTTGCAGAAATTCATGAATTCTCCCAACCCGTATTCTCCCCCTTGATCTGAGCGGCGAATTTTTATCCTTTTTCCTGTCTGGTTTTCTACCATAGATTTAAACTCTTTAAAATACTGAAAGGCTTGACTCTTTTTACTCAGAAAGTATATCCATGAGAACCTAGTGCAATCATCTGTAAATAAGAGAAAATAATATGCACCTCCTAATGACCTAGTCTGCATAGGCCCGCATATATCTGTATGCACCAGTTCTAAGATATCTCTTTCTTTTCCATTAACATGCAAAGGGAACTCTTCTCTATGCATCTTCCCTAATGCACATCCATCACAATCCAACTTAACATTATGGAAAACAGGGAGTCCATCAACCATACCTTTTCTCTGAAGTAAGATGAGGTCTTGCAGATTAAGATGGCCAAATCTCTGATGCCAGAGATCTTCAGCTGTCGATCCAGTTGCAAACATTGCTTTCTTTATCATACTTTTCACGTCTAATCTGTACAAGCTCCCCACGCGTACTCATGTTGCAACTATTTCCATCTGGCTATCCTTTATGACACAATTAGTCTTAAAGAATTGAACTTGCATGTCCTGATTAGTAATCATTGAGACAAAGATCAAATTTTTCTTAATTTCGGGCACATACAATACATTTTTAAGGCATCTAATGTTACCGTTAGGTAATTTTACCAGAATGTCACCATATCCTTTGATCTCATATCCACTATCATCCCCTAAATAAATTTTCGACCCACATGAAGTTTCTTCAAGACATTCAAACCAGTCCTTCTTACCTATCATATGTGAGGATGCACCAGAGTCGACATACCATATGTCGTCCTCATCTCCCTTTGAAGCTAAAAGAGCACAATTAGCTGTAAATAGTCGAAGTTCGTGGCTCTGATCCTCATCTTCCTCAACGAAGTAACCTTTGTGCTTTCTCTGTTTGTTTCTTACTTCGTCTGCCTGCCTCTTATAACACTCTTTAATCTGATGACCAGGTTTTCCACAGTAAAAACATTTCTTGCTGGGAAAATTATTAGCAGACATACCTTTAAACGGTCTCTTCTGAAATATGTTGGCTCCTCTCTGGTGCTGCTGTGGTTGCTGTTGCTGTTGTGGCTGCTTCCCTCTATACTGTCTCCTTTTCGCCATCAGAGCAAGGTCATTGCTTTGCGATTTCAAATTTTGTCGTCGCTCTTCTTCCTGTAGCAGAATCCCTATCAGTTCTTCAAACGCAGGGGCTTTCTCCCTTGCTACCAGCCCTGTGATAAACATCTGGTATTCATCTGTCATTCCGTTCAACGTGATCGTGACCAGATCCGAATCGGAAACTTTCTCTCCGATATCTCCCAATCTGTCCTTCAGGTCTTTGACTCTCGCAATGAATCCAGCAGCGGACTCATTCTCCTCCATCTTCATTGCAAACAGCTTGCCTTTGAGTGACAAGACACGGCTTGTATTCTGCGTCTGGTATAGGTTTTTAATCATCGTCCAAATGTCAGTGGCCGATTTACAGTCTCTAATATGCGGGATAATATTGTCCTTGACGGACATCTTTAATATGACCTTTGCTTTTGTCTCCCTTTTATCCCAGTCTTGTTCTTGTGCCGCTGATCCTGGTCTCAGCTCACTTCCTGTAACGATCGACCACGCATTTGCGCTTTCAAGTAAAGTCTGTATCTTGAATTTCTAGTTGGAGAAATTCGATCCATCGAGTTTGCCAGACTCGTGGAGATACGATTCTATACTGTTATTCATATTGGACTGATAAAATTTCTGATCCTCTGATGAATAATTTACCCAACTGAATAATTGCAGGATACTAAAAAAAAATCACCACATACCAGATCTTGACCATAACAATCTGATCTGCCTCCTCCGGACGAATCAGAAACTTCACTGCGCCACCACCGGGCAAGTCCGATCTGCTGCCACTGAGCAAATTAGGAACTTCAATGCGCCACCACCGGGCAACTCCGATCTGCTGCCTCTGAGAAAATCAGGAATTTCAATGCGCCACCACCGGGAAAGTCCGATCTGCCACCACTGGGCGAATTCAGAACTTTAATGTGCCACCACCGGGCAAGTCCGATTTTCCACCACCGGGCAAATTCGGAACTTTAATGTGCCACCACCAGGCAAGTCCTATCTGCCACCACCGGGCGAATTCGGAACTTCAATGTGCCACCACCGGGCAAGTCCGATCTGCCACCACCGGGCGAATTCGGAACTTTAATGTGCCACCACCGGGCAAGTCCAATCTGCCACCACCAGGTGAATTCGGAACTTTAATGTGCCACCACCGGGCAGGGCCGATCTGCAAAAAATTGCAGACCTTCCCAAAGACAAAGAGGCTGGCGCTTCTTTGATGCGAAAAATCCGCGCCCAAATCAAAATGCGTGCGAGTGCCAACCCTGGCGTGACTTTTGTGTGTACTTCCGCGCTAATAGCGTATTTTGGCACGTCGGCGCGCTTATCTCCCTCAAACCCGCGCCAATGGCTCGACTGTTCGCGAAAAAACTGTGCCAATCCTTTCTCCCGCTCAGATATGATCAGTCATCTGAGACCTGTGTTTCAGGTGTTACTACAGTCCACCTGAATCTACAAAAAATTTTGTAAGCTCTTCCGCCACTATGGTTCTGTAATCAATGATGCATCCTAAAAAAAAATTAAGGCTGTCCCTACTCTAAGCTCTGATACCAAGATAAAAAAGACACTGAATTGAAAAAGAAGGAGTTGCAGCTCACAGGTGAGTACTGCACCTTGAGACTGCACTCAAACTCAGAGAACACTCTGAGCTTACTCTACATTCATGAATGAGGCATTACATCATTAATTACATCACTAGGAATTAGGAAGTTGCAAACAAACTCCTAAATTATAGGAACTAATCCTAAACTAAGGAGATACGTTACAACTTGTGTAACCATTTCTCCATTAATATAAAATAATATTAATTATTTTCAACTAGCATTGTTTAAAAAATTCTAATAAATTGTGTTTCTATTTTTGAATTTATAGAAAATATTGTGAGGTGTTCAAAGGTAAGTTTTGATTGGTTTTGAAATTGCAAAACATATATTAGTATTCAATATTTTTGGGAAAAATTACATTCCTCGTGCATCACGTAGATTTATTTTAATTTTATTATAATATTTGTATTTCTTGTCCACCAACTAGGTTTAGTTTCTTTTTATTATCACATTTGTAATAAATATTCAGAAATACCACCAATTATGATTATATTACAAGTAACTACCTTCTTTAATTTTGCTTGGAAGGAGTAAATAATGCATCACATAATGTACAAAGCAATACTGTAGCATGCCAAAGTATGGATCATCACATGGTTTTAAAGAAAGAAGAATCGATAAAGACAACATGACCAAAACAATCATTTTCCTCATTCCATTACTCACAGGCTAACAAATGTTTAGTGATTTGATTCTCTTTATTTATGGAAGAAGTAGAGTTTTGCGGAAGTAAACACAAAATTTTTTGTTTTTGGATATTCAAATTAAAGTTTCCATATGGGTAGTGTCATTTTGGCTTTGTGCCTTAAATTTTGGTTCCATAGTGACTTTTTGTTTCTTGTTAAAATAATTTTTTGCTTGGATTTTTTTTTCTATGATGAAGTATGCATATCTCATAAATTTGGATTTGTTATTATGTATTTATGATTATTTTGATTTGTGGAGGAAGTAGAGTTATGCATAAATAAACAAATGAGTTGTTGTTTTTTGATATTCAAATCAAAGTTTCTATGTGGGGTGGTGTCATTTTGGCCTTATACATTAAATGTTTGTTCGATAGTAACGTTTTTGTTTCTTGTTAAAATAATTATTTTCTTGAACTTGCCTAATAGCTTGCTAGCTCTCTCAAACTGGAATATTAGCAATGTGATTTGAAATATATATTGTTTGCAACTATGAAATTTTGTGTGACTAGGTTTGTATTATGAGCTTCGAATTTGAATTTTTCTAATCAAAAGTTCTAAAATTGTAACTATATTTTTTAGCATGTATTGATTAAAATGGGTTTCTTTAGCTTTTTAATAAATGGACATAGTATTTTTAGAAATTTTGACTTCCTCTTATCTAGAACCCCGAGATTTAAAAATGGATTTAGAATTTGTGTATTGATATTGATTTTAATTATATGATTATTTGTGGGTACTTCACATGGTTCACCATGATGTTAGAAAAAATAATTCTTCCCTCAACCTAAAGCTGAGTCAAAAGTATAATTTGTTAGGATAAATTATGAAGGCATTCCATATTTTTTTTATCTTCTTAAGGTGGTGTTGTAATCCACATTATCTCCATTAATAGGTAACAAGTGTCAAATGAGTTGGCTAAAAGGTAATTGTTGGCCTAATTATTGATACAATTGATGATCATCCTTATCCTAAGGTGTGGTGCACCTTTCTTCTAGAAATAGATAAAAGTAGATTCATGGAGACTTAAAACAAACAATGGAATTGATTTCCACATTTTTCTTTTGTGAGTAACACCATCAATCATGGTTTGAAACATCGGAAGGTAAAACCTTATTTTTTCCTTTTGCTTCTTGTTTTATTGTGTATTATACCTTCTCCTTTAGATATGTGAAGAAGACTCATTTTTCCAATCTCTTTGTTGACTACAATGATATCAATTATGACCTAAGGTTTTAGTTTGTGAGGACCTTAAGCTTTAGAATTTAAGTATTTCATTGGAACTCACTAAGATGTTATTACAAGTGTAGTCCCCTAAAACCATTGTTGAATGATGTCGAATTGATATAATTACTATATTATAAACATGGCAAGGCAAAGAAAATCTACTTCATGGACTTGGACCTTAAGACTAGATGTTGGAAATGGAGATCAATATGTGAAACCTATTAACATATTCCATGTGAATATGGATGTAGAATTGCATATGGTAATATTGGAGGAATCTATGATTGAAATAGTTTTGGAAGAAAGTTTAAAAGAAGTAGCCAATTTGGAAGCTTCATCTTGTTCATTGTAACTAAATACAACAATGACATGTTATCTCCCAATTCAAGCATTTAAAAAAGTATCATATCTATAAGTATATTAATATAGTATCAAGGGTTAGCTCAATCTATTCAACCATCCATCCTTAGAAAGCATGTTGTTGAAAGGTAGGCCATAAGTTAAAGGTTTAGATCCAATAAAGTCCCTTAGGATTAACAAATAATATTGTGGTTGGTAATTGAGCTATCATCCATTTGAATATTATGGGTGTTTAATGTAAAATTTCTACGCGAGGTGGATACGAGTCCTAAATGAGTGGTTTATGCTCACCAATAGAAATAAATACCTATGTGATTTTCCCTAGGATTCATTTTCATAACTAAAATGAAACGAGGAAAAATATATATACCTTTTAATCATTTTTTGACATTTACCTTGTGATAAAATTGGTTAATCCAATTATAACACCAAAATATATTGTAAATCTACACATAATCAAAGAATAATACCTTTCTCATTTCCAATGAGGAAATTTAAATGGATATTATAAATTGAAAAATGTCAAATCCAAAATGATCTTTAAGCTAATAAATCTCCTACCAATCCTACCATGAATTCATAATAATCTTTGACATATGCACAAGAATTCACTAGGAGGAAGGGGGGAAGAGTGGAATGGAGAAGAGAGACCTATATTAATATTTTTAAAAGATGACAACACGTATACTTAAACCTCATTGCTATGCCTCCTTCACCAAAGGTTGGATCCTTCCCTCCTGAATGACATGTATACAACTATCAATCAACATGAATGTGATTTCTTTAAAAAAGTAACCAAGGAGTGGCTAAAAAAATTCCACATAAAACTTAATCACTATTTGGATAACCAAGTGTTAGTTTTACTAGAAAAAATAGAATCTAGGGAAATAAATAATCACTAAAATGCTTGAAAGTTCTCTGCCATAAGGGCATGATGTTTATTTTCCTAACCATCCACCCCTATATGAGTACTTAGTTGTAAATATTGTTTATGAGTGAAATCGAGGAAATACAAGTGTACCACATCTATGAACTCTACCTAGGACTCATGCATTCTGCACAAATTTAGCTTATTTTTTACTTCATTCTAAGTGATGCAGTCATAGTATTGGAGTAGTCATAGTGGATCAAGTAAAAAAAAAACTATAAAACGTACTGCAAACTTAAACAAAGAAAGGGACACCAATATCAATTCACACAATTCCCATAAAGGGGGCCATTTTATTAATTCATCAATCTAGAGCGTTGCAATTATTGTACAAGTTTTTCCTTATATAACTATAGGTGTGTTGAATGGTGTTGTAATTTATGCTAATGTTGCTATTTTAATGCTCTTAATATACACCAGTTGATTGCATTAATTGAAAGATCCAATGGACAAGAATACATGGAAGGAAGAGAAGGAAGTATGAGTGTTTAGAAGCCCCTATAGTATGGTCATGATGCTCCACATTTGATCAATAAAGTGAATGGGAAGATCAATGCATTTTTTAAAAATAACATCATACGATGATAGTACTCATCACGTCGTTTCTAACAGTAGGTGGCATGCCACATAACTCCTTGCATTTAAGGATATACAACTTCTCAAAGTTGAAGCCCCATAAGTGAGGTCATGGTGCCCATATATGAATGGAATTTTGATCCAAGTTCTAGCACTAAAAATTATATATATATATATATATATATATATATATATATATATATATATATATATATATATATATATATATATATATATATATATATATATATAGATATATATATATATATATATATATATATATATATATATATATATATAGATATATATATATATATATATATATTCTTGGATTATTCTTGTTAGGCATGGTTGTTACTATTCGTTGGCTAAAATCACCCTTGAAAAGGAATTTTTATGAGGTTAAAAGGAGGATATCATTCATTGAATATGGCATCTTAAAGAAAGACTAAAGTGAGACTAAAATGAATTTGAATTTGTGGATTTTTTCTGAGCTTATAGATCAATTTGGATCCTTACTCTAAGAAAACTTTGACCCCCTTCTAGCCCCCATTGTTCAACATATATAGAGAGCTCGACTGATCACTAAAAGGAATCATATTTCACATCTATCTAAAGGAAAACATTGCACGTTTGTCTTTGATTCTAGGGAAAAACAATTATCTGGAGTAGGAGGCCAAGTTCTTGAGGACTTAAATGATCTATACTTTCGTGGTGAATTCGCTAGATAGGGAAGAGCTCTATGTAGATGGTTTAAGGGTTTTCCTTGTGGTTACTCATTGGGTAAAATTTGAGAAATTATATGTGAATTATCTATGAATAATTTTTACTCATTGTCACATTAAGGTACAAGGTGACAAAATAATTTTAATTAGTGTTTGAAGTATTGTTTTGGACAGGAAAATCTTTGTTTAAAGCAGATAATTTTAATTGGTGTGATATGTATGTCCTCAATAAATCAAGTGCATATGGAATAATTGACATGTGCATGAAGTGTAGCTGGATCAAGTCACCAATTAGAATAGAAACAAAGCGAAGTGAAAATTACCTATGCAATCTACCTTCAGTGAGATGGATCGAAGGAAATAGCAGCATTTGACAAAATTTATTAATTTGGATTGGCTCAATGTTGGTATGACTGGTAGAATGTTTTAGAGACCAATAACTTTGTTATATGATATGAATGGAGTATTTTAGTGTTTTTGTGCTAATCACTCATTCAAAATATAAATTCAATGTCTTATGTGTGCTTAAGGGTTCAGGTTTTCTTGCAAATTATTAAGTCTCATGTGTTTTTTTCATGTCAATTTAGTTAGAAATTTAACATAAAAACAAGAGTTGAATAACAAAAAATAAAGTACAGAATATCACCATACATAACATTGACACAGGTATTTGATAAAGGAGTTCACCCCTCCTGGGCTACATTTCCTTGGTCCAACTTCCATGGCTTGGGTCTCTATATTATGATCAAATTGTACAATTTACCTATTTACAATGTTTTTTTTCTCCTGTAACCTGCTCCAATGAGTCCAGATGGCTCAAAATGGTCAAGTGTCTTTGTGAGTTTGAATTGGTTGAAAATTCAAAAAGTTATGGCCTTTCCGCCATGCTTTCAATGGGAGAAAGAGTAGTTTCAATCAAGAAGATATGGTACAGAGTATTTCCTTTAATCTTGAGGTTGTAGGTTATAAATTGCTATTGGATCAGCTCAATCTTCCTCAACTATTATCTAAATACCCTACAACCCAAACCCTCACATTTATATAAAATAGAAAAATAACTAGTCTTATATTAATATTAATATTATATATATATAAAACAATTATTTTCTTATCTAAACCTTTGAAACCTTTAAAATCATTCTTTCTAAATGGAAAATATCAGATTGCATTATTCAACATATGCTAAGTCTTATGTGAAGTTAAAAACCATCAATATATAGATTTGTTCCACTTGCTTTCAAGAGGTTTAAATAAGTCACCCGACAAGTTTGAAAATGTTGGAATTTTGGGAAATTCCAAGCAAACAGTGGAGAGAATATAAACTCCCCTCTACAACACAGAGTAATTTAAACAACTTGACAGGAGACAGAGTTTTCAGGACTTTAAAACAAATTTCTATTCCTTTCAAAACTGATACAGATTCTTCCTCTATAGAGAGGGATAACAACAAAGGTGACTGCTACAGACGCAGTGCACAGATCTTCAAAACAATGCTCTCTGTCTCTCAAAAGACGCACAAAACAGTGCTGTAATGGTCTTACTGTGTTTTCTCTTGCCTGCGGGCTCACACAGTGGTTCACAATACAATACCATAATACAGACTTCGCAGGCCTTTAGCTTTTATATATATGCCGCGCATATATTAAACTTTACAACAAAAACCATATTAAAACTTAAAACAAAAATAAAACCAAATACAAAGGAAAAACCTTTGCGGAACTATAAAAATATGAAATGTCGGACGTACGAGTGGGGACCACTACGCAGTCGACAATCGGCAATCGACAAAAGTCTTAACAACATACTTTGTGTTACGCCCAATCTTTCGATTGCGATTGGAAACACGGCTCCGATCTTCCGCTTGCGATTGGAAACACAATCGACAATCGAAAATCGGGAGATGGCTTGACAACAAAGTCTGTGTCCCATTCAATCTTTCGATTGCGATCGGAACACGACCTTCGATCCTTCCGCTGCGATCGGATCCGCCCTGATCGGGGCGCACAATAAAATCCCGCCGATTGAAACCTTCCGATTGAAATCAATCGATTCAATACATTTCTGCCACGTGGTCTTGTGGACCCACGGGCCTCCGCTGCTGTGGGGTGATTGTTATATGTTTTGTTTGTATTAAAACGTTATGCCTGCGGAACTCTCCCATATCAACAAGACACTGATCCAACTTAATTTTTCGATTCCGATTGGCATAGAAATGGTGGGGACCACTTGTCCGCCAATTCAAAAATAAAAATGACTTCCGCCTATTTAAAACAATTCTGGTTGTTGAAGGACTTTAAAGCCCGAAACGACTGTTTTTAATTTAGTCTGCTCCTCCGTAGAAAAGATCTACAGGAAATCTTCATTCCGCTACAAGACGGATCTATCCATCTCCAAATTAAATTTCTTCTCTACTGTTGTGGCTGCGGCCCATCAAGAATTAAATTCATCCTTACGGATTCACCAACATTCTTCAATACAGAGTGCTGCACACTCAGTCTCTGTTGCTGCTGCGGCTGCCTTTGTACTTTGTTCTTCTTGTCACTGCCCAAGGCACGGCAGGTGACTTTAATATTTCAACACTCCCCCTTAAAGTCAGCTGCTGGGTTATTCATCATACCCAGTCATTTTCTTAGAAATTCAAAGGTCTTCTGTCCCAATGGTTTAGTTAAAATATCTGCATATTGCTCCTCTGTTTTACAATGTTGTAAAACAACTTCACCATTATTCACCAATTCTCTGATATAATGATACTTTGTGTCTATATGCTTTGTTCTTTTGTGAAACACATAATTCTTTGACAATGTTATAGCTGAGCTATTGTCACAATAAATCACTGTCCCTTTTACCTGTTCTTGACATAGACTTCTCAACATTCTTCTCATCCAAATTTCTTGACACGCTGCTGCTGTAGCTGCCACATATTCTGCCTCTATTGTAGATAATGCTACAATAGGCTGTTTCTTGGAAGCCCATGAAATGGCTCCTGAACCCATATGAAAAACATAACCGGAAGTGCTCTTCCGATCATCTACACTTCCAGCCCAATCACTGTCAGTGTATCCAACCAATTCTGAATTTTCTGAAGTAGTATATAAAATACCAAATCCTTTTGTTCCTTTCACATACCTCAGAATTCTCTTTGCTGCTTGCCAATGTGCTTCTTTTGGCTTCTCCATAAATCTGGAAATTAAGCTAACAACATGCATAATATCCGGCCTAGTTGCAGTCAAATACATGAGGCTGCCAACTATGCTTTTATACAAACTTGGATAGAAATCCTTGCTTTTGTCATTCTTACTTAACTTCAATCCCATTACTGTGGGAGTAATTGCAGCTTTGCACTCCTGCATGTTGAATCTTTCTAAAACTTGATTCACATATTTTGCTTGAGAAATAAAAATTCCTTTCTCACCTTGCTCCACTTCTATTCCCAAGAAGTATCTTAGTAAACCCATGTCAGTCATTTCAAATTCATCTTTCATGACTGTTTTAAAATTTTCAACAAGGTAATCATCATTACCTGTAAAAATTAAATCATCAACATATAAGACAACAATCAATAACTTACCATCCTTTTCTTTGATGTAGAGGGTGGGTTCTCCCTCGCACTTTTCAAATCCATTCTCCAATAGATAAGAATCTATTCTGCTGTACCATGCTCTTGGTGCTTGTTTCAGCCCATAAAGAGCTTTCTTCAATTTACAGACCTTATGCTCTTAGCCTTTCTTCTCATATCCAAGAGGCTATTCCACATATACCTCTTCCATTAAAACTCCATTTAAAAATGCGGATTTTACATCCATTTGATATACTTTCCATTTATTTTGTGCTGCTATGGACAACACTGCTCTTACCGTCTCCATTCTTGCAACTGGTGCAAAAGTTTCTTCATAATCAATCCCTTGCTTTTGCTTATATCCTTTGACAACAAGTCTGGCCTTGTGTCTTTCTATTTTTCCTTCAGCATTGCTTTTAGTCTTGTATACCCATTTAACTCCAATGACTTCTTTACCTTCTGGGAGATCAACCAACTCCCATGTTCTATTCTTCTCTATGGCTTTAATTTCATCATCCATAGCTTCTATCCATTTTCTATCTTTAATAGCATCTTCAAAATGAATAGGATCATCAACTTGACAATACAAAGCAAATAAGGAATTCATACCTTCGTTTGCTTCTCCTTGCTCATAGATTTCTCTAAGGCTTCTGAACTTTGTTCCTCTTTCACTTGGTGTAGCCGTGCTTGATGAAGCACTCGATTCTGCTCCTTGTGGTGTACTCGGTGAACCACTGCCGCTTCTTCTCAAGGGTGTTCTTACTGCCGCTTGAGGCGTCCCTTGCTGGCCTTGCGCTGTTGGAGGTTGTGCAATGGATGGGTTATTAATCTCAACCACATCTACATCATCTTCATCATGAGATAAACAGTTTTTAACATTGACTGTTTTCTCAATGCTTCCATCCCATGCTTCCTCTTCAATAAATTGCACATCTCTGCTAATTACAAACTTCTTTGTGGATGGGTTATACAGTCTGTATCCTTTGGAATCTTCACAGTATCCAAGGAAAATGCACTTCTCCCCCTTACTATCCAACTTCTTTCTCAATTTGTCTGGAATGTGTGCATATGCTACACACCCAAAAACTCTCATGTGGGTGACTCCCTGTTTTCTCCCACTCCACGCTTCTTCTGGAACTTTGTTCATCACTGCTTTTGTAGGGCATCTATTCAAAATGTATACAGCACAGTTTGCTGCTTCTGCCCAATACTCATTCGGCAAGTGCTTTTCCTTTAGCATACTTCTCACCATCTCCATTATGGTTCGATTCTTCCTTTCAGCAACTCCATTCTGTTGCGGCGTGTACCTGGTGGTAAACTGCTTGTGTATGCCGTTCTCTCTGCAAAAACGCAGAAATTCTTTTGATATATATTCTCCTCCTCTGTCAGTTCTGAGGACTTTAATGTGAAGTCCGCTCTGTTTTTCTACAAGAGCTTTAAAATGACGAAATTTCTGAAAGACTTCACTCTTATATTTTAAGAAATAAACCCACATTTTTCGTGTGAAATCATCAATGAAGGTCAGCATGTAATTGCTGCCCGAAACAGATGCTGTTTGCATCGGCCCACATAAATTTGAGTGGATTATCTCCAAAGGTGCTTTCGCCCTTATGCTTTTTCCTGAAGGAAAATTTTCTTTGTGTTGCTTTCCCAAGATGCAGCCTTCACATAGGCTGTCAGGCTTTTCAATCAATGGTAAACCTCTTACCATTCCTTTTCTGTGCAGCAAATTTAATCCTTCGAAATTGAGATGTCCAAATCTCAAATGCCATAACCAATTTTCATCTTTCTCTTCCTTCTGGAAGGCTTCTTGAGTTACAGCTACTATATTCTTTCCCTTTTGCTTCAAGTCAATGTTGAGCTTGAGCGGAAACATTCTATTGCTGGTCATTTGTATTTCAGCAATAATTTTCTTACTTGGAGGAATATCTCTTATGGTGCACACATCATCTTTGAATATAACATTGTAACCTTTGTTTATGAGCTGCCCAACGCTCAAAAGATTACATTTCAGACCTGGAACATAATACACATTAGGAACAAATTTTTTCTCCCCATTCCTTGCTCGAATACTTACTCTGCCTTTCCCTTTGACAGAGATTTTAGTATCAGTCCCTGTGGTCACTTCAGATTTAACTTCTTCATCAAGATTGGCAAACATTACTCTGTTGCCAGTCATGTGATTACTACATCCAGAATCTAAGAACCAAACATCATCTTCTTTGTCTTGTGCTACATTACAAGCTAACAACACATTACTTGGGTTCTTTTCCTCTTTTGCTACATTAGCATTCTGCCTATTCTTCATGTCATTTTTCTTCTTTCTACATTCATTGGCATAGTGCCCATATTTCTTGCAATAATGACACTGGACATTGGATTTGTCATACCTTTGTCCATGAGCATGTTGGTGTTGATGTTCACCTTGCTGGCTGTTGCATTGGCCATGGCTCTGGCTTTCACTGTTGCTCCTTCCATGTGAATGTGAAGAGCTGTCCCTTCCGCCTCTATTCTGAATTCTGCCTCTTCCTCTTCCTTTTCTTTGACCTCTTCCTCTTCCTGAAGGCATCTGGGTCTTGAAGGCGTGCTCAAGAGATGAGTGTTCATCTCTGCTCAATCTTTGTTCATGAGTTATCGGCGAGGCATGAAGTTCATCCACTGTGAACTGTGAGAGATCTTTGGTCTCTTCTATGGTGGTAACAATAACATCAAACTTTGAGGGTAAGCATCTCAAAAGTTTCTCCACAATTCTTCTTTCTTCAAGAGTTTCTCCATGGGATCTTATCTGATTGACAATCCCAATCACATGTGTAAAAAATGTGTCAACACTGTCTGACTCTTTCATGCAAAGAGTTTCAAAATCTCTTCTCAGCAATTGAAGTTTTGCTGTTTTAACTTTCTCCATACCTTGATAGGCTACTTTCAGAGTTTCCCATGCCTCCTTGGATTTATTAGCTGCTGCTATCCTTGGAAACACACTCTCATTTACAGCTTGATACAAACAGAAGAGAGCTTTGGCATCTTTCTTCCTATTATTCTTCAACACATCTTTCTCTGCTTGAGTTAAGGCATTAAAAGCCTGCTCATTAGCTGGTTCTGTGAAACCATCTTCTACTAGTTCCCACAAGTCTTGTGAGACAAACAGGGCTCTCATGGTAATGGCCCAATAATCATAGTTCTTTCAATTAAACTGTGGAAGCTGAACACTTCCAAGATTCATACCAGTGCTTGGTCCAGCCATTGCTTCTTAAACTGAACTCAGACTTTAAACAAACTGTCTTTCCTTCTTGAAAGAACAAACTCCTTTTAAATACAAAGCAACAGCACTATTATCTTTGAGAAATACCTGACTTTTGACTTCTGTTGAGCTTTTCACGCTGCTGGAGAGAAACGCTGCAACAAGTCTTCTTCTTCAGCTTCTTTGAAATCTTCAAAGAGCCTAGACTGGCTCCGATACCATGTTGGAATTTTGGGAAATTCCAAGCAAACAGTGGAGAGAATATAAACTCCCCTCTACAACACAGAGTAATTTAAACAACTTGACAAGAGACAGAGTTTTCAGGACTTTAAAACAAATTTCTATTCCTTTCAAAACTGATACAGATTCTTCCTCTAAAGAGAGGGATAACAAAAAAGGTGACTGCTACAGACGCAGTGCACAGATCTTCAAAACAATGCTCTCTGTCTCTCAAAAGACGCACAAAACAGTGCTGTAATGGTCTTACTGTGTTTTCTCTTGCCTGCGGGCTCACACAGTGGTTCACAATACAATACCATAATACAGACTTCGCGGGCCTTTAGCTTTTATATATATGCCGCGCATATATTAAACTTTACAACAAAAACCATATTAAAACTTAAAAAAAAAATAAAACCAAATACAAAGGAAAAACCTTTGCGGAACTATAAAAATATGAAATGCCGGACGTACGAGTGGGGACCACTACGCAGTCGACAATCGGCAATCGACAAAAGTCTTGACAACATACTTTGTGTTACGCCCAATCTTTCGATTGCGATTGGAAACACGGCTCTGATCTTCCGCTTGCGATTGGAAACACAATCGACAATCGACAATCGGGAGATGGCTTGACAACAAAGTCTGTGTCCCATTCAATCTTTCGATTGCGATCGGAACACGACCTCCGATCCTTCCGCTGCGATCGGATCCGCCCTGATCGGGGCGCACAATAAAATCTCGCCGATTGAAACCTTCCGATTGAAATCAATCGATTCAATACATTTCTGCCACGTGGTCTTGTGGACCCACGGGCCTCCGCTGCTGTGGGGTGATTGTTATATGTTTTGTTTGTATTAAAACGTTCCGCCTGCGGAACTCTCCCATATCAACAAGACACTACTCCAACTTAATTTTTCGATTCCGATTGGCATAGAAATGGTGGGGACCACTTGTCCGCCAATTCAAAAATAAAAAGGACTTCCGCCTGTTTAAAACAATTCTGGTTGTTGAAGGACTTTAAAGCCCGAAACGACTGTTTTTAATTTAGTCTACTCCTCCGTAGAAAAGATCTACAGGAAATCTTCATTCCGCTACAAGACGGATCTGTCCATCTCCAAATTAAATTTCTTCTCTGCTGTTGTGGCTGCGGCCCATCAAGAATTAAATTCATCCTTACGGATTCACCAACATTCTTCAATACAGAGTGTTGCGCACTCAGTCTCTATTGCTGCTGCGACTGCCTTTGTAATTTTTTCTTCTTGTCACTGCCCAAGGCACGGCAGGTGACTTTAATATTTCAACAAAAAAGTGCCCAAAAAAAAAAATCAATACCTCATGCAAAGATTATTTTCTCATTTAATATTTAAATATTTAGCACATACAAGTGTAGAGTAAAAAGACAGCGAATACTTTATAAATGTTGTTGTAATTGAAAAACAGACAAAAATAAATAATAAATAGATCTCTAGAACGATGCAACTCTGGTTAAAAAACAGGACTAAAAATAAATTAGTTATGTTCAGAGACATGATTAAAAGTTTGAAAGCGAAATTATTTTTGTTCGGTTCCTCTTCTCCAGTTACCTTATTTTTCATTCGAGTAGTCTTTAGTGCAACTTTTTGAAGGTTTTTATGGTGACTTTTTACGATGTAATTTCTCTAAATTCTGGCCGGAATTTATTCAAAAAAGAAGTTTGATTGCTAACTTTGTACAATCAAAGTGCCCTAAAGGTTTTTGAAGGTGCTGAATCCATATAGAGAGTCAAAAAACCAGTTTGAATAACAAAAACCAAGATTTTACCTCAAAATTTTTCACCAGATTCTGACACCTTAAACGTTGTTTAAGTTACACGTGTTCAGTCGATACCGATATACATTTTTTATTCCACCAAAAACGGATTCACCCAGGTTTCTACCGGTCTCCGAAATAATGATTCATCATTGCTAGTACTTTCGAAGAGGATCTTGAAAGAAATGTAGAGCGCCCAATTTTTAAAATCTTTCAATACTGAGCGTTGATTCTTTTCAATTATAATAATAATATTTGTTTTCTTATCCGCCTCACTAACGAACGATTTAAACCGATTTATGTACAGTGACACCTTCGTTCGTTACTTTAAGGCGTCTAACGGCAACGATCCAATTTCGCTGCCGAGGGTTCTTCCCAACCCGTCAGATTTTCCTCAAGGCACAGGACATAACTACTTCAACAAATTCTATTTTGAAAATTTCTTATAATGGATATCAGAATTTTCCTGCTTGACCTTAGTTCCCAGTTCCCTTGCTTCCATTGATTATAGTTTGCATGGTATGTTAAGGTTATTCTGCAATTTATGAATGTTTTCTAGGAAATTGTTTTAATCTGGCTCGGTGGAATTTGTTGTCGTTGGGGACAGTGAAGACAGAGATGACATGTTGGAGAATGAACCAAATCTTAATGGTAGAATTGAAGATAGGTCAAAGTAACACAATGGGTCCATCTCACTCTTATTTCAGAGATCTGATTCCTGCAAAGACCAGGGCAGATGTCAGCCCAATTAAAGCCCAATTAAAGCGTCTCTGCATGAATCTAGCGTAATTATTCTTTTAGTTATTATTTTATTAATTTTATGCACTGCGAAAACTCTTCATATTTAAAATACTAAGAGTAAAGGGATCTTTTCTTGAATGGTTCATGAGGCACAATAGTTGCTAAGGTTTTGCAAATGGGGTAGCAAGCTAAGTGGGCTTAATTGTGGGGAAAACTCCACACTTAAGCACGCTTGAGCCAGAGGAGTTTTGGGATGGGTGACCTCTCGGGAAGTCCTGGTTATCAGGTGCAAGCCCCGGAAGTGATGATCACCCGATGCAATGAGTGCTAAGTGAACTATTCAAAAATCATGAGAAATTAGTCAGTTACGACTACCTCTCATGGAAATGGTCATAGATGAATGACTAAATTAACGCAGTTGAATTCCAAAAATGATATCTAATATTTTGAAATTATTTAAAGTAATTTTTTTTTTTAATTTTTGTTGTTAGTTGTCATTGTTGTTGTTGTTTTTTTTTGTTTTTGTTTTTTTATTTTATTTTATTGTTTGGGTTGTTTTTTTATTGTTTTGGATATTTTCAATGTTGTTGTTTGTCAATTTTTATTTTAAAAGTTTGGTAGGATTATATCTTTAATTTAACATGTCTAATATATCATTTTGATTTAGGTGGGGAATTGAACTGATGATTTCACATCATGTGGGAAATTACACTAACGATTTCACATCAAGGAATATCTTAACTGAACCAAATAGTCTATCCATAACTCCATGGAAAGTTGTTTGTCAATTTTGATATTATTATAGTTTCTTATAATTATCACACAAATTAACAAATTATTAAATGTTTAAGAGATTTAAAATCATTATTTTTTTTTAATCTTAAATCTATTCTAAATCTATTGTCAAATAGGATATAAGCATTAATTCCAACAACCAGGAAGATGTCACCCCAATTAAAGCATCTCTGCGTGAATCTAGCGTAATTATTCTTTTAGTTATTATTATTAATTTTATTATTTTGAAATTATTGAAAAGTTTTTTTATTTTATTTTTGCTATTAGTTGAAATTGTTGTTTTTTTTTTAATTTTTATTTTATTGTCTGGGTTGTTTTTTTATTGTTTTTTATTGTTTTGGATATTTTCAATGTTGTTGTTTGTCAATTTGTATTTTAAAAGTTTGGTAGGATTATATCTTCAATTCAACATGTCTAATATATCACTTTAATCTAGATAGGGAATTGAACTAATGATTTCACATCTCATCACATCAGGGGGAAATTGAACTGACAATTTCACATCAAAAAGTGTCTTAAATAAGCACCAAATAATCTATCCATGACCCCATAAAAAGTTATTTATCAATTTTCATATTACTATAGTTTCTTATAATTATCACATCTCTCCTTATTAACAAATTATTGAATGTTTAGGAAATTTAAAATCATTATTTTTTTTTATCTTAAATCTATTCTAATAAGTGTTGATGTTTTATTTAAGAATACAATTTATAAAAAAAATAGCATTTTTTCTAGATTTAATTGTATACTTAATTTTTATCAAGTTTACTCCATAAGATACAATTATAACTTTAAAATTGTATAAAATAAATAAAATTAGAAAATTAAGTAAAATTGTGCTTTTATAAAACATGATTTTTACTCTCCAAAGAGTCATCACTAGTCCAAACATGTTTTTATATTAAATTCTACTAAAACCCCAACTTCAAAGCCCTAAAGCATTCGTCATAACATGCCACACACTTCAAAGCCCCTGAAGCATTCGTCATAACATGCCACACATTGAGACATGATAAAGAATATTTTTTTATTTTTCCCTTATAAATAAAAATATAGAGAAAGTACTAAAGCATGTTCCAAATCTGATCTAATTTTTATTGATTAATAATAATGGGGTTCTCAAATTTTTATTGATTGATAATAATGGAGTTCTCGTACTTGTGGACATTAGTTTCATTACACATTGAGACATGATAAAGAACATTTTTTTATTTTTCCCTTATAAATAAAAATATAGAGAAAGTACTAAAGCATGTTCCAAACTTGAACTAATTTTTATTGATTGATAATAATGGGGTTCTCAGACTTGTGGACATTAGTTTCATTCTCTATCGACCAAAATGAATCTATAGCTTAGAATAATCACTTTGTGTGTAGGTAACTAAAATATGGTTTCTAAGGTTTTTTAAGTCAATTTTCTCTATATTTATAATTGCATAATTGATTTGCGATATAAAATTTGGATAGAACATTAATCACAATAATTTGTTCATGTAATATTATGTGTTGGCCTTTCTAGTTGTTCTTATGCTCAACAAAGTATAGTCTTATTGACACTTAATTGGTTAAGTTAGTGATAAATCAATCACACAGTGTTTTCTTTGTTTGAATGAAACATGAATGAAGTTCACTATAAAGATTAATTATTTTGGTGTGTGTATGAATCTTGAAAGCCAAATCAAATTGATGTCTAAGATTAATTTCTTCTCAACATTCATTTTTATAAATTTATGTTGCACAACCATTTCAAACCACACAAAAATATATATATTAAAAGTATATCCTTTAAACTTTCTCTATTTTTTTTAAATTAACTAATTAGTGTTCATATTAGTTCTATTTTCTTGCTTATACATTTGATAACATAACTCAACCATAATGACAATCCAGCCCACAAATAGGTAGTCGCACATATAAAATTGTTTGGACATTCATGTGTTGTGATATAGATAATTCCACAAAGAAAAACAAGATCACACCATTATAAACAAATAAAAAGGATTACTAAATTTAAATGTCCCGCCACCAAAGTATTTTGTAAAATAGAATTTCTTTTCGATGGTATAAGGGAACAAAGTGTGTGTCAAAATAATATAATATTTAGATAGAACCCGCTACAAGTGGCTGCAACATCTATTAGTGCACGGGCATTTGTGTTGTTGATGTGTACTTTGTTTTCTATCGGGCATGAGATTCGTGCTTTGTTCCAAATTTGGGTTTGTTTGTGAATAAGGATCTTGGAATATGCCACTATACCATGTTATAGTATTGATTAAAAAGATTCTTTTAACATTAAGCTATTTTTATTTAATAATAATTTGATTAATATGTTTAAAATTTAAAGGAAAATATTTATTTTAAATTATAAAAAATATATAATATTATTTATTTTTAAAATTGGGAAGAAATTTATTTTTATTATGTTTGTTGAATGTCATTATACATGATATAAATTTATTTTATTTAGAAGTCATATTTTAAGTATGAATAAATATTTGTCTAAATGTATTTATTATATTATTTTGTGTTTCAAATTTTTTTAATAAGTTGTGTTGTTATTTTTGAATTTATAGAAAAGATTGCGAGGTGTTCAAATGTAGGTTTTGATTGGTTTTGAAATTGCAAAAAATATATTAGTATTCAATACTTTGGGAAAGATTACATTCCTCGTTAGTTGTCCACCAACTAGGTTTAGTTTCTTTTTATTATTACATTTGTTATAACTATTCAGAAATACGGCCAATTACGATTATATTACAAGTAACTACCCTCTTTAATTTTTCTTCGAAGCAGTAAATAATGCATTACATAATGTACAAAGCAATATTGTAGCATGCCAAAGTATGAATCATCACATGGTTTTAAAGATAGAAGAATCGATAAAGACAACACGACCAAAATAATCATTTTCCTCATTCCATTACTCACAAGCTAACAAATGTTTAGTGATTTTTGCTATTAATAAGTGATTTTATATTGTAGAAGAGCTGAAAAACATTTGTATGCATATTAATAAATGATTTTATATTTTAAAATAGCTAGCAAATCTTTATAGGTTGAAGTATGCACAGCTCATAAATTTGGCTTTGTTGTTATGAAGTTGTGATCTTTTAATTTGTGGAAGTAGTAGGGGTTTTGCGGAAGTATACACATTTGTTATTTTTGGATATTCAAATTAAAATTTCTATGTGGAGAAGTGTCATTTGGACTTTGTGCCTTAAATGTTTGTTCTATAGTGATTTTTTGTTTCTTGTTAAAATAATTATTTTCTTGGATTTGTCTTTTTATGATGAAGTATGCATATTTCATAAATTTGGATTTATTGTTAAGTAGTTATGATTATCTTAATTTGTGTAGGAAGTAGAGTTATGCATAAATAAACAAATGAATGGTTGGTTTTTGATATTGAAATCAAAATCTCTATGTGGGTGGTGCCATTTTGGCCTTATACCTTGAATGTTTGTTCGATAGTAACTTTTTTGTTTATTGTTAAAATAATTATTTGCTTGAACTTGCCTAATAGCCTGGTAGCTCTCTCAAAATGGAATATTAGCAATGTGATTTGAAATATATATTGTTTGTAACTGTGAAATTTTGTGTTCCGGATGCGGATGACATCGCGGGTTAAGAGGCCTCCAGGCCTGGCGCACACACCAAGGAGGTTCACCTGGGGTGGCCACATGGCCCCCCATGGTGTTATTAATGGCAAGTTCATTACTCCCGAGCGCGTGTTATTAACTCCTCCTCGCCGTCACTTGAACCGTCCTGCTCGCCGCACCAGTCTTCAAATGGAGCACCATTGCTCGCATTCCTCGGATTGCTTCGGCTCTGCTCACCGCCCTTTGTCACCTCCGCGCTCTCATTGCCCGGGCGGCTGTGCATTCAGTGGAGCTTGCATTGGTACAGGTCGCAGACGCTCTTTGCATTGTTGTTTGGATGCGCTTCTAGGCCATCGTTTCTCAAATAGTAACTTCTGCCCTGTTCTGTTCAATTCTCATACTTCTCCTGTTATTGTTGGTCAAATTAACTCCATTCCTGCAGCTCCTTCTGGTAACTGGTCGGATTCCTCCCGGAATTTCAGTATGCCCAGGCTCAGGCAAAGAATGTCTTGCAGGAAAAGCGCCTCTCGAGGCAGGTCCATGAGTGAGCGACCCTCCAATTCTAATGCAGGTTACTCCATGGACCAAGCTGAAAGGCGTCCCATTCCTCTGTATGTTGATCTTGCTGGCCGTCTCCATGAAAGCGTTGCCCCGGCGCCTCCTCAGCCCTCGCACCCGCCTCGTGCTCCCACTCTGAATGCTCTGTCGCCTCCCCCGCTTCAGGCTTCCGCCCCCCCTTCTCGCCCTGGCAGTCATTATATAAGGCAATCAACGCAACAAGCTGAGCTGCGTTTCGATTGCGCCTTCGACCGGCCCTCCATTACTGCCCTCATCACGATTTCTCTGCGAGAAGAGACCACTCTCCCTCCTGTTCAGCCGCTTAACCCTGTGCACTCCCCTTCCAAGCCTAGCTTTGAGCCCCCCTCTGGCCCTGCACCCGGTCCTAGCGCGCACCCCCTCGGAATTCCGCCTGACTCTGTCACTGCTCATCCGGGACAGGCGCACTTGCAGATGGAAGCTGGCCCGTCTGGTGAAGATGCTGATAAGAACAATGAAGAGGATGCGGAAGATCACTATGGCTGCTGAATCGAGGAAGAGAATCCGGAATCCGACTAATAGCTCCAGGACCAATTCTCAGTATGATTTATGTGCTAGAATTTTTGATAAATTTCTGTTTTCAATGGTCACTCACAGCAGACAAAGCTGCATGTATTTTCTGGCACTTTTTAGTTTTGATAATCTGTATGTAAGTGATATAAGTGACTTAGCGCCGGTTTCCCAGTTCCTGGGCGGTGGCAACTTTGACAAAAAAGCTGGTTTCCCGTTAATGGGCAGCTCTATAGCTAGACAGACAGTGGACTTCAAGCCCGGTCTCAGGCTTCCTCAGCTGAGCCGAGGCAGTTTTGTACTTTAATGTTTATAATAGAAATAGCGTAATTTAGAAAAAAAAAAAACTGTGAAATTTTGTGTGACTAGGTTTGTATTATAAGCCTTGAATTTGAATTTTTCTAATCAAAAGTTATAAAATTGTAACTGTATTTTTTAGCATGTACTCATTAAAATGGGGTTCTTTGCCTTTTTAATAAGATGAACATAGTATTTTTATAAATTTGGACTTCCTCTTACCTAGAACCTCGAGATATTAAAAATGGATTTAGAATTTGTGTATTGATATTGATTTTTATTAGATGATTCTTTGTGGGTACTTCACATGGTTCACCATGATGTTAGAAAAATTAATTCTTCCCTCAACCTAAAGCTAAGCCAAAAGGACAATTGTTTAGGATAAATTATGAAGGCATTACATATTTGTTTTAATCTTATTAAGGTGGTGTTGTAATTTGTAATCCACATTATCTCCATTAATAGGTAACATGTGTCAAATGAGTTGGCTAAAAGGTAATTGTAGGGCTAATTA
Organism: Pinus albicaulis; assembly: GCA_034641835.2. Classification (NCBI taxonomy): domain Eukaryota; kingdom Viridiplantae; phylum Streptophyta; class Pinopsida; order Pinales; family Pinaceae; genus Pinus; species Pinus albicaulis. The sequence continues at coordinate 1,412,402,252 of CM076570.1, read as the reverse complement.
TTGATATGATTGATGAGTATCCTTATCCTAAGGTGTGGTGCACCTTTCTTCTTGCAATAGATCAAAGTAGATTCACGGGGACTTGAAACAAAAATTGGGATTGCTTTCCAACTTTTTCTTTTTTGAGTAACACCATCAATCATGGTTTGAAACATCTATGAACTCTACCTAGGACTCATGCATTCATGCATTCTGCACAAATTTATCTTACTTTTTTACCGCATTTTAAGTGATGCAGTCATAGTTTTGGAGTATTCATAGTGGCTCAACTTAAAAAAAGCTATAAAACTTACTACAAACTTAAGCAAAGCAAGGGACACCAATACCAATTCACACAATTCCCATAAATGGGGTCATTTTATTAATTCATCAAATGTTCCCTTATATAACTATAGGTGTGTTGAATGGTGTTGTAATTGATGCCAACGTTGGTATTTGAATACTCTTAATATACGCCAGTTGATTGCATTAATTGAAATATCCAATGGACAAGAATACATGGAAGGAAGAGAAGGAAGCCTAAATTTTTAAAAGCCCCTGTAGTATTGTCATGATGCCTTACATTTGATCAATAGGGTGAAAGGGAAGATCAATGAATTTGCAAGAAATACCATCATAAGATGATAGTACTCGTCACATCGTTTCTAACAGTAGGTATCATGCCACATAACTCCTTATAATTGAGGATATATGACTTCTCAAAGTTGAAGCCTTGTAAGTGAGGTCATGGTGCCCATATATGAATGAAATTTTGATCCAAGTTCTAACATTAAAAAGTATATATATATGTATGTATGTATGTATGTATGTATGTATGTATGTATGTATGTATGTATACACATACACATACACACACACACACACACACACACACACACACACACATATTCTTGGATTATTTTTGTTAGGCATGTTTTTTATTATTCGTTGGCTAAAATCACCCTTGAAAAGGAAGTTTTATGAGGTTAAAGGGAGGACATTGTTCTTTGAAGATGACATCTTAAAGAAAGACTAAAGTTAGACTAAAATGAATTTGACTTTGTGGATTTTTTCTGAGCTTATAGATCAATTTGGATCCTTAATTTAAGGAAACGTTGACCCCCTTCTAGCCCCCATCGTTAAACATATATAGAGAGCTTGACTAATTTCCAAAAGGAATCATCTTTCACATCTATCTCAAGCAAAAAATTTCTTTTTTATCTCTAATTCTAGGGAAAAACAATTATCTGGAGTAAGAGGCCAAGTTCTTGAGGACTTAAATGATTCAGAATATAAATTCAATGTCTTATGTGTTCTTAAGGGTTCAGGTTTTATTGCAAATTATCAAGTCTCATGTGTTTTCTTCATGTCAATTTAGTGAGAAATTTAACATAATAACAAGAGCTGAACAAAAACAAATAAGTACAAAATATCACCATACATAACATTAACACAGGTATTTGGTGAAGGATTTCACCCCTCCTGGGCTACATATCCTTGGTCCAGCTTCCATGGCTCGGGCCTCTATATTATGCTCAAATTGTAAAATTAACCTATTTACAATGCTTTTTTTCTCCTCTAACTTGCTCCAAAGAGTTTAGAATGGCTCAAAATTGTCAGCTAGCCTCTTTATGAGCCTGAATTGGTTGAAAATTGCAAACGTTATAACCTTTTCAATTTCTCCCACTATTTTAGGCCCTAAACTAGTTAACTACCACTAAAACTGGCAGTTTTCGCCAAATCCGAAGGTCCGCCAATTAATCTGCAATTAATTGCTAAGTGGTGATTAGTGCTATTTAAGTGTAGTTAAGCATTAATTGCATGCTTAATTTAATCCACATTTAAAATTTGGATTAGCACATAATAAGCATGCTTAAGGTTTAATAAACATGTTTTAAGAGTTTTCAACTCCACTTAGCTTGGAGCTCCCACCGGTGGTTCAGGCATGTGGTCCTATAGATCGGGGGCCTGTCCCCACCTTACCCCCACCATAATATATATTTTTATATAAATATATATGGAATACAATGATTGTTAAGAACTCAAACATATAACATATGCGGTAAGGCTTGGCACTAGCAGTGGGGAGGTCATGGGGTCAAACCTCAGCGCCTCCACCTAAAATTTTGACCAACGGCCATGAGGGCACATGGCGACCTCTAGGCTTCCCACTTGTTTTGACTTCATTGGTCTAACCCAACACCAACCAACCAATCTGATGTCGAAACTTGTTACCAGTTCATTGGTCCACCTATGGGAGTATTCTGAGAATATTCTAAGGAATATTCATTGGAATATACCTTTTACTGACTGGACCATACAGATTCCTAATCAACATCCTTGTCATTCTTGCACAAAATTTGCATGTTTAGTAAAGCGAACATATCACTTTTCTAGGAGCATACGACAATAATTTTTTGTGAAACAAAGTGCATTGAATTCAGAACGACGAGCACTACGCGATAATTCAGGTTCTGAAACAATCTGATAACTTTGATTTTTGAGCATAAAATTGAGCCCTTGATTATCCTCCCGACTGGAAGCTTTTGGACCCCAAAAGATCATATTCATTTGCTGAACAGGTGAGGGTACAGTGCCCTCACCTTCCCAATTTCAATCCATTTGGCCTTTGAAGGATTTGTTCCTTTAAGCCCCACTCGAAGATAGTCGACACTTCATATTTCTGATGTCCTTGTCCTCCTGTCAAATATGGTGTCTTGTTGTAGGTCAAAAAAGAAATCTAGAGAAAATTTTCAATAGATGGCAATTGAAAATTCTCTCCTCGATCTTCAATCAAAGGAGGCTCATACAATCTCAAATTTTCAACATTAACAACTGAATAAATTTTCATGTATGAAGTCAAATCAAGGCATTATTACCAATCTTTTCCAGAACTTTGAAAGGACCATAACGGGTTGGTTTTAGCTTTTCACCTTATCCTTGAAGCCTTTCCTTGCTAATGTGAAGCCAAACTTCATCACCAACTTGAAACTTGTGATCCACCCAATGTTTTTCATGCCTCGCCTTGTACTTACCTTGACTTTTCTCTAGTTTCTCTTGCATTGTCTGATGAATCAACTGAATTTTTTCAATGAATTTCTTTTCTTTATCTATGTCGCTATGTCCATCGATAGCTACATCTTTCCCAAAGATGAAATCCAATGATGACTATGGAAAGTAACAAAGACATGCCTCAAATGGAAATATTTGAGTAGAAGAATGTTTGGCATAGTTGTAAGCATGTTGAATGTAATGCAACTGTTCATCCCATAACTTAGGATGTTTGTTGCAATATCCTCTGAGAAGATGAATGATTTTTCTATTAACCACCTTGGTTTGACCATCTATTTGCAAATGAAAGGTTGCACTCTTATTCCGGCCGAACTTTTAATCAAAGTTCGGCCGAACTAACGCATCACCAGCTACACAGCTTGACGTTTCTGAAACTTTGGAGTGATTAAACTCCATGAAACATTCTGAATTAACTATCAGAACCAAGACAAGCATTTTCAGAATTAAATCAACTTTCAGGAAATATAAATTTTATGAAATTTCATAAAAATTTACTAATTTTAATTAATTTTCTAATAAAATGGGTGCAAACAATTTCTAAGGGTCATTGTGATTCAGTGAAATCAAAATTTTGTATCTCCCAAAATACATTGTAAAAAAAATTGAAAAAATTATGGGGCATTACATTGGTCCGTCGTCTCTAATGGGTAGCTTTTAGATTTTTAGTTTATAACTTATATGTTAAGAAATTTGTTGCGTCGCGAAACATATCCAAAATATGAAGTTTTTTCATATTGGACCACTTCAAAAAATTCTAGTAAGTATGATATGCATCCATTGGCTTTGTAAATATGATGAAACCGAAGTAGACTCTGTCTAGATTGTTGTAACACATTTTGTTTTCTCAAAAACACAAATTTTCAATGAATACAACATTGCGTATTAACATGACTTCTTATGCATCCTTTGATTGTTAAGAAACACACACTCAAAGAAACGCTAAGTTGACATATCAAATCTGCATAAAAAAATTTCAAAAAATAAGTAATAGAAAGCTAAAAAAATTTCTGACAACTTTTATTTTTATCGCAAAATGAAATTCTAAACAGAAAAATTGTTATAGTTTGCAGAAAGTGGAAGAACCGAAAAAAATGAAAGTTTTTTCTCAAAAAAGGGCAAAAAGTGTAACCCAACTTCACATTTTCACCCCCCTTGAACTCCCACAAACTTGACCAAAAATTCCCAACAAATCAAGAATCTCGTTAATTTACAATAGATGTAGGAAACCCAAAATGAACCCATACATTTTGAAAGAAAATATGAGTTGTTTTTTCAGTTTTAACATTCTCTTTACATGGCATCAAAATACACATTTTTCTGAACCTATCCACAACTACATATAAATAATCATGACCTCTTTTCGACAAAGGAAGACCTCCTACAAAATCCATAGAGATACTCTCACATGGACATGAAGGAACCAGAAGTCGTGTGTACAATCCTAACTTCTTATTACTAAGCTTATTGATTACATATGAAGAACAACCTTTAATCAAATGTGTCAATAACAATACCTCTAAATATTTTCCACTGTTTTTCTTACACCAAAATGTTCCACAATAAGATATGTGTGTGCTTCCCTTATGACATTCACTCTCTCACCCTGTGGAATACAAAGCTTGCCCAAATGATACAACAAGTTCATTAGGGGAATTTTGAGGTCTAAAATGGGCCTCATAAGGAAATTATAAAATAAGATTTGATTTCATCATCAAATTTTAGAGGGAAAAAAGAAAAAACTACTTTTTGAACTCGTATTTTCAACTTATCTCCCAAATTTTTTACTCAAATTTCGAGCGGGAATACTCGTTGGATGAAAAATTTAATTCCTCATCCAAGGATCACCAATGTTGCATACTTTCGATGGACCCTGCTACACGAAAAATGAGAAATACATGAAAAGCATGATTGCAATCACGTTTTTTCATGTATTTCTTATTTTTCGTGTAGCAGGGTCCATTGAAAGTAGGCAACATGGGTGCTCCTTGGATGAAGAATTAAAATTTTCATCCAATGAGTACTTCCGCTCGAAATTTGAGTAAAACCTTTGGGAGATAAGTTGAAAATACGAGTTGAAAAAGTAGTTTTTTTATTTTATTTATTTTTAATATTTTTACCATTTTACTTAAAAAATGGTGAATCATCCCCCATGGCTCACATCATCATATTGAATCCTCTTGGTTCTTATAAAGTTTATTTTGGTTGTACATTTTTCTTAGGAGGCCCATTTTAGATCTCAAAATTCCCCTAATGATTATGAACATGATAATTTAATTCCTCAACTTGGCGAAATTGACTCAAGTTTGCATAAAAATTTTGAAAGTCATTGTAAAAAGCATCTTGTTCAATGTAATTTTCATTTAAAACATAAGTATTCTTGAGTAAAGTAGCTGCATTAATAATAGGCCTAGAAAGAATATCAGCAACCTTGTTGATTAGGAGTTCATAAAATTTTCTCAAAATTCAAAGTTACAGGATTAGATTGAAACTAGGATGGTTGCATAGATCTCATCTTTCTGATTCTGGCACCATCAATGATTCAAAAAACCGATATCGTATGAGGAAGATATTTCGTTCTGATCAAATATGACGGAAACGAGAGTATCGAGACGCGATTCTATTGAGGATAAAAAAGTTGTGTGCAGGTGGAACGGACAGTCGTGATCCAGTCAACAGTGAGGGATGAACGGATCACATCGCATCGGCAATTTTTGTATTTACAAGTTAAGATGTCGCAAGCTAAATGATATAAGTTGCGATGTGAAGTGGCTATGTGTCGGGGAGGGTCCCAGCACTATCGCACTTTGTAGGCAATATGGTTTAGTCTTTAATGGTGTAGACTTAAACCTGTGGGAGGCCGATATGTGATATCCTAAAAGTCCCGATTGGAGATAAGTTAATTTTTGCGGTTTGCGAAATCGCCAAATCGCATACTTTACGTTATAAGTATTGTGCAATCTATGGTAATTGTTATATCTTGCGATGCGATGAAGAGTGGCCATGTGTCGACACAACGCTCTAGCGCATACCGCATATGATACAGGATGACTTTAAGGAGGAAAGGTAAATCCTTGAAACGCCGAAGTGCGATAAGTCGTGGATGTTGTGATGCGACATCGTCATCGCAACTTTGCATCAACAATTTTATTATTTAGCATGAATGTTATTTGCTATATTTTGTAACATGTGATGTCAGAAAAGCTCTGAACTGCGATATGGTTTGGGGGTTGTATATTACGATGAGTTAAGGATTGCCGACAAAGATTTGGTTAAAAACTGTTGAAGTTAAGATAAAGTGACCACTGTTGAAAAGATTTCGTATGTATGTGGGCCATAACCCGCCAGTGTTCCTCGAAAGACATCAAAAAACCATAGACCACCATTTAACTGCAGTCAGGAGCAAAGGTTTTGTTAACTGTCGAGATCACTAATGGTTGGGGGTGCGCATGTGGCCACTTCCCTAACCATAATATTTATTGCGCGGCTTAGTAGGCAAAGCGGATAGGGGCACACAAAATTTGGCGATCAACCCTAATTTAACTCTAGTTAACTGGATTTCTCCACATTTAGTGGAGTTTTCCTAGGAGATATTGGGCAAAAGGTGTAGGAGGCTCAATTTTCGACCATTCTGAGTCTATGAAGAGTCATTCTTGACTAATTGGAGCATTCTGAAGTCATTGGTGTAGAGAAAACAACGATTAGAGCATTGTGACTATATGTAATAGCAAAATTTTGAGCATAATGAAATATGGACAAGCCATTGGGAGTTGGACTAGTAGATGTATCCTAGGAGGGGTGCACTGCTTCATCATTCCTGGTGTGTAAACTTCACGTGGTGACTTATTTCTCTATTTTACATTGTTTTTCAGTGTTATTTAGACTTATTTTATGCTTTTAATTCACTAAATTTCATACATAATTCATGGAAAAACTCCTTCATCCTTATGAAAACTAATGAACCAATTATGCATGTGTTTTTAAAACTGAAAGACCCTTAACATAACAAAACTAACACAGTCATTTCAGATCAAATGGTATCAGAGCTAGAGTTTTTCTCTAGTGTTGTTTAGTGCAAATTATTGTTTAACTGTTTGCAAGTTTTAGATGCTTACAAGGCTCAAGCTCAAAAGGGGAGAAAGCAAACTGGTGGAAGTAGGAGGGTCTCAAAAGGAGCCAAAGCAAAGGAGAGAAAGATTGCCACAATCTCCACCACCTAGTTCACCTCCTAAAGAAGCAGAAGCTCCATTAAGCATGCCTCATGAGGAAGGAGAAATTCATGAAGAAGTTGAACCTAAGGAAGAAGAAGGAGTGTTTAGGAAAGAATTTCTTGACATGACTGAGATGGTTAGAATTATTTATCAAGAAAGGAATCAGAGACTATAAGGAGAAGGATCTAAACTCCAAAAGGAAGGACAGGGATCTTCAGGAGGTCAACATGATGAAGACAAGTCAAATAAGGGAAATGGAGGAAATGGAGGCAATGGAGAGCCACCATCTTCACCCTCATCATCATCATTATCATATTCTACCTCTTCTTCAGTACATCAGCCACACAAGTCCAAGAGCATTCGTAAATCTCCCTTATTAAAACTTGATTTTAAGTTCGAATTGCCAGTTTTTAGTGGTGAAGTAAATGCACACAAGCTAGATAATTGGATTCGACAATTGGAGGTCTATTTAAGAATACAGAACCTTTAAGATGATGATACAAAAATTCAATTAGCTTCTTTGAGAATGGAAGATGCAGCACTTGTTTGGTGGGAAGCCAAGACATGAGAGGAAATCAAGAAACATGGTAAGATTATTCTATCATGGTCATATTTTATTGTTGCTATTAAAAGAAAGTTTTATCCATTAGTTCATATGAAAAAAGCCATCATGAACTGGCAGAAATTTAGGCAATTAAAGGGATAAAATGTGAAAGAATACACCCAGCAATTTAGGAGAAGAGCTCTTTTATTAGGGCTGGATTTCAGAGCCAAGACACTTTGCTAAAGTACATAGGAGGCTTACATAACTACCTAAAACATATTGTTCTCATGTTTAATCCTAACAGTCTAGATGAATTTTGTGGCCTGAATTTGTGTTCAGGCCACACATCTAGAAGCTAGAGGGAAGAACATTCCTGAAGATGGTAGGAAGAAACCTTTTAAGGGTAAAGCCAAGGAGAAAACCCCAAAAGGTAAAAACAAAAAGAATGCATCTGTTAAGAAAGAGGGAGAAAAAGTGACTTGTAAACATTGTTCAAAAGAAGGCCATGATGAAACTCATTGTTGGAAATTACATCCAGAATTGAGGCCAAAGAAACCCAATAACAAAGGGGAACATAAGACTGCTACTACAACTCAACATGACTTAGGGTATGATTCTGGTGATGAGACTAAAATTACAACCATGGGGTTGAAGAACATGAAGGGAAAAGAAATTGAAACTAAACCTAGTACCAGTACATCAAACTGTCACATAAACACTCCAAATGAAGAAGAGAGAATGGAATTGTTTCATGTGAGGGTCATATCCAAGCATACCAAGATTGACACATTGTTTGACAGTGGGTCACAAGCAAACTTAATCTCTGAATATTTGGTCAAAAAACTTAACCTTGAGACCATACCACATCCAAACCAGATCCATTGGGTTGGATTTATGAGGATGCAAATCTATAGGTTACAAGGAAATGTATATTGAGGTTTGCAATCACTGCAAGCTTTGTTGACACAGTTGAATTAGATGTGTTTCCTCTTGACATAACTGGTATATTATTAGGAAGTCCTTACTTGTATGACAGGAAAACGATCTTCTATCGCCATGAGAACAAGTATCATTTATTCAAAGATGGCAAGGAGTTAATTGTTAGAGCACACCGCAAGAAGACATATATTGTTTGGTAAATGTTGGACAGGTAAAGAGGTTGGTAAATTCAAGTAAGAATTTTGTTCTTCTTATGATTAAGCCCAAAGCTGATATTAATCATGAATATTTTGAGGATGTGATCCTAAGTTGAAATCATAATTATATGATGTGGTTAATGGGCATCATGAGATATTTCAGGAGCCAACATGATTGCCTCCAAAAAGGGAAATTCAACATGAGATTTAGTTGCAACAAAATTGTCCTCTTCTAAACATCAGTATGTATCACATTTCGATAATGCAGAATGCTAAAGTAAAGAGGCAAACCAAAAATATGTTGGATAAAGGTATCATAAGGCCAAACACCTCGCCATGTGGTTCACCGATAGTCTTGATACCAAAGAAATATGGGACTTGGTGCATGTGTGTAGATTTTCGAGCTTTGAACAAAATTACGGTAAAAAATCATTACCCACTCCAAAGAATAGATGATTTTCTTGATCGACTGAAAGAAGAAATTTTTTTCACTAAGTTATATTTACAAAGTGGATATCATCAAGTAAGAATTGCAGAAAGTGAAAAATGCATTCAAAACCAAACAAGGACTCTTTGAGTGGCTAGTTATGCCTTTTGCTTTATGTAATGAACCAGAAACTTTTATGCGGGTTATGGATAATGTTTTGCGACCATTCCTTGATGAATTTGTTATTGTGTACTTAGATGAAATTTTGATTTTCAACAAAACAAGAAAAGATCATGCCTTGCATGTAAATAGAGTGCTTAATATTTTGAAGAAAGAGAAATTGTTTCTTAAGATGTCAAAATGTGAGTTTGGAAAGACTTCTTTGGTCTATTTGGGACATATTGTAGGAGGAGGAGAATTGAGGATTGATCCTTCAAAAGTGGAGGCCATTGTAAATTGGCCCACACCCAAAACAGTTACCGAGGTAAGAATTTTCTTAGGTGCAACTCAATATTGGAGGAAATTCATTAGTAACTTTTCCTCCATCGCAGCTCCTATGCATGCAGTGACAACTGTGAAGAACGGCCTCCAATGGAGAGGCAAACAACAACAAGCTTTCAAAGCTTTAAAAGACAAAATCAGGTCAGCTCTAGCCCTTGCACTACCAAATTTGAGACAACCATTCGAGATACAAATCTATGCTAGTGACTATACCATGGGTGTAGTCCTTTTGCAACATGGTAAGCCTATCACCTTTCATTCATAAATTTTAATGGTGTTGTGACTAATTATCCTACATATGACAAAGAACTATATGCGTTGGTACAAAGTGTCAAGAAGTGGAAATACTAATTGATGGGTAAAGAGACTATTGTACACACATATCACCAACCATAATAGTACTTGTAGTTGCAAACAAAATTGCAGCAATCAAGACATTTCAGGTGGATGGGATTTCTTCAAAAATTTCAGTTGATTATAAGGTACAAAAAAGGTACTTTCAATAAAGTTTCATATATGAATTCAAGACCAATCATTAGTGCTTCTACTTTACTCAAAAATGATTATGTTGTACATGAGAGTTACATAGAACAATATGCACATGACGTTGATTTCAAAGATGTGTATGCTAGTTTGAGTGAAGGGAATCAAGTTGAAGAAAAAGATTATCACATGCATAACAATTTGTTGTTTCATTTGGGAAAGCTATGTATTCCACAAGGAGAGAGGCTAAGTGTCATGAGAGAAGCTCATTCTTCTCGTATTGCTGGACACTTTGGGATAGAAAAACAGTGGCGCATCTACAGAGGTATTGTTATTTGATGCAGGGGCATTAGATTCGAAAAATACTTTGTATTTTATTAAACCTAGGGGGTCTTATGTTTTTTATAGAATATTGATTTATGTAAATATTAATGGGTTTTTAGAGTGATTTTAATTAATTAATTGTGAGGATTTGTTAATATTCCCAAGTGATTAGGGAATATGACAGAAATTAGATTTTATATATTCAAGAATTAATTATGAAGCCTAAGTTAGATTTGGTTTCAAAATTTTAGGGATAAAATCTAAATTGTACGGGTGTTGAGATATTTGAGGACTTTGTTGAGTTATTGAAAGGATTTGAACCTAAATTGGTTCAGCATTATTGTATAAATGTAATAAGCCTAAAAGGCAAAAGGCAGTTCATGATAAAGAGAGAGTGTGAATAGAGAAATAGAGTATAAAGCAAGGTTTTTTGCTTGGAAGTCTTCGGGCAGATTGTAAATGTGGCCACTGGTTGAAAATTAGGCCAAGGAGGAAGAATATTGACGTAAGTATTGTGTATTAATGCAGAATATGATTTTCTGAAGTTTATGCCATTATTGAGTTTTTTTTTATTGAATCAATTCTGAAAAGAAAGAATACCTATGTAAGACCATGTGAATCGAACTATATGTTCAATGTGTTGAGGAAGGGTTCGATTCCATTTAATTTCCTGAGTTATTATGCTATTGAGGGATCTGAACAGTTAATTTCCGTGTGAAGAACCAACTCATTCCTTGAAGCTATGATTGAGTTACACGCTTTGATAAAACCTGTATGTTGAGGATTCTGGTTTTTTTGGGGGAATTCATTTGATATTGGTGAAATCTGTGTTTGATATTTCTGAATGAAAATCGACGAAGATTCTATTGGTATAATTGATATCAATTTTTCTATTAAATTCACAAAAAAGAAAGCATTGAAGACTGAATTTGAAGGCATTTAAAATCTGTGTGAAGAGGAAATCAAGGTAATTCTAAAACTCTGCGTTTGAATTGAAGGGAACGCTAATTCCAATTGATAAATTTTGATTTGTATGCATCGATACCAATTTTTGTATCAAACAAGTCGAACTTCAGGGTTTTAATACAACCAGACTCAAAATTTGAGATCGAGCAGGATAAAGCTATGCGTTAATATAACATGGATGCATTGCTTGATGTTGAATTGTGTCATTATATAAATGATCTGGTGTGGTCGAAGGCGTAGAGCTGTGAGAATGGAACTCCAAATTGAAGTTATCAATGTTTACAGATTGCAATGGTATTAAACAATAAAGCAGTTGATTGAATAAAAAGACAACGATGGCTCAATTTAAATGCATAAGTAATTCAGTGTTAAGTTGAAAACCGTAGGATGGAATTGAATCCGTTGGAAATCAAAAGGATTGAATTTGGTCGAAGACTTAAATTAAAGGAAATCGATGATGTTTGAAGTTCTGTTTGTAGCGTTTTGAAATAACGCGATTTCTAGTGAAAGATCTGAAAAGTGAATGCGTTGGAAGGATGCTAAATGCAAGGTATGAACAATATTTCTTTGAGATGAAAATTGTTAATTGAACATTTGAATGATGTGGGATCAAACAAATTTAATGGTTGCTGAATTCTTAAATGTTTTATAACATTTGATTTGAAAAATAATATGCCAAGACCTTTCATTTAAGTGCAAATATTTATATGGGTTGGACGTATGCTAAATGGGAAGCTGTGGCACATTTAAATGAAGTTTTGTAAACTTCAAATGTTGGTTTAAGCTCCTTTGAGGTGAGGACAAGTTTGAACCTTTGATTTACGGAAATGTTTGAATGTTCATGAGGTATGGAATTCCAATGGTTTTATAATCATCGTTTTATTTTGTAAAAGTAAAGCTTGAGGCAAGAGATATTGAGTCTAAGTGTTATGATAAAAATAAGGTTCTGCATGAAATTTTGGAACTGGGTTGATTGTTTGGTTTTTAATAACCATGAGTTTAGGAAGTTAGCTTCCGCAGATTTGTAAGTTTGCCCAGCAAGAGAATTTAATTGGCATGAAACTGGAATTGCATTTTTATATGCATATGATGATAGAGAATGTGGGTTTGGCGGGTTTGCCCGCCATCATTATTAGCCTCGCATGATAGATAGTGTGTCACGTTTTATAAGAGGTTGTTCTATGTGTGCAAGAAGTAAGCCTAGTAATAGGAATCTTTGATTGTACACGCCACTACCAGAACCATCAAGGCCATGGGAGAGAATCTCCATGGACTTTTTTGGAGGTCTACCTATGTCAAGAAAGCAACATGATTATCTTTTTGTAGTTGTGGATAGATTCAATAAAATGTGTATACATATGCCATATAAGAAGACCATTACTGCTGAACATACTGTTGAACTTTATTTTCAAAATGTTTGGGTTCAATTTGGATTGCCCACTTCTATTGTTAGTGATAGGGATTCCAGGTTCATTGGGAATTTTTGGTCAAATCTATGGATAATGATGGACACAAAAATGAAAGAGAGTACAATTTTTCATCCAAAAACAGATGGAGAAACCGAAGTGGTGAATAGAACAATTCTGCATCTATTGAGAGGATATTGCAGAAAACATCCTAAGTTGTGGGATGAACAACTGCATTACATTCAGCATGCTTACAACCGAGCAAAGCACTCTTCAACACAAACCTCACCTTTTGAAGCATGCTTTGGGTATTTTCCAAAATCGCCATTATACTTCATCTTTGGGAAGGATGTTGCAATTGATGGCCATAGTGATATTGATAAGGCTCAAAATTTCATTGAGTAAATTCAGATGATACATCAACAAGTTCAAGAACAGCTTGAGAAAAGTCAAAGAAAATACAAAGAGAGGCATGACAAACACTGGTTTGATCACAAGTTTCAAGAGGGCGGTGAGGTATGGTTGCACATTAGCAAAGAAAGGATGCAAGGGGAAGGTAAAAAACTCAAACCCATTCACTATGGTCCTTTCAAGATCATAAAAAATGTTGGTAATAATGCATTCCAACTTGATTTTCCTTCTTACATGCAAATGCATTCAGTTGCTAATGTTGAAAACTTACGCTTATATGAGCCTCCTTTAATCAATTATCAAGGAAGTGATTTTCAACTACCTTTTATTGAATATTTCTCGCCAGAATTTCTGGATGAGCTCAGAGAAGATACAATTCTTGACAGGAGGATAAGAGCATCAAAGATGGAAAGTGTTGACTACCTTCAAGTTAGGCTCAAAGGCACTAAACCAAGCAAGGAAAAATGGATGGAGATTGGAAAGGTGAGGGAGTTGTACCCTCATCTACTGAACATGTAATCAATTCTTTTGGGGTCTAAAAGCTTCCCAATGGGGAGGAATGATCAGGAGTTCATAATTTTTTCTCAAAATTCAAAATTACAATATTGGATTGAAACCAAAATGGATGCGTAGATATTGTCTTTCTGATTTCGGCATCGCAAATGGTTCGAAAAATCGATGTCGTATGAGGAAGATATTGCATTTCGATCAAATATGGAAGAAACTGGAGTATCAAGATGCAATTCTATTAAGGATAAACAAGTTGTGTGCAGGTGGAATAGACGGCTGTGATCCAGTCAACAATGAGGGATGAACGGATCACATTGCATCAACGATTGTTGTATTTACAAGTTAAGATGTCACAAGCTAAATGATATAGGTTGCGATGCAAAGTGGCTACGTGTCGGGGAGGGTCCCAGCACTATCACACTTCGCAAGCGATATGGTTTAGTCTTTAATGGTGTAGACTTAAACCTGCAGGAGGTTGATATGCGATATCCTAAAATTCCTGATTGGCGATAAGTTAATTGCTGCGGTTGCGAAATCGCCAAATCACAAACTTTACGTTATAAGTATTGTGAAATCGGCGGTAATTGTTATATCTTGCAATGCAATGAAGAGTGGTCACGTGTCAACACAACGCTCCAGCGCATGTCGTATATGATACATGATAATGTTAAGGAGGAGAGGTATATCCTTGAAACGCCGAAGTGCGATAAACCATGGATGTTGCGATGTTGCGATGCGACATCGTCATCGCAACTTCGCATAGGAAATTTATTTATTTAGCATGGATGTTATTTGTTATATTCTGCGACATACAATGTCAGAAAATATCTGAACTACGATATGGTTTGGGGGCTGTATGTTGCGTGGAGTTAAGGATTGTCGACAGAGATTTGGTTAAAAATTGTTGAAGTTAAGATAAAGCGACTGCTGTTTAAATGCTTTTGTATGTATGTGGGCCATAACCCGCCAGTGATCCCCGGAAGACATCAACAAACCACAGTCCTCCATTTAATTGTAGTCAGGAGCGGAGGTTCCGCTAACCGTCAAGACCACTAACGGTTGGGGGTGCACATGTGGCCACCACCCTAACCATGATATTTAATAATAGGCGGAGCGGATAGGGGCGCGCCAAATTTGGTGTTCAGCCCTAATTTAACTCCACTTAACTGGAGTTCTCCACATTTAGCGGAGTTTTCCTACGAGATATTGGGCAAAAAGTGTAGGAGGCTCAATTTTCGACCATTATGAGTGTATGAAGAGTCATTCTTAACTAATTAGAGCATTTTGAAGTCATTGGTGTAGAGAAAACAACCATTAGAGTACTGTAACTACATGTAACAGAAACATTTTTAGCATAATGAAAGATGGACAAGCCATTGGGAGCTGGACCAGCAGATGTAGTCCAGGAGGGGTGAACTGCTTCATCATGCCTATTGTGTAAACTTCATGTGGCGACTTATTTCTCTATTTTACACTGTTGTTCAGTGTTATTTAGACTTATTTTATGCTTCTAATTCACTAAAGTTCATCTATAATTCATGGAGAAACTCCTTAATCCTTATGCAAACTAATGAACCAATTATAAACATTTTTTTAAAAGCGAAAGACCCTTAGCACAGAAAAACTAATACAGTCATTTCAGATCACTTGTTGTATATATTTTTCTTATACCTGATGACCAAGTGGAATTGTTGCAAGAATACCATCCATGGAAAGTGCCTTGACTGTTGCAATTTGGTATATGATTGCAAGTTACAACGGTTGGTGATCGTGAATGATGGTTTCCTTTCCCATAAAATAATCCATATAATCTAAGTTGAGATCACATATGGTTGGTCATTTGTGCATAATCTAAGTTGTGAATATAATTATATTTTTTTAACTGATAGTGTGCATGCATATCATTTGTTCATCATCAAAAAATAAATATCATCTCATGATTGTTTGGGTTCATAAAAAAATGTGTCTCAAGGAAAAAATGAAATTTGAAATCGATTCGTATAGGAACATAGTATAGTCCAACAATTACATATATTATATCCTAAAATAAAACAGTCGGTAGTAGTATTTTTGCGTGTAAAAGACTAATATAATCAAAATTGCTGACGAAACTACAAAAAAAGACCAAAAAGTGCTCATGGAGGTTGCTAGTCAGCCTAAATTCCTGCCCGCCTGGTCGAGAAATGCATGAAGGCATCATTGTGATATTTTGTAATATGTCAAAGATTTTTCCTATGTCAAGGAAGCTTTATATATATATATGACAATTTATGCATATAAAATTAGTAAATTATTTATTTTATAAGCACTTTTACAGTATGATTAAAGTAAACTTCATGCTTGTGATTAAAGAGTCCCAAATCTCTGGGAATACTTTGCGTTGCTTGAATAAAACTCACATTTCTCTCATTTCTAAGAAGCAAGATGGGAACGTATTTGCGCACTACAAAACAATATCATGTTGCAATGTCATCTACAAACTAATGGTAGAAGTTATCATTGTTTGTCTAAAATTTATTTTGACTGTTATTTCAAACTAGTAATTTGAATTTTCGCAAGGAATAAAAATTCATGATACAATGAGCATTGGATAAGAGACCATCCACTTAGATAAAACTAGTAAAAGATTTGTTATGGTAGTGAATATTGATTTATCAAAATAATATGACAAGGGGAGTTGGATAATTATGAGTTTCGTCTTGATCGAAGTGGGTTTTGAACTATAGGTGGTCAATTGGATCATGGGGTGCCTCAAGTTTTTTAATTTGTTATTCTCATTAATGGAGTTCCTTCTCATTTTTTGGTGTTACAAGAGGATTGAGGAAGGGGTGCTCTTGGACACCACTTCTCTTCTTGATTGTTGCAGAGGACCTTAAAAAACTCATCTGCCAAGAAAAGAGTTTTGAATCATATTTAGGTATTGTGGTGACTCCAATGGCAGTCATCACACATTATTTTTTCATGGACGATGTCCTTTGCTTCATAGATGGCTCATTGGAAGAAATTAGAATGTTTAGAACAATATTGTCCCACTTTTGTATTTCTACAAGTATGGGGATAAACTAAGATAAGTCAATTTTCCTATATTCTTACAATTATGGGCCTTGCCTCTTTTCTCTAGAGGAATACTTTTCATTTCCTCATAGGGAGATAGACATGCGATTCAAATACTTGGGTTTTTTATTTAAGCCTAATGGTTATCATATTTCAAACTAGCCATGGCCTATCAAAAAAGGAGTCTCAAATTGCAATTTTCATTAACCATTCTGTATTAAAGGGTGTTAGATTAATTTTTGTTAGGTTTGTTTTGGATAGGTTCCCTATATATTGGATGTCAATTGCATCCATTCCTTAGAGCTCCATCTTGAGGCCAATAAAGGAGACATATTTCAATTTCCCATGGCATGGAACAAAGGGTTCTCCTATCCCCCACTAGAAAGATGGAATAAGATTACCTCTCTTAAGTCCTTGGGAGGGTGGGGCTTAAAAAATATCTTTCATTTTGGTATACTCTAGCAACAAAATATGGAGCCTTTAGCAATTAACGAGGGCCTATGGGGATGACTTATGAAGTAAAAACACCTTCAAAATCAATCCATGTTTGAATGGTTTTATGTAGAAAATAAATATGTGGTAGGCTCTATTTTTTGGAAAGCCTTGGTGAGTCTTTCGTGATGATTAGGAATTGGGTATTATGGAAAATTGGAAATGGTTCAAATATTCGATTCGGGAAAGATACATGGGTTGGCATGGAAGATCACTATATTTTATTTGAAAATCTTGGATGCATCATGAATGAGGCAAAAAATTTTTCTCTGGCTAATGCCAAGTCACAGTAGCCACAACCTATTGGCTCATCAGGCTAGAAAATTGCTCATTGGGGCTAGAAGGAAGGCTGGTTGTGGAATGGAAGGATTTTACATATCATTAATCTTCATGTTTTATCATGCTCTGAGAGGATGTGGAGGACACCCTTCCCTGGTCCAAAAAATTGGTCACATGTTTATTCTCAACAAAAAATGGCTATAAAGTTGTCAAGTATGTGTTATATTCTTTCCATGATCATTTCCACTCATTGCTACATTACATCGGGGGTTCGCAGGGGGCGGCAACATCCCTTGCCTTGGGGTTTGTAGGGGGGCAATCTTTTTTATATGCGCACCCGCCCATGGCTTTGTACATGGTTTTTTGTGCATGGTTTGAGGTATGATGGTTTTTCCCATGGTATTTTGTAGATCCGGTCAAGGGAATTATGATTATGTTCTAATCCAGGACTAATGGATTTGAGTTTATGAATGCTTCGACATATATATAATATATGTAACATTGAAAGAAATATAATGAAAAATCAATCTAGTTTTCCCGATTTTGAGTTCCAGGAGAAAAAACTTTGTGTATATTTTATGTTCTTACATTGTATATTTTCCGTTTTTTTAGGAATTTATTTGCACATAATTTATGTTCAAGATTAAAATATGCAAAATTCTGGTGTGAAGATTAATATTTAATGTCACAGATATCAAATTTTGATGGACAAAATTGTAGAAATTCCATGCACCATTCAAGTGAAAAATATGTTTCTGGTTGGTGGCAAACAATAAGCTTCTTACATTGGATGATTCCAAGAAGTGAGACTGGATTAGTTGAATTGTCGACTATGTAAATCCAACTTGAATCTATTCACTATTGGCAGAAATCAAAATTATATACTTTTTTAATCGTCTAACCTGAAAGAATTAATAAATAACAAACCATTAATGTAACAAACAAAATCTAAATAATTTCATCTATTTTTATAAATTTGAATTTAAAATACTTCTTATTAACATTTATAAAAACCTATTTTAATTTATTAACAATGAGACAAAAATAATCCCCATATGCGAGTGAAAAGTAAGGCGAGGAGGTGCCATGGGGCCGCCATGAGGATGGACACTCGGCGGCTCCACGTGCTAAGACTTTGGGAGGAGCTCCTTCATAATGCCTGGCATGAGGGAGTCTTTACTCCACCCTACGCCACCCTGTCGTTGACGTACCAGGACTGCAATCCTTTAATGCAGCCAGCCATGGCCATTTATTCCACCACCTTGGCTCTTAATTGCGCTCTCAGTCTTGCCCGCTCGCTCCTTGTGTGTTTCTCTGTTGTCCCTCCTCGGTCTCTAGTGCACTGCTCCTACTTGCCCAAGCCCGGAGCTCTCGTTAGCCGTCTCCCTCCTCAGAAGAGTAATTCTGTCTCCAACTGGTCAGGAGACTCGCCCCCTTGGACAATCATGCCGCGGCGTCACAGGCAGCATTGCCGGAGAGCTAGTGGGCACGACCAACCTACTCGTCCTTCTTACCCTCCCCTCTCGTTCTCCCATGGGCGTGAAATGAACCTCTCCCTTGACTGGAACGAATTTGCCAGCTCTCCCCCTGTCAACTTGAATAACCAGCTTTCTCTGCAGCTCCCTGCTTCGACTCCTTCATCCCCCTCCCTCCGCGGCAAAAAACAAGGCCGCAAGTCCACCATCTCCCCTGAACACGCCTTCACCCCGTGCAAGTTGAAAGCCCTTCCGGTGCAAAGTGCAACCAACGGTAGTAGCAACTTTGGTGATTCAAGAGGCAACAATGGTAGCGGTTCGGAATTGGACGTGGGGGGCTGCTTGGACTTGAACACAGGTGGCCCCTCCCAGCAATAGGCAGACCCTCGCCCTACGGATAACGTGGAGATATCGGGCTCTCCTGCTTCACCGTGCCAGCTGCCTGATGTGCACGCGTTACGCTTTGGGATGGAGGAGGTTGGTTATGTATGCAGGATCATCGAGGAGCTTCCAACATCCAGTGATAAGCATGCAGGTCTTCCTTAGGACTTTATTTTCATCTCTTCGCGGATTACTCATGTTTAAAAATGTTTTTCTTTGGCTATTGTGTATAATTTTGCAAAAGGTTTCTGCTGGTTTCCCACCATGGTCAGCAGCATTTTTTGAACCTCGAAGGACTGGTTTCCCCAGCAGAGACAGTCCAACATTTGCTAGAATTCTCTGGACTCTTCCTTGTGGCTTGAACTTGTTCAATCCTGAGGATGCGACTTGTAACCTTTTGTTTTATATGATCTAATAGAATTAGCCATACTTGGAAAAAAAAAAAACAAAAATACAATGAGATAAAAATAATAAAATTTCCCAAACAAATATCATTTTAAATCAACATATTATTTTAAATTAACATTTTATTTTGTTTAGAATAAAATAAAATGAAAGACGTCATCAATATTACCATTTGAAATTCCTACGATTTAAAAGATGTGAAGATGTTCGTTATGCGAACACGTGTTGGAGTCGGAGACAGAAAAACACAAAGGGGGCGTGGACGTCGATCTCGCAAGTAAAGTTACAGTATTTTGACCGTGGCAAAACTTCATAAATAAATTAAAAAGCAAACGTTGGAAAAGTTATGGTGTTTTTTCCATTCTGATTACGTGGCAAATGTTCCCGTTCATTGGTCGATCCTTACAATTTACAAATGTGTTAAATAATTTGCCACGGGAGAAAACGCGGAGTGAAAAACAGGACTGAATGATGGTTCTTTAACTCCAATACCGATCTCGTTGACGTGGCTCAGACGTGCCCAGTGTTTGTTGACGTGGCGTCGTCGTGAGCAAATAACCTAACTTCCGTGAACGTGTTTGCCACGCACTTTAGAACGAAGTTGTTTACTTACCATGTAGAATAGCTTGGACATAGCTTGGACAGCAGTTTTAGTTTTTTTTGGAATCTAGTAAACTAAAATTCAAAAAATGAGGTAGTTGGAGTGTTTGGAATCTATTTTTGATAATGAAAATAGATTCAGCACTATCAAAAATCTTTGGGACACTCAAAATACTAAAATTTAACAACGGTTAACAAAATTGTAGACAAATTTTTGCCAAATTTTTTCAAAATCATTACCAGATTCTGAACCATTTCACTGTTTGTTTAGACTACGCGCTTTAGAACTCGCATAGTCAACGATTGGACGGCGGAGACGAGGGAGAGAACGTCAAGACGATTTGCACCGTCCAATTTGAAGAATGACATTTGGTGTAGCTCGATCTTTACTCACAGGATAATGGCGAATAATATAAACCTCGCAGCATGCATTCGCACACCAAATGGAGAGTACTGCAGATTCCGTACGCCGATTGCCACAACGTCTTCAAATTTTGAACACTATTTGCAAGATTTTGACTCGGGAGTCGGCGTGCCTTTTTCCTTGGCGTTTACAGCACCAGCTGCGCTGCACCATTCTAATTCTTGTTCCACTCGAAATTCGACAGAAAGTACCTTTTTCTACTCGTTTTGCGCAATCTTGTTTCATTTTTTTCGTTCAATTTCGTGCATACGTGGCGGGACATGGCCATGGCAGCAAACTCCAGGAGGATTCGGCGTTTGTCGAAACAGATATTTGGAAGCTAATTGCGCAAAATGTAATTTGATCCACTGGAATTTTGTGTTCCGCTGGTGATTTTTCCCAGCCGGTCGTTAGGCCTTAGGCTTGCAGCTGTATCATGTGTTCTTTTCCGCTTCGGACTTTGAAAATTTGGAATTTCTACTTTCTGGCTGCTATTCAGCTTTAACTGTGATCATTCTGACAGCTTGATTTAAAAAGAGGTTTTTAGTAAAGATTGAAAACGAGACTTAAATGTCCAGGAAGAAAACTTATATTAGTGGCGAACTCTTTAGAACTTAATTAATGGGAGTTTATTTATCAAAGATTATGGTTAAGGTCTGATATCCATATCATTGAATCCTCGAAATCTTAAATGCACATTTATTTCTTAGAGATGGCGCAAACAATTTTTCTAAAGCCTTTTCAAATTACCTTTAATATATGTCTTTCTCATGTCTCACGAGAAAACTGTAAATGTTGAAATTTCGCTTTATTTTGTGGGAATATAATTTTCTAATGTGAGTTTTGTTCAAAAGATGTTCTTCTACTGCCATTGTTTTGTCATTTTTACCATTTCAATTAATATTGTGATATCTACTCTATTTTTGCGGTGTCTTATTCTTGACTATATGGCTATGGCAACAATTACTTTTAAGTATATTAGGGTTTTTTTCCAAATTTATGCTTTTGTGATCCATCATATAAATTATAAAAATTTTTTTGGTAATAATCACATGCAATGGAACATAAATAAAAAATATAATATATAATTAAAAATAGATAAATATAATAAATAAATAAATAAATAAGAAAAAAAAAGGAGGAAGTCAAACTAGCCTAACGGCTAGTTAGCCATCTCTACATCTATTTAAGTTTAATGTCATGATCTGATCTCTCACCTAATCGTGATGATGAACCACACTAGTTGGTTCAAAACGCGTCATTACAATTTATATTAGAATTATTCGAATTTCTTAGAATCATTACAAAGATATGGCGACAATTACTTGAAGTATTTCAGGTTATTTGAATTTCTTAGAATTATTATAGAAATATCGAAGAGAATACATTCACATCACTTGAATATAATCAGACGGATCTTAGGATATCTGTGTACATTGAGATAATTTGAGATCTGTGTACTAAGCCTTCGTTTTCCTGTACATCAACATTGCAGAAATTTAAATAAGATATATTGTTAAATAATATACTTATAAACTAGAAATTATTTCATAAACGAAATGGTCTCTTTTTCATAGAATCAATTTTGTAAATTTTAAATAAGATATATTGTTGAATAATATAAATATAAACTAGTAGTTACTTCATAAATAAAATGGTCCCTTTTCCAAAAATCAATTTTGTATAAAAATTTATAGATTTTTAAAAATTCTAAGTTTAAAACCAATTTTATCCAAAAACATGGTAGAGAGATCATAAGTTTGAGTTGTGAACTCTCCACAATGCAAGTGTCCTAAATGTCCTAGAAAAATTTCAAAGTGCTAAATTTACATAAATATATATAATAAAAAACCCAATTTAAATAATACATTTGACGGAAAAAATGCATCCAATTCCTAATTAAAAAAAATCCAAAAACATTTAAACAACGCTATTATTATAAAATATTATTTCATTCTTCAACCTTTTAACTTAATCAATTACCCCACACATTATTTTAAAATATTAATGGACTTTTCATAATTGCAGCCATATTTGTTTGTGTAATTTTCAAAACATTTTGTAAATACTAAATATTGAATGCAGTTACAAAATGTAGATTTCTAATGGTTTAAATATTGAGGAAAATGTATTAATTTTACCATCTTTATTATTTTCAGCTTACTATTTAAATGAACATTACAATTACATTTTTAATTAAAAAAAATTAAATCATGTTTTTTAATCAAAATAAAAATTAAAATAAATCATATTTTTTAATAAAAATAAAAATTTAAATTATGATTTTTTTTAAGATTAATTAAAATTTTACTGAATAAAGTTTTTAGGACATAGCATAGACCGTGACAAAGTGCTCTATAAAGATACTAAGTAGTGAAAAAGTCACTTGTTAAAAATTTTGTGGTAAAAAAATACAATCCTGCCAAAAGTGGTTGTTGCCCACACTTAAACCGTAAAATTATATAAATAAAAAACTTACCCAATTTAATTATAAATTGAGTTTAGTGTATTTTAAAATTGGGGTTTTGCACCACCTCGTTTAACTTTCTCCAAGTTTCATTAACATCATAGGGGGCAACCCACCACAATCGTGATTGCATTTCTATATTTACATGCACAATAAATGCACTAGTTTTTGTTATCAAATAATGATTGGGTATAGCTTATTCATATTATTAATAGGATAAATTTATTATCATATAATTATTAATAGGATACATAGTGTAAATCACTCTGTAATATTTTTTGTTTTTAAACTTATGTGGTGATATTTTTTAAAGAGCTCTCGGATTATCTACAATACTAAGGAACGAGTGTTGACGTTTCAAATCCAACGGGGATCTATCATCGGGACTTTCTCAATCACTTTGTAACATGTAAAGGTTGTTTACATTTTGTTTTTGTTTCTCTCATTGGTCAAGTTCATTCTCCATTTTGATATGTGTTTACTGGTTTTATGTATTTTTAGTGCCCACATGTGCCATTATGGCTCAAGGGAGAATTAACAAGAGGGGTTGATTTGGGCACATGTGACCTATAGCTTTAGAGCTCAATAATATGTGAGCAACCTTTTTTTATATTGACTTTTATATCATTGACTAATAGTTATCATACTTAGAATATAATATTTTGGTGTGTTTTTTCTAGGTTTTTTTCGTTTTCAAAAATTATGGAATGACAAACATACTTATCTAAATATTATTATTTAAATACATATTTTATTTTGAATTTATATATTTAAAAGCGTTTTATATTAATAATTTTTATTATTCAATATAATTTAAAATATAATTTGAATTAAAAAAGTATTTTTTAAAATTTAGAAATATTAAAAATGCTATTGGAAAGTTTAGAAGTTAAAAATATTTAAAAATAGTAAATCAAAATAATGATTTTAGAATAAAATATATTTGGAAATTTGTTACTTAACCATGATAATGATGATTGACATCCACTAGAACCCATATGGTTTATTGGACTTTATGCAAGTAAGAGATTACTTAAATTTCTTTAACATTTTATTTTTATGGTTAAAAAGAAGGGAGAGAAGTGTCCCTAATCATTGTAGTTTTGTTGAGAAGGTTGGTAGTGTGGAAAATATTTTGAAAATTAGAATGGATGTGAATACGAGCTTGACAATCCAAGAGAAAGTGCTTTTCATCTTCAACCCTCTTAGTATCTCAAAGGCGCTGAGAAAGTTGGTAGTGTGGAAAATATTTTGAAAAATATTATGGATGTGAGTAAGAGCTTGACAATTCAAGAGGAAGTGCTTTCTTCCCAAGGTGTTTTGGGAATTGACCAACTCACAGTTTCACTTTGAAGCTCATGAAAATTAGTTATTATCTTAACAATGTTCATTTTCTTCTTAGCATTGGTCAAGATGGAAAGATAATTATGTTTTTCTAGATTGATCACTTCTTTATAAAATCCAAGCTTCATTTTTTCCTCTAACTCCCTATTTTCCAACAATTTATCTTTAATTTTGGAAGTAATAATATTTTTAATATTATATTTATTATTCAAGATAATCTCCTCCTTTAACCGCAAATGGTTTAGCCAAGATTAGGCATCCTTATGCCATCCTAACTTGAGGTGGAGGTAGGGGTTTTGGCTAGAGTTAGAAGTAGGAAACCTATTGGCTTCTATGTTGTAAAACTTCTTCTTATACAACAGATACCTAGTCATAATCATGTTTTCAATAGGGGAAATGCTAGATTAAATCAAAAGAATAGGTTAGAGAGTATCTTGAAGTTGTCCGTTATAAATTGTTTTTGGATCAGCTCAATTTTCCTTTATTATTTTCTAGATATATTGCAAGCCAGGGCAACATCGGACTTCCTCAGGATTGCATTATTCAACAGATGCTTATGTGAAGCTAAAAACCATCAATATAGAGATTTGGTCCCCTTGCTTTCAAGATGATTAAATAAGTCACCCGACAAGTTTGAAAAGCGCAAAAAAAAAAATCCCTTATGCAAAGATTTTTCATTTAATATTTAATACTTACATGTCTATAGTAAATAGACAACGAATGCTTTATAAATGTTGTTGAAATGGAAACACATACAAAAATAAACAATAAATAAATGTCCAGAACTGTACAGACAAAAATAAATAATAAATAAATCTCCAGAACCCTGCAACCCTGGTAAAAAGGGGACTAAAAATAAATGATTTCAGTTCAGTTTGTCTTGAACTCTCGTGAAGACATGATTAAAAGGTTGAAAGCGAAAGTTTTTCTACTGTTTTTATTCATTTGCCGCAACTTTGACTAATAATTGTATCAAATGGTTGTTTAAGTTACACGTGTTCAATCAACACCGATATACATTTTTTG
Organism: Pinus albicaulis; assembly: GCA_034641835.2. Lineage (NCBI taxonomy): Eukaryota > Viridiplantae > Streptophyta > Pinopsida > Pinales > Pinaceae > Pinus > Pinus albicaulis. The sequence goes on along the minus strand of CM076570.1, from coordinate 1,412,376,359 downwards.
TTTTTATGTAATTTATTTATTCCACCGAAAAGCTGAGCCACCTACCTTTCTACCAGGCTCCGAAATAATGATTCATCATTGCTCGTATATTCGAAGAGGATCTTGAAAGGAATCTAGACCGTCCAATTTTTAAAATATTTCCATACTGAGCGTTGATTCTTTTCAATTAAAATAATAATATTTGTTTTTCTTATACGCTTCACTAACCAACGATTTACACCGATTTATGTACACTGACACCTTCGTCCGTCACTTTAAGGCGTCTAACGGCTACGATCCAATTTCGCTGCCCAGGATTGTTCCCGACCCGTCAGATTTTTCTCAAGGCACAGGATATTAAGCGCATGAGTAAACTCAAAGCGACGAATTCTGGTCCCACTGAGGTCGACTCCACCAGCGTGTCCATTACTCTTTCGGACCAGCTAGCCTTCTTCTTTACACGTGTTCGCCAAGCAAAAAGTTTGGCCTCAAACAGCTGGCAATCGTACGGAAGAGAACGGCATGTAATGGTTCACACGATCTTGGTTGTCGAATGCGGAGGATGTTCTCGGTTCTAGACCTGTTTCTTTTTTTTTCATAAGGAAAAAAAAGCTGTTTTATATTGAAAGTATACAAACAGTACATTAACATACAGCATAAAGATGAGCTGTGAAAAGCACGTCCCCTATTACAGTTCATCAGTGGGGAATATGAGAAGATATGTATGATATCCAGCAGCATATTCCTATCAAAATTAGACAAATGTAGCTTTTCACATCCCCTATTATAGTTCATCAGTGGGGAATATGAGAAGATATGTATGATATCCAGCCGCATATTCCTATCAAAATTAAACAAATGTAGCCCAGCTACATATTCGAATCAAAATTAGAGAAAATAAACTCAAACATGTAGACATGAAGAAATACAACGGACATGAAAGTCAGGGATAGAAAATGTCTATACATCACTTTACAGCTGAGAGTGATGTTCATATAAATTAAGAGGTAGAAACATATGTTGCCATGAGGGATCCCCCACCGGAGACATAAAGTAGAAAACTGGCTTGCATGTTGTTGAGCCCCTTTGCAACATCAGTCTCCATATAAAACAGACTCACTTGCTGCAAAAAACCAGCTCGTTTGATGTATGATCCAGTAGGCCAAAACAGCGGATATATCATGGAATGGGAATGTCATTGGCCCATATGAGCTTTTTGTCTTTGTAGTGAGCCACCTGCATAATACCAAAAGCCAAACCGATACCTTTTTTGGATAAACCATCAGCCCTGGTATTGTTTTCCTTATAAATATGTTACAGAGGAGGGAAATTCATCTTTGTCCACAAATATTTTGTTCCCCTGTACCACCCACGAGATCTCTGAGAGGATAGGGATGAATGTCCCAAGATGGCATCAATAATAATTTTGGAGTCTCCATAGATGTAGACCCGATCCAAACCCAAATTGCGAGCAGCCATCAATCCGCACCAAAAAGCCATCAAATCCGCCAAGTTGTTTGTTCCCAAACCATCATTCCAACAAATATGGATTCTTTTTTATTGAGATAACTTGATCCAAGCACCACACCCCATCACCCCATCTAAACATGCTCCATCAAAGAAAATTGCCGGGAGGGAGATGGGGTGGGGCCGAATCCCTCTAGACCCATCACATACATAATCCTTTGCAGTCTCCCTAACGTTGATCCATCTCATAATAGCATTATAGATGTGAGTAGTGATAATAGGTTTACCTTCAAATATACGCAGGTTCCTAGCAAGCCATATTTCCCAAATGAAAAAGAAAGGCAATGATTGAAATTGTCCCTTCACTTCATCCCACCTAAGCGCTGCATCCATGAAGTCCACCGAGCACCATGATGACTTTAGATGAAACCGACCGAACAGATTCCAGATATGAACAACCCTAGGGCATGTAAAAAATAAATGTTCTGACATTTCATCATTGTGTAGACAGAAGACATACCGATCTGGGCCATATAGTCCCCTCCTAATGAGACCATCCCACGTTAGAATCTTCCTCTTCCATACTAGCCATCCAAAAAGAAGAATTTTAGTTGGAATTTTCCTATGCTAAAATTTCTCAAACCTAGAAGAAGTGAAATCAAGAATGGAAAAAAGGTTAATATTGAAATAAATGTTCTTCACCACCAGAGCATCATTCTTCATTTTCCCCACCCATACTATTTTATCCCCGTCATTACAGAGGCTTAACCTAGCAGCCTAAATTTTGCCCTTGTGTTCCGTCCATTCAACAACATCCCGTCCTGAAAGACCCATTTGTGAAGCCGATTTTAAAATAGGCGCGCTATTATCCCAGAGATGAATCACCTATGATAAATAAATGATTCCTCTGTGCGCCAATCGGTGTAACATTCGATTACTGATGAGAGATACTTCAGTCAAATCGCAGATCTTGTCTCCACCATAGTTATTAAAACCGGAACCGGTGACTGGACCAGTGGACCTAATGGACCGGGTTTCTAACCGGAACTGGTCTAACCGAGAGCGGTCATATCTCAATGAACCGGTTTTAAAAAAAATACATTAAATAATTATTTTTTAATAAAAAAAACTATTTTTTAAGATTTGCAACCATGATTCCAAGCCAATAGAGACAAAATATGCAAAGGTGAATATATCAAAATGGCACCGAGTGCAATACATATCATCGAAAAATACATAAGCAATGAGGCTCCAAATGGCCCATAAAGTCCAAAAACAATGCTACAAGCTATGAGGCCATTAGCCTAATACAAGACTACATATTAGTGATCAACAACATGATCACTCCTCATCATGATCAAAATTATCACCACTACTAGACAAGGGATCATCAACATGAGCTACATAAATAATATGGCTCAGAGTTTGAGGACTCCTAAAACTTCTCTACAACTTTAGTAGTAGTAGTAGTAGTAGCAAAAATAGACATCAAAACTACAAATCACTGAGCAACATGGTCTCTCATGAAACTCATCATTAATTCATCGCTACTAGAAATGGGATCATCAACAAGAGATACATAAACATCATCTAGCTCAAAGTCTTCAGACTTGGATTGCTCAACCTTATAACATGATAGAAATTGAAAAGTTTAACATGCCTAACCAATGATTTTGGTTTGAGTGAAGGGTTCATCTCCTCAACCTTAAAATGCGGTAGAAAAAGATTAGCATGCCTAACCAGTTGTTTTCCTTTCAGTGAAGGGTAAATTCTTGTTAAGGCCACGGTAGGGGAGTTCAACAATCAATACCACCAACATCAACACAGTTCAACAATCAATGCCACCAACATCAAGGTTCTTAAATGACTTCATGCTCTTGATCAAATGCCAATCTCGTACCCTTACACATGATAGAAACAAATAGAAACATTGCAAACCCCCAAACCATGAAACCCTGAAAACCATTAAGTGTTCTGAATTTTGAGTGAAATCTAAAATTCTAGTTTCTCCATATGAAATCCAATGAGGACGAAACCACTCTTAAAAATCCCGAGTCATTTCATGGTAATGTTAAAAATTTAAGTAAAAGGATGAAAATGAAAAATAAAGGAAATGTCACTACCATTAATTGCCAAGAGAATGTGTCAGGAAAATGAGAGGGTAGGCAAAGTCAAGTGAAGCCCCCCTTGCCCTCCTAAAATGGTAGCACAAACTTGAGCATGGGACACCTAACCGGCCGGTTAGGTACGGAACCGGCCCGTTTATGCATTAACCAGCCGGTTCCGTACCTAACCAGCCGGTTAGGTTCGGTTAACAGGGATTTTTTTGTGAGATGCCTCCTTGAACACGGTTGCATGGCCGGTTCCACCCGGTGACTTAGCTGACTGGTCGGTTTGACCGGTTACCGGTGCAAACTGGCCGGTTTTGATAACTATGGTCTCCACTCAATAGAATCATATGCCCATTGCCAAAACATCAAGCCACCCCCCCTGCAATAATATGAATGATATTTTTGAAGCCCAACCATATAGCCGACATGGATTATGGAAATTTAAATTGTTGGCAGTATATTAAGCGTAGGGGGTCACCCGAGATATATTTGCACGATATGATTTCAGACCAGATACCCTTGTGATTTACTGCACGCCACAAAGATTTAATGAGTAGGGCCAAGTTGAAAGCTCGGGTGTTAAGAATACCCCATCCTCGTAGATTTTTCGGAAAAAAAATATCTCAAGTTTGCAAAGGTGATGCTTTTTCGCCAAGTTTACCCCGCCCCATAAAAACTGTGCAATGATGTCGTTGATCTGAGTGGTAATATTTTCCGGAAAGTAGAAGAGATGACCCCAAAATACAATAAGCTGGGACAAAACCACTTGAATCATAATATAACAACCCCCAAGTGACAACCACTTATGAGTCCATTTTGAGATTTTAAATTTGAATTTCTCAACAAGCCATAACCAATCTTTCACCTTATAACCACATGGTTTAATCCTGTATCCAAAATAAAGAAACCCATTTGATGCCGGTCTTGATTGAACACCAAGAAAACCAGCAATAAAAGAGATTTCTTCCTTATCCCCAAATTCACTAATAAGAAAAGATTTGTGCTTGTTTATACATAATCCAGAGGCAGCGGCAAATTGGGTGAGTAAATAGTGTATATAGAACAAACGATTCCTAATGAGTCTCTCGAAAATAAGCAGATCACCAACAAATAAGGAATGGGAAATATAGTCACAGAATTAGAAAAGGAGAAACCAACAATGTAGCCCGCACACAAAGCCATCTTCATGAGGTTGCTAAAAAAATCTATGACAAGAATGAAGATCAGGGGCAACAAAGCGCATCCCTGCCTTAATCCACGTTTAGCACTGAAGAAAGAGGTAGGCATCCCATTTATGATAAAAGCATACCTAACTGAAGAAATACATCCCAAGATCCACTGGATAGGCCCAATGGTAACGCCGACCTTAAGCAGGAGAAGGAAAATATATGACTAGTCAACTTTGTCGTATGCTTTAAGGAGATCAATCTTCATGATGAGGGCTTCCTTTTTCCCAGCGTGCATGGTATGCATCACTTCCTGAGCAATAGCAATAGCATCATGAATAGAACGACCTTTTAGAAAACCATATTGCTCCTAAGATATGGCCTTCGACAAAGTCTCCCTGATCATGTTGGCGATGATTTTAGATGAGATTTTATATATATGATTGCACAGGGAAATCGGTCTAAAATCTGAGAAGACCTCTGGATCAGAATATTTGGGGATGAGAGCCAAAAAGGTGGCATTCATATTTGACAGAATATGTCCCAAAATCCGACCTTGCTCCACAATTGTAGTGATTTCATCACCCATAATATCAATAAAATGAATAAAATTCCGTTGGCCACCCATCCAGACTTGAGCATTTGTCATGAGCAAAAGACTTCAAGGTCGATATCACTTCACTTTTTGTGACTTCTGAACTTAATACTCCGTTGACCTCCTCATCAAACATCTTGGGAATATGTTGCAGTACCCAGCATTGGCAATCTGGGTCAATGTCCTGGTCTGCTTTATAGAACGACGAGAAATTCTTGTAGGCCTCCTCCTTAATCTCCTGTGTTGTTGTAGCATAACTCCCATCCTCTCTTTGAATGTGCCAGATAGTGTTCTTATTCCTTCTGTCATTTGCCCATTTGTGAAAAAATTTCGTATTCATATCTCCTTCCTTGAGCCAGTTAATCCTGCTTTTTAGCTTCCAAGTAAGCTCCTCAATCCTCAAGATCTCCATCTTTCTAATCTGTAGTTTTTCAATTTGCTTGTATGCCTCCTGATCGGGTGCTTTTATAACAAAATCTACATGTAGACTACCGAGCTTTTCCTTTATATCCTTTAATTCTGTTCGGAGTCCCTCTTTCTTTTGAATCTCCCATTCTTTTGTCAGACCTTTGACCTTTTGTAATTTTTTATGAAAACTTTCCCATCCGAAAGAGCCCATTGAGGGAGAATTATTGTTCCAGCATTTTTTATCAAGCATATTATATTCAGGGTCCTCCAGCCATGCACGATTAAATTTAAAAGGGATCCCCCTTCTCATCTTCTCCTCCCTCCAAGTCAAATAAATGGGCATATGATCAGAGAGGTCCGAGACCACCACCCCAGGTCTTAAATGTCCAAGTAGAGATAGAATTTATTCACTCACCATTGCTCTGTCAAGTCTTTTACCAATGTATTCCCCATCCACTTGATGATTGGTCCATGTTGGGATGACAGGGAAGGGTCTGATGTCTTTAAGAAGAGCCTTCTCCAAAATTGATCCAATGAGGCTTGCCATTGGGTCCCTCCTTGCTTTAGCTCCCCATGATTCATTTGAATTAAGGGTGGAGTTATAATCGCCAATGACCATGAGGTTGTCCATCTTAAGAATGCCCGATCTATTTATTCGAGCCCAGAACATAGCCCGATTTTGGCACAGAGCATATAGATTTATAATATTGAAAATGCCATGCAGACCCCTTATACTTCCGGATAGAAGAATACCCCCAAAGAAGCTGTACGCTTGTAATTTGGCATATGATGGGTTCCGTATGGCCAACAAACCACCAACATGTCCATCCGCATAGACAGCAGCAGCATGCCATCCTGGGTAGATAGACAAAATATTAATAATAGCTTTATTCCTATTACATAAAGTCTCCTGAAAAAGAACTATATCTAGCTTCATCTCTCTCAACATTTCTCTTAGGCGAAGATGTTTAGAGGAGTCGCCTATACCCCTCATGTTCAAGGATATGATGTAATTCAATTGGATACCTCAGGAGGGTTGCTTGCTCTAAGCACCCTGAGGTCTTTTGGTGCAGATATAGGGACATATGTAAGGTCAAGGAGATCCATCACGAAAAAGGGATTTCGTTTTAAGCCTACCTCTGAAGTGCCTAGACCCGGACTTAAGTTTTTTTCTCACCATAATATTATTTCCCGATATAGGTGAGATGACCATATTAACATCTTTAGGGATATCCTCAAAACCAGTCAGAGCAGCCAGGTCTAGGTTCAGGTTGCCTGTAAGAGAGTCGATGTCACTTCCAACAGTGTTTTTAAGGGAGTCAGAGATGTCCAAGTTTTCATTCATATGCGGGGAGAGGGGATGCCCACTCGAGGAGAGGCATGGACGGTGATGTATATGCAGCAGGGGTGTTAGATGGGGGGCTGACAGGCGACACCGAAATGGTCCAGCTGAACAACCGATTCATTATTAACCATCGAAGGCCCTGAATCATTTGGAGGAGTAATCTCATTAATAGGAAGAATATACTTTTCACTATGTGCACTAGAAATAGCAGAAGAATATAGTTCATGAGTAGAATTACCTGATGGAAAATCTTCCTGACGTTCATTTGTAGTCACATCTCTCCTCGCACCATCAAAATTCTGGCGCTTCTAAGCCACATTGAACAGTTTCCTTTTAAATGACCAGTGCGGTGGCAAATAATACATCTGAATGGTACGCCCCAGTAATAGACCCATTGCCTATGCCCCTCGCAAGAAAACGACCTCGGGGGAAGGGAAACTGGCAATGGTTTTCTTAGGGGTTTTTAAATCTTGCTGATTCGGAGACCAATTGCTGCAACTTCTCCAAAATTTTGACGCCCTTTGTGGAATTCTGGTGAGATTTTGACCTCGTGTGGCCTTTTCCGCGGCGTTCAGAGCAACATCGTGCCTCTTTTTCTGCTCGAAATTCGGCGTAGGCTATATTTTCCTGCTTGTTTTTGTACAATCTTGTTTCGTTTTGGTTCAATTTGTGCGTTCGTCTAGTGGTTTTTCTGTAGAGACGAAATCAGGAGCCTAAGGCGTTTCTCTAGACAGCTATTTAGTAAAGCTTGCGCAAATACCGTTAAATTTCACTGGCGTTTTGTGTTCCTATGGAGTTTCTTCCGAGCGAGTCGCTACTAGCTAGGCCGGGGGCTTGTAGCTGTCTTCCGTTTGAATTTTGGCTTCGAAATTCGGAGTTTGAAAGCAGAAATTCTAGTTTATCGCTGCCATTCGAATCTTGGTGTGATCCTTGGACAATTTGATGAAACTACTGGATTTTCGAAAGTATTTTTGCCAAGGATCATGGAAAAAAGACCTTAACTGGTAATGGATTTGTTAAATGTCTGGAAAAAAGCTTGAATACTAACGAAAACGTTAAAGCTTACAAAAAATACGAGTTTATTTATTAAAGATTGTGGTTAAAATCTGACATTCTGTGTCAGTACCGTAAAGAATTCCCCAAAACCTTCGATGCGCTTCGAGATTTTGACCTAAACCTCACGAATTTATTTTTATAAAGCTTGGTCTAACTAACTAATTCGTGGATTTCTTTACACTGGAAAGAAAAAAGAGAAGGTTAGTCACGAATTTCTTTGCACGGGAAAGAAAAAAAAAAGGTTTTCAACTCCTAGTTAGATAAGGAGGCGTTCTTTGTCGATGCCACAATTTCAACTGGACAGTGAATATTGGAATTTCATGATTTTTTTTTCAAAAAATGATTTGGCATTATCAAATTTTTTTGGGAAACTCAAAATCCGAAAGCTATTTGACTATAACTCAAAATTTCAAAAAATTCTGCTAGATTTTCTTAAAAACAAAGCAAAATTGTTTCTTGTTTAGACTGCGTTGTTCGATAGTCAATAATTGTGCTAAAATCCCTTCATTTGGTAGGAATGTAGTTTTCTTGTGACTTGTGCTCCGAAGATGGTTTTTGGCCTCCATTATGTTATTATAGATCTTTCATTTCAAATTTCAATGAAATTTAGAATGTTTACCATTTATGCGGCAGTTTGTTATAGTTTACTTCCCGTCTTGCGCATTTGATGCCTGACGATATCACTTTGTTAGCAATTACTTGGAGTTCTTGAAGATATATGCTTCAAGATATATGCCTCAATTCATTAAACATTAAGCATATATCTGCATTTTCAAGCAGTGCTTGATTCGTTAAACATTAAGCAGTGCTTCAATTTATTCGGTCAGTGACATTCTTTGTTTTGCATGAGATTGGGAGCCCTTTTCGACATATGTTGTTCTACTGAGAAATCAGTCTAATCCTTTTCCCGATTTTTACGGTAATTTTTTGCAATTTCTTACTGCCATTTGGTGTCAGAGGCGAGCATTTTAGACGTGTAGAGAAGTTATTTGGATTCTTTGGCTCTTTCCGCAGTATGCTGAAGGTAGTTATATCTGTTTAAGCTTGCATTACGAGCCTCTGAAATCCCCATTGTTTTATGGGATCATGCAGTGATTTTTGCTCGGAAGAGGTTTTTGGGATGGGTGTCCATTAATTTCTTCTCTGCTGAGAATCTTACTTGGAAAGTATGAAAGTTCATGGAGAAAATACCGTGAAGGCCGGCGTGGAGTAAATATCGAGAATTGACACCTTTCTCCGTCGAGCTAGGGCATCTGGATTTTGAACTAAGTATTCGTCAGGTTGTGCCACTATAACCAATGAAATAACTACCCTTTCCTGATAGATAGATTAAGGATATGTTGTTCCCTCTTGAAAATTTCTTAGAATGGATATCGAAATTTTTCCTATTTGAAATTTGTTCCCAGTTCTCTTAATTCTGTTGGAAATATTGTTATTGATGGCAAAGGTAGAAAGGCAGCAGAGACATTAGAGGAAACAACGGCAACAAAGGCAACATGAGACAGATGAGGTGGTGCTGCAGAGTAGTGAAGGTAGTAGGCCATCGAATTGAAAATATAGCCAGAGACAGAGTTGACATGTATTCTGGTCGAATTCTGTGTGAAGTTGACATGTATTCTTGTCAAATTCTGTATGAAGAAGATTTAAGCTCCTGGGGTAAATATGAACTCTGTGTTATTGACTGATTGAATTTTACATGTATTGACTGCTTGAATTATTTGTGAAAGAACGAGTTACTTATCCAGGGTTCGTGAGCAGTGAAATCTCTGTGTAAAGGGATTTAATTTGGGATTTTGTACATGATTGGGGAAATTGGTGTTTGAGTTAATATACCAATTTCGTGATTAAAAACCAAGAAGGGTTGCAGTCATTAACCACTACAAGGGTCGATAACCTGGAGCGAAATTGTGTTTTAATATAGAGTTTGACAACCGAACATATCAGATCAGGATCCTATTTAAACAAATTGCGATTATACCTTGAACCCTGTTGAGGGCAGAACTGCACAGTGGAGCAATTGAGACAGAGTTTACATCGACGTTAAAGGAAAGAATGTGAATAAACCCTGCAGCCGGAGAGCGAGTCTTCAATTTGAAGAAATAGAAATTCATTTCTCAGATGAGTTCATGAGGAAGAAGTGGTGGTGCAATGAAACTTTGAATTGAAAGCGCAGTAACAATTGAAGACTATTCGAGTGATGAATCGAACACAGTGAGCGAATTAAGAGATTGGGGGTTGTATTCGCCAACGGAAATGAGAAATTGCAGTGAAACTAATGATGCGATTCTGAAAAGGGAGTGAAGTCAGTTCACCGAATTGAACTGTAGCGAATAGAAGTTCGTGGAACCTTGAGCGATGAAGAAAACAACGGAACCGACGTTGAACAGTTAAAGCAGAATTAGAAAACAGTAAATGGGTTTCGCGTAGCCTCAACCCTGGTAAGTGGATTTAGGAAAAAAAACGGGATATTGGTCTTTGCCCGACACGTGTCCATAAGTGGTTTTTTAAAAACCATTTATATCGTGCAAAACACTATTACTGATGAAATAGGTAACCGCACTGTTACCTACTTTTTTTTAGTAGCATAAAAAACACCCAATTTTGAAAAGTGGTGATGCAGAATCACCCTTTTTTTTGTGCACATTTTTTACACTCTAATATTTTTATTTATGAAGTTTGAATATTTGTTTTAAAATGTTAGTGATTTTCATGCTAATTTTGAAACATATTGATGCAGCGTCAACTTTTTTTTTTTTAAGAGCGGTGATTTTCATGCTAATTTTGAAACGTATTGATGCAGCATCAACCTTTTTTTTTTTAGAGTGGTGATTTCCATGTCGGTAATAAAACAAAAAACTTAGATAAAATATATATATCAAAAACAATTAAAAAAACCAATAAAAATGTAAAAAAAAGAAAAATTAACTCGTAAAAATAAAAAATTTAAACAAAAATAAATTAAAAAAAGAAAAAAACAAAAATATTCGAAAATTATATCTAAATAAATGACAAAATTTGAAAACAAAACACATAATTTAAAGAAAAAAAACAAAAATTAACCAAAATTTAAAAAAAAAAAAACATCAAAAACATTTTTTTTCTAAGTTATTATATATATATATATATATATATATATATATATAAAATTTAAATTACAAAATTAAAATTTAGATAAAAAAAAATAAAATACAAAAAAGAAAAAATTAAATTTTAAATTTTAAATTAAAAAAATAATAATAATAAGGAAAAAAAAATACAAATTAAAAAAAAAAAAATAACAAAAAAAAAATAAAATAAAATACAACAACAACTATCATTAAAAAAACAAAAAAAAATGAAAAAAACCACATGCAAATAATTTAAAAACAAATATCCATAAATTTACTGTTTTTTTTTATTATTTTTAAATGAAACAATTTATAAAATTTAAAAATGAAAAACTAAATAAACTAAAAAATTAAAAGAAAAAATTAAATTCAATCAAAATTTAATAAATTTAATAAATCAATTTTAGATTTTAAAAAATAATTAATCTAAAATATTAAATTTAAAAAAAAATTTAAAAATAAAAAATAAAAAAAAATTAAATTTAAAATAAAAAATTTGAATTTAAAAAAAAATTGTTTTAAATTTTTTGAATTTAAAAAAAAATGGATTAAAAAAAATAATAATAAAATTTAAAAAAAAAATGTTAAAAATTAAAAAAAATTAAAAAAAAAAGGAATTTTTTTATCGTGGTAGCGTCGCCAATTGGCCTCCCGCCCAGGTGACGGTGCAGGCGGGCCGCTTGGCGGGCGGGGAGGCTGCATGCAACCCCCCGCCTGCCTAGCAAATGGCCTCTGCCGCTACCTGGGTGAGAGGCCGGAATCCCGCCCAGCGGCTGGCCTCCGCTGCCACCTGGGTGGGAGGCTGATTCCGGGAATCGCCCTCTCACGGTGCGAGGACGATTCCGGGAATCGCCCTCTCGCGGCGGGAGGCCGATACCGTGAATCGCCCTACTACGGCGGCGGGAGGCCGATTTCGGGAATCGGCCTCGCGCAATCGGCCTCCTGCATCGGGAGGGCGATTCCCGGAATCGGCCTCGTGCTGCAGGAGGGCGATTCCTGGAATCGGCCTCTCGCCTAGGTGGCAGAGGAGGCCGCCCGCCCAGCAGCCGGCCTCCGCCGCCACCTGGGTGGGAGGCCGATTGGCGGATCCACCATGATCAATTTTATATATATATATATATATATTTAAATTTGATTTTTTTTTTTTTTTTTTAAACTCAATTTTTTTTTTTTTTTTTAAAATTTAATTGTTATATTTGAAATTTAATTGTTTTGTTTTTATTTATTTATTTTTAAATTTTATTCATTTTTTTTGTTTTTAATTTTTTCTTTCTTCTAAATTTTGTTAATAATTTTTATTAATTTTTTTTTTTTTTTTTTTTTTTTAATTTGATTTTTTTTTAAAATTTTTTTTCCATATGTTTTTATTATTATTAAATTTTATGTTTAGTTTTTTCATTTAATTTTTTAAAACTTAATAAATTTTGTATTTTTTATTTATTTATTTGAATTTAATATATATATTTTTTAATTTATAATTTTTTTAATTACATAAAATTATTATATTTTTTTATTTCGATTAAAATTGTGTATTTAAAATTAGATTTTTTTTTAATTAAACTTAATATTTTCAAATTAATTTGTTTTTATTTTTTATTTTTTATTTAACATAACTTTATAATTTATAATTTATAATTGATTTTTAAAGTTTTTTAACTTTTTATTTTAACAATATTTTTTTTTAATGTTTTTTTTTTTTTTTTCAAAATTTATTTGTTTATTCATTTATTTATTAAAATTTAATATTGTTCTTTTTTAAATTTAATTTGTTAATTTAATATTAACATTTTTTTTTAAATTTAATAAAATCTAATATATATATATATATATATATATATATATATATATATATATATATATATATATATATATATATATATATATATATATATATATTATTTTTTATAATTTAAATTTAATTTATTTTTTAAAATTTATTTGTTTTTTTAATATTTATTTTTTTAAATTTAATATTTTTATTATATTTTATTTTTCATTTATTTTTAATTAGTTTTTCGTTTTTTTAACTTTTAATTTAAATAATGTTCGTTTGTTTTTTGTTTTTTTTGTTTTTTTGTTTTTGTTTGTTTTTTTTAAGTTTTAAATGTATTAAAATTTAATATATTTCTTTAAATTAAATTTTTTATTTTAAAATTAAATTTTTTATTTTTTAATTTAATAAACATTTTCTTTTTATTTTTTAAATTTAATTTCTATATTTTATTTTTTATAATTTCTTTCTTTTTTTTAACTTGTTTTTTTTTTAACTTAATATTTTTATTTTGTTTTTTTTTTTTAATTTTATTTTTAATTTTTTTATATAATTTGAAATTTTAATCTTTAATTTTTTTTATTTTTTATTTTTTATTTGTTTTTTTTAATGTTTGAATTAAAATTTTTATTTTATTTTGTTTTTATTTTTGTATTCCTATATATTTTTAAATTTTAAGCTTTAAAATGTTTTTATTTTTTAAATTTATTTTTTTCTAGGTTTTGTTTTAATGTTTGAATTTTAAAACTTAAAAAATATTATTTCTATTTTTAAAAATGTAAAAAATATGACACAATTTTTATTTATTTATTTATTTATTTTAAATTCCAGCATCAACTGGTTTTGTTTTTTGGGTGTTTTTCCAATCCTTTTTTCAAGAAACAATTTGTTTTTTAGCATAATTTTATAAAATGTTGAAATTTGACCTTTAAAAAAAACCAAGTGCATTCTGGAATACATTTTTTGCTTTGTTTTTTCATGTTTTTTGAGTCTTTTTGGGCTAGAGTTCCCATTTTGAGGTCAGGTTACCTATTTCATTGGTAACATTGTTGCAATCGCTAAGAGTTAACCCTCGTGCACCTTCACAGCGCGATATCCATCGGATGAGCGCTTAGTTGGGTTTTGGAGCGCGACAAAAGTTGGGTCGTCGAATCCATTTGACAGTTAATGCAAAGCAATGTGTTGTGGGCCCAATTGTTATATTATGGTGGCGTTAAATAATGCATGAAGGTTCAAGGGTTGTAAAGCTTTAATCTATAAAGTATGGAGCTAAGTTGTGGGCCCAGATGTATTTGATGCGATGGTTTAATTTATAGCCGAAAGTGTTAATAAACGGTGACAGAATGAAAGGTTATGTATATGGGTTTCAAATATTTCATGCAGTTCAAACCTTAATATATAATGCAATGCCACGTTGAGACTTTGGTCTTATCCAAGTCAATAGTATATGCAGAATAGAAGTGTGGACGAGAGGTTATGCCATATTTAATTCATATAAGGAACCATTATATAATAGGTTTAGACATGAAATTCAAAAAGGATTCGAAGACTATGAAGTGGGGTTTTAGAACTGTGGGCCCGAGAGAAAGAGTAAACAAAACTCTAATGCATTATATTCTGCTGTGGGACCCAGTGTTTAGGTGCGGTGATTCATTTGAGTTAATATAAATTCGAATAATAATTCGACTTATTTCAAGAAGGGTTATAAAGCAGTGGTTCTTTATATAAAGGCTTTTATTATGAGTCGAACGCTTCAATATAAAATGAAGTGTTCTATGAAGTGTATCGAATAAAATCATACATGTGATATTGGTTAGGAGTTCACTGAAAATGAAGTGAAGGCCAATTTAAAATCTGGGTTAATAAGATATGCAGTTTGAGTATTATTAGAAGGGCGAAGATGAACCTCATAGGAAACGTGTGAAACGGGCCAGAACCTTAATCTATGGTAATTGATTGGGTTTCAATTAAGGCATGGTGAAGTGTTTATGTTATTTAATGGTTCAACAATAAATTTTGAATATTAAATAGAATCTCCATAATGGTGAGAACAAAAGTTTATTTCCTTGGGTCATTAAGTTCTTCAAATATTAATTCGAATGCGCGTTAATGGGGTTGGATGATAGGATATGTTGAAATATATCTGGGCCCGAATAATATTACATGCTGGTGTTTGGGTTTAAATCAAAGTCAGTGTTAATACATGCGTGGGTGCGTTGGACACACCAAAGTCAAAGATTGGTAAGTTACACAAGCGGGGAATTTGTTTGATAATTGGGCTCGAACATTAATTTAAAGGGATTTTATTTATAAAGTTTAAATGAGAGATTTAAAATATTGCGCATCCAATTCAAAGGTGTATGAAAGGATTTGTAACCAAAGTTTGAAATATTAATTTCAAACTCATAAAATGGATATTTGACCAGAGTGCATAAAATGAAGAGCTACCTCCACATTAGAGTTGTTGGGTTGAAATTGTGTTGATTACTTTTTCACAAAGCATTAAAGGTGGGCTTCCAAAACTGAGTTTGCTAATTTGAGAATTTCCAATTAAATGAAATTGCATTGTTGAGCTATAACAGAGATCTTGATCCTTGATGGAAAAGCTACAGCATTAATTTAAACTACCAGATTTGAAGAAAAGCAGGGGTACATGATTGTAAAGCAATTATGTTTGCAGCAGTTACACAATTGCAGTGAATGCCAGAGGTATGCAGAACAGTTACATGACTGCAGCAGAAAAGACAAAACCAGCAAGCCAAGGGCCGGAAAAAGGACTGAGTGAAATTGATGTATGTAACTGAAAATGTGAATGTAAATGTTTTAATTGATTTTATATTGTTTGTGATGCATTGGAAAGTCTCCGGTAGGCAAACAAAACTCCACTGTAAAACTGAAATTTGTACAAATTTCTATATTCCTCTGAATGAGCTGGACAAAGAAATGAGAAGGCAAAAGCCAAAGAGTCATGACTGATCATTTCGAATTCCCTGTAGAATGCAAACATCCATGAAGTTATTTTGTATAAAACAGGTAATATCCATGGGTAGAAGGTTACGAAAATAGAGAGAGAGAGAAAAAGAGAGTGTGCAGCAGAATTGAAGAGAGTTGAAGATTATGAGAAAGCTACAGAATGGAAGAGGGCTAAAGAATACAAGAAAGCTGCAAGAGGTTAGACAATGCAGAAATGAAGCAGTGAGGCAGAGAAGAAGGAGGAGCTGATAGAGAATCTGAGAAGATGCAGAGATGATACAGGGCAGATATGAGGACTGATGGACAGCAGAAAAGAAGGAATAGAACAGAGCTGATATCCAGGTAAATCAACAAGTGTTTTCTTTTGAAAGAATGAGGAAGTTGAAGCTTCCCTATCAAGTTGTAGCTTGATAGAAGTCAATTGTAGCTGGCTGAGGTAGGAGCATCCTATAGGTTGGTGCCTGCAGAAAATTAATGGGAGTTGGAGCTTCCTTGCAAGTTGTAGCTTGCAGAATTGGGGTAGGAGCCTCCTGTAGGTTGGAGCCTATAGAAAATAAGTGGTGAGAGGGAGTTGGAGCTTGCCTTTCCATCACAACAATAATAAGATGTGGTTTTCTCCCTTTATGGATTTCCACTTATATCTGTTGTCTCTGTGCATGATGTTTATGTGTTGATATGTTTTATCTAATCTGCTTAATACTTGCTGCTCTCATACTAAGTCTACTGTTACATTATCTTAATACTTGCTGCTCACATTCTAAGATTACTCACATATTAAGTTGAACATGAAATGAAGGTGTAAATAAGTTTTAATGGAAAGTTTTAAAATTCCATGAATGTGTTAAACTGATTCACCCCCCCTCTCAGTTTAACTAAGGGTTCAATAATTGGTATCAGAGCGAGTTCCTTTGGTGAAGCCTAATAGCTTGAAGGAGATCTGGTTAAGACATGGACTATCAAAATGTACGTGTGTTAAGTACAACAAACTTTCCTGAATGGAGAGATAAGGTTAAAACAGAGTTAATGGCCTATGAACCTGAGGTATGGAAACTTGTATGTGATGGTTACTGCACAGACTCTCCCTCTTTGCAAGAACAACAGTGGAATGCCAAGGAAAACTGTGTGATACATAACAATCTTCATAACAAGGATCTTGATTTACTAATGGACCTAAACTCTGCAAAAGAAATCTGGGATAGATTGCATTTCATGCATGAAGTAGACACTAGTGGCTGCATAGTCAAGAAGGAGAAGAGAATTAAGAAGAAGAAAAACTCATGTCAAAAGGAAAATGTTCAACCAAATGAGATATCTGCCAGTGTGAATGGAAGTAAGTTCCATGAAGAAATTACAGGTGAGGAAAAAGGCAAACTTGACACAGCCTTGACTAAAATAGAAAGATTGAAGAAATAAAACAAAGACTTTAAAACATTGGTGCAAATTTGTGATGAGAAAGAATATGATGATAAGAAAGAAATTGTTGGCCTGAAGACACAACTTGAAGAAGCAAGGAAAGTAGTAGACACTCTGCTGCAACAAATGAGAGAGAAAAGTCTGGAATGTGAGAAATTGGAAGAAGAAGTAGTGTGCCTGAGAAAGAAATTAGAAATAGCCCAAAGAGAATTGTTAATGAATACTCCTCAAATGAGAAGCTCTGGACAGTTGGACCAAATCCTAAATTTTCAAAGATCTCCTCTCATAAAGACTGGGATAGGCTATGAAGGAGAAACAAGTAAGTCCAAGGTAGAAGATAACAAGAATATTATTTTTGTAAAAGCAGTAAAGGATAATGAAGTAGCTCAGAAGATCCCTACAGAAGTTGAAGCCAGCAAGAACATGATTTGTAAAGAGACAAACAGAAACAAGCAGCAACATGAAAGGACAGAGAATGAGAGGATGAAGCAGTCAGCTGAAAAAGGCTCATACACTCTTGAATATGAATTGAATAAATTTGGAAGATGTCAAAGAAGGTTCTTTCCTCTTATGAGAAGTATCACCTGTTTTTCCTACCACAAACCTAGACATAGTGCAGCATATTGTAAGACAAAGCAAATCCAGTCCAACTAGCAAAGGATGCAGAAAATGAGAAGAACCCCTCAAGCAAACAAATGGAAAGGAAAATCTTTCACTAGGTACACAAATCACTTCCATGGCTACTGTTATGCATGCAATAATTTTGGACATAAATCTGTTGAATGTAAATTGTGTTAAAAAAGAGGAACAAAGTATTATACATCAGCTCAAATGTACCTTAGTAAAATAAGATGTTATGTATGCCTCAAGCTTGGTCACAAATCAAAAGACTGTGAACTGCCATATGCATTAAAGAGCTCTAGACAGATGATGGAATCTAATCAAATCAATCAAAGCTATGAATCAAAAAGAAGTGCAGACATTAAGAAGAACCCCAATAAAGTATGGAAGGAAAAGAGAAAGGGGGAGCCTGTTACCTCAATAAAATAATCCATCATAGTCTAAGGGGGAGCTGCTCTAGGAAGCAAAGCAAATAACAAACCAGTGATAAATATGAAGCAACATCCCAGGGGAGAGCAGCTCATAAACAGTCCCTAGGAAAGTAGTCTAAGAAGATATCCTTGGAACGAGAACAACTATAAGATCAGGAAGGGAGAGGAAAATTCCTCTAACAGAGAACTACAAAGGAAGAAGATTATTAGAAGCATTCAATAGCTGACAGATTGATGGAAGAAGATAAGACAGCAAGCAGCCATGATGGTAGAGAGAACATCATCCATGAACATGTAAGCTAAGAAGACATCAGCACATTTAGCGATGATCACATTGTGTATCATACTGCTAGAATTACCAATGAATCACATTAAGAAGGAGGAGTAAGAGAAGAGCCTATCATCATTATATCATTACATCTTTCATCTATAAAAAGTCCCCGTGGAGGAATGCAATTAAGTGAGTGATAAATCTTTGAGTGGTTTGCCCATGAAGATTCCAAGCAAAGAAATTGAAGATGCCTTCCCAAAGATCTTTATATTAGAACAGTTAATTGATTATAAAGCAACAATGATTATAGAACAGTCCTAGAAAGGAACATGCAATGGCATTCCTTTGAACAAAATGACAGAATACGAAAAATGGTTAAAGATGACAAGATCAGATTCAGTATTTTGATGATTATTGTTGAGAACAATGGAAAGCTCATTTGTATAAATTATGAAGGTTGTCTTAACTTTGGGTTCTTGTGTGAGCTGAAGAGAAAGTAGTATCAATGTGGATATTTGGTACAAGCAGCATGCCTATTAGTAGAATATCAAGTGTTATCAGTGGAGCAGTGGTGTGGTACAGGTCCTCAGGATCAAAGGATTATGGCAAAAGTATACCAAGGTAATATCCCAACGTTATCTGCATTTTTAAAGCATAAAAGGGTTAATGAAAATGCAAAAGGATCATTACTTTATTCACACTTGAAGCATTATATTGAGCATTGAAGCAATATCTTTTTCTATACATAATTGCATGCCTTCCTGAAGTCAGTTCATATATATCAGGACTCTCTCTTGAGATCATTCATAACACCATGTGAAGTCTGTTTGCTGAGATATCAATTAAACATCTTGAATATGCTTTTGTGGAAGATCTTCATGATAGAACAATCAAAGCATCTGAAGTGTGAAGGACTAGTTGTGTTGATATTGCATTTAAATCCCAAGACTCTGTTAATGTTACATCTAAAGCCTACTTCAACAGAAAGTAATTTACGGTATGTCACCATTGAAAAGAGATTGATCATTGACATACACACCTCCTTATTTCATAAAGGAAATTGCATGATTGATAAGTGAGACTGACTAATACACTTAATGTATCTTGTCTCAAGGGTTTGTTTTGAAAGTACATTGTACAAGCAGTAAAGTCATTTGATCTCTTAGATCAAACTATGGTTGATTCATTGTACACATCAGTAACAAGGACCTTTCAGCTACTAAGTGTAATATCCTTGCTAGCATCCTAGCTCATATCACCACCAACAGGTAGTACAGGTGAACCTCAACCAAAAAAGATATATTCACATCATCATATTTGAACAGATGTGTACTGTAAATGTGCATTGCAGAAAAAGACTTACTCCATCTAAAACCTTCCTCAATAGATATGCATCGTAGATGAAGATTATAATATAGACTGAAGTATAGCTGAAGCAAGCTTGATATGTCATATGGAGCATTCACAATCTTTAAGTATTCATCCAATGATGCATCTCTAAGCATATAAGTCTAACTATATAAGTCTACTCTACGAAGTGTCATTATCTTCACTTTCAGCTTTATACAAGTAAAAAAAGTCTATGCTTCGGGATGGTATCAACATACTATGTATATACAAGTTCAATAAGTCTTAAAAGGGTTCTCTCAACACCAGTCTGGAGCAGCAAGGTATAAAAAGGCAAAAGAAGAAGGGCCTAAACACAACTCAGAGAGAGGAAATGCAAAGATAGAGTCTACACTGAGAGATGTGCAACCCTTTTCCATTGATGTCAAAGGGGGAGGAAAAGCAAGCAAAAGAAGATAGGCAGAGGAAGACTTGGAGGAAGCATTGGAGTATTGGTGGATGTGTTGCCATCAATGCCAAAGGGGGAGACTGTTGGAAATATTGTCATTGATGGCAAAGGTAGAAAGGCAGCAGAGACATTAGAGGAAACAAAGGCAACAAAGGTAGCAGGAGACAGATGAGGTGGTGCTGCAGAGTAGTGAGGGTAGTAGGCCATCGAATTGAAAATCTGGCCAGAGATAGAGTTGACATGTATTCTGGTCGAATTTTGTGCGAAGTTGACATGTATTCTGGTCAAATTATGTATGAAGAAGATTTAAGCTCCTGGGGTAAATATGAACTCTGTGTTATTGACTGATTTAATTTTACATGTATTGACTGCTTGAATTATTTCTGAAGTAATGAGTTACTTATCCAGGTTTCGTGAGCAGTGAAATATTTGTGTAAAGGGATTTAATTTGGGATTCTGTACATGATTGGGGAAATTGGTGTTTGAGTTAATATAACAATTTCGTGATTAAAAACCAAGAAGGGTTGCAGTCATTGACCACTGCAAGGGTCGATGACCTGGAACGAAATTGTGTTTTAATACAGAGTTTGACAACCGAACATATCAGATCAGAATCCTATTTAAACAAAGTGCAATTATAACCTTGAACCCTGTTGAGGGCAGACCTGCACAATGGAGCGATTGAGACAGAGTTTACATCGACGTTAGAGGAAAGAATGTGAATAAACCTTGTAGTCGGAGAGCGAGTCTTCAATTTGAAGAAATAGAAATTCATTTCTCAGATGAGTTCATGAGGAAGAAGTGGTGGTGCAATGAAACTTTGAATTGAAAGCGCAGTAACAATTGAAGATTGTTCGAGTGATGAATCGAACACAGTTAGCGAATTAAGAGTCTGGGGGTTGTATTGGCCAGTGGAAATGAGAAATTGCAGTGAAACTAGTGATGCGATTCCGAAAAGGGAGTGAAGTCAGTTCACCGAATTGAACTGTAGCGAATAGAAGTTCGTGTAACCTTGAGTGATGAAGAAAACAACAAAACCGACGTTGAACAGTAAAAGCGGAATTAGAAAACAGTGAATGGGTTTCGCGTAGCCTCAACCCCGGTAAGTGGATTTAGGAAAAAAACACGATATCACTCTTTTCCCGACGCATGGCCATAAGTGGTTTTTTAAAAATCATTTATATCGCGCAATTGATAAGAGTTAACCCTCGTGCACCTTCATAGCGCGATATCCGTCGGATAAGCGCTTAGTTGGGTTTTGGAGCGCGACAAAAGTTGGGCCATCGGATCCATTCGAAAATTAATGCAAAGCAATGTGTTGTGGGCCCAATTTTTATATTATGGTGGCGTTAAATAATGCGTGAAGGTTCAAGGGTTGTAAAGCTTTAATCTATAAGGTATGGAGTTAATTTGTGGGCCCAGATGTATTTGATGCGATGGTTTAATTTATAGCCGGAAGTGTTAATAAACGGTGACATAATGAAAGGTTCTGTAATATGGGTTTCAAATATTTCATGCGGTTCAAACCTTAATATATAATGCGATGCCACGTTGAGACTTTGGTCTTATCCAAGTCAATAGTATATGCAAAATAGAAGTGTGGGCGAGAGCTTATGCCATATTTAATTCATATAAGGAACCATTATATAATAGGTTTAGACATGAAATTCAAAAAGGATACGAAGACTATGAAGTGGGGTTTTAGAATTGTGGGCCCGAGAGAAAGAGTAAACAGAACTCTAATACGTTATATTCTGTTGTGGGACCCAGTGTTTAGGTGCGGTGATTCATTTGAGTTAATAGAAATTTGAATATTAATTCGACTTATTTCAAGAAGGGTTATAAAGCAGTGGTTCATTATATAAAGGCTTTTATTATGATTCGAATGCTTCAATATAAAATGAAGTGTTCTGTGAAGTGTATCGAATAAAATCATACATGTGATATTGGTTAGGAGTTCATTGAAAATGAAGTGAAGGCCTATTTAAAATTTGGGTTAATAAGATATGCAATTTGAGTATTATTAGAAGGGCAAAGATGAACCTCATAGGAAACGCATGAAACGGGCCAGAACCTTAATCTATGGTAATTGATTGGGTTTCAATTAAGGCATGGTGAAGTGTTTATGTTATTTAATGGTTCAATAATAAAGTTCGAATATTAAATATAATCTCCATAATGGTGAGAATGAAAGTTTATTTCGTTGGGTCATTGAGTTCTTCAAATATTAATTCAAATGCGTGTTAATAGGGTTGGATGATAGGATATGTTGAAATATATGTGGGCCCGAATAATATTACATGTTGGTGTTTGGGTTTAAATCAAAGTCAATGTTAATACATGTGTGGGTGCGTTGGACACGCCAAAGTCAAAGATTGGTAAGTTACACAAGCGGGGATTTTGTTTGATAATTGGGCTCGAACATTAATTGAAAGGGGTTTTATTTATAAAGTTTAAATCAGAGATTTAAAATATTGCGCATCCAATTCAAAGGTGTATGAAAGGGTTTGTAACCAAAGTTTGAAATATTAATTTCAAACTCATAAAATGGATATTTGACCAGAGTGCATAAAATAAAGAGCTACTTCCACATTAGAGTTGCTGGGTTGAAATTGTGTTGATTACTTTTTCACATAGCATTAAAGGTGGGCTTCCAAAACTGAGTTTGCCAATTTGAGCATTTCCAATTAAATGAAACTTCATTGTTGAGCTATAACAGAGATCTTGATCCTTGATGGAAAAGCTACAACATTAATTTAAACTACTAGATTTGAAGAAAAGCAAGGGTACATGTTTGTAAATCAGTTATGTTTGCAGCAGTTACACAAGTGCAGTGAATAGCAGAGGTATGCAGAACGGTTACATGATTGCAGCAGAAAAGACAAAACTAGCAAGCCAAGGGCCGAAAAAAGGGCTGAGTGAAATTGATGTATGTAACTGAAAATGTGAATTATGTAAATGTTTTAATTGATTTTATATTGTTTGTGATGCATTGGAAAGTCTCCGGTAGGCAAACAAAACTCCACTGTAAAACTGAAATTTGTACAAATTGCTATATTCCTCTGAATGAGCTGGACAAAGAAATGAGAAGGCAGAATCCAAAGATTCATGATTGATCATTTCGAATTACCTGTAGAATGCAAACAACCATGAATTTATTTTGTATAAAACAGGTAATATCCATGGGTAGAAGGTTACGAAAATAGAAAGAGAGATAAAAAGAGAGTGTGCAGCAGAATTGAAGAGAGTTGAAGATTGTGAGAAAGTTGCAAAATGGAAGAGAGCAGAAGAATATAAAAAAGCTGCAAGAGGTTAGACAATGCAAAAATGAAGCAGTGAGGCAGAGAAGAAGGAGGAGCTGATAGAGAATCTTAGAAGATGTAGAGATGATACAAGGCAGATATGAGGACTGATGGACAACAGAAAAGAAGGAACAGAACAGAGTTGATATCCAGGTAAATCAACAAGTGTTTTCTTTTGAAAGAATGAGGAAGTTGGAGCTTCCCTATCAAGTTGTAGCTTGATAGAAGTCAGTTGTAGGTGGCTGAGGTAGGAGCCTCCTATAGGTTGGTGCCTGCAAAAAATTAATGGGAGTTGGAGCTTCCTTGCAAGTTGTAGCTTGCAGAATTGGGGTAGGAGCCTCCTGTAGGTTGGAGCCTACAGAAAATCAGTGGTGAGAGGGAGTTGGAGTTTGCCTTTGCATCACAACAATAATAAGATGTGGTTTTCTCCCTTTATGGGTTTCCACTTATATCTGTTGTCTCTGTGCATGATTTTTATGTGTTGATATGTTTTATCTAATCTGCTTAATACTTGTTGCTCTCATGCTAAGTCTGTTGTTACATTATCTTAATACTTGCTACTCACATTCTAATATTACTCACATATTAAGTTGAGCATGAAATGAAGGTGTAAATAAGTTTTAATGGAAAGTTTTAAAAGTCCATGAATGTGTTAAACTGATTCACCCCCCCCCCCCCCCCCTCTCAGTTTAACTAAGGGTTCAACAAATTCCATTGATTACAAAATTTCAAATTTTTGCATCTTAAATATTTACGTTTTTTAAGAAAGAAAATAAAATAATGTAAGCTCCATCACCCTTGTAAGCTTCAAAATTGTCCCCATATGCCATGGGCATTTGTCTACCATAAATAAGCTAATCTACTTCAAGGGTTTTCTAATAGTATCCCATCTTTTCTCACGATATTTAGAAATTCATCCAATCTCATGAACTCTGCAGATAGAATAACAAGTTTAAAGTTGGTAATTGTATGAGTTTTAAAATTTACATGAACCTCTTCACTCTAACAATTTTTCCAATTTTATGAACTCTGCAGACAAGATGACAATTGTATGATTTTTAACTTTTACCTGAACCTCTTGAATCTATCATGTAGAGTATGCTATCAACCAACATATAGAGTCTGCTATCAACCATATGTTGCAAGGAAAAGACAAGCTAACAAATATAGGAACATCAACCGTTGTTTTTTTTACCATTTCATTAAAATCCTTGTAGGAACATCAATCATGGTTTTTTTACCATTTCATTAAAATCCTTCAAGAATGTGTAGCAAATTTTCCATGAGAAAAATGGCAAGTAAATGTAAAAAAATAAAATAAAAATTTTGAGACTTTCAATAAAACTCAAGCTTTAGAAGGTAGGTTTTGTTATAATACTCTGTTTCGAATTATTACATTTAATCTATCCACATGTATTCAATCTATAAACAAAACAAAACATTATGAGTAACTAGTGGGTTTCAAAAGATATCGTGGAGAAGCAACTTTAATAGAAAATATGAAAACCACTAAAACTATAGAAAATATTTTTTTTCAAATAAAAAATAAAGAAAATAGTTTCATCAATATATATTTTAAAATTATTTGAATATTGAATCAATATTCTTTAATATTTTTGAGTTTGTGAGTACTTTAAAGTTTATCCATGATTTAAAGTAAGAGTTTAGTAATTATTATTTTATGGCTTATCATTATCATGGCCATTTGACTTTCTATATGTAAGCCGCAGTCTAACTAGAGTGTTTCTGTGCCCTGAAAATCATCGAATTTCTGGTAAGATTTTAAGAAAATTTGACAGGTATTTTTGTAAATCCACGTTATAACTATAAAAATTTAATATTTTGGGTGCTCTAGAGGTATTTGATGGTGCTCAATCTATTTCCACCATCAAAATCATGATTCAAACACTGTTACTGTAAGATTTCTTAATTTTTTTTGGCCCATATTCTGACCAATTTTGGTCGTCCAGGCAATTCCTTCATCTAGTTAGACAACTCCTATATGTAATGCAATATTTAATACTTATTTTAATTTTTTTTTATTGAAAGTTATTAAATAATTAGTTTATAATATAACTACAAGAAAATATAAAATTTGTGAAATTTTATATATATATTATAATTTTTTCTATTAATTTTGAATTATATTAATTGTTTGAAGTAGTTGATGTGTGCTTTAATTTTTTTTGAATATATATATATATATATATATATATATATATATATATATATATATATATATATATATATATATATATATATATATATATATAATTGGTTGTTTACCATGTTATATATGATAGATTAATATTAATTTGTATTAAAACATTTTGTAAATAATAGAATATTTTTTTTCAATATATAATATTTCTCTTACACATATATATTAGTAATAACTATTTTATTTTTTTAATTTCAAAATTATTTAAACACTTGAGATTATATTTTAATTTAAATAGAAATAATGTTTGAAATATTATTTAAATTCTAAAAATTGTTTAGATTTTGATATATTTTATATTTTTAATTTTGTTAAGAATTTTGTTTTATTTATGTGTTACATAATTAAATATAGTTGTTTATCTTTTTTATACTATTACATTTTTATTCTAAAAATTAGTGATACTTGTTAACTTTAGATATACCAAATGCTGAGATGGATCAAATCTCTTTTCACTCTAAAAGAAGTTTGCACCTCAAGAGTTGATCCCTCTTGTATTTGGTAGATCCACAGTTAAGATGGATCTCGCTTCAATTTTTTTCTCCCTTTAAACATGCTACATTCCACATGAATATCATGGGTTCATCTATGTTGGTTTAATTTCCTACATTCCACATGAATATCTTGGGTTCATGTAGGTTGGTTTAATTTCCTACATTCCACATGAATATCATGGGTTCTCATGACAACGAGTCGGGTTATTTTTATTTTATTTTGACCGAGTTAAAGTGTTTACAAGACATTATTTATAGGACATTACACCTCCACCGAATAGTCTAGAATGTTCATAGTAGTTATACACAAATTAACAGTTTGGATTTTGTTCTACCCTCTTTTCCCTTTTAACTAAATTGATTAATTAAAAAAAAATGGAATATGAAGAAGTGTTATATGAGGCCAGTAATGGTTTTTTTTTCATGTAGTATTGATAAGATATGGAATTGGCCCATGGTATTGTATCAAAACCTATATGCATAGTAAGAATATCCATGGTAAAATGGGGATAAATCTCCATGGTTAACAATCTTTTTTATATTATTTTAAATGTATATATGTTTAACTTAGAAAGCAATCCATCCTTAGAAAGCATGTTGTTGAAAGGTAGGCCATAAGTCAAAGGTTTAGATCCAATAAAGTCCCTTAGCATTAACAAATAATATTGTGGTTGGTAATTGAGCTATCATCCATCTGAATATTATGGGTGTTTAATCTAAAATTAATCATTATTTGACATTTACCTTGTGAAAAAATTGGTTAATCCAATTCTAACACCAAAATATGTTGTAAATCTACACACAGTCAAAGAATAATACCTTTCTCATTTCCAACTAGGAAATTTAAATGGATATTATAAATTGAAAATTTTCAAATCCCAAATGATCTTTAAGATAATAAATCTCCTACCAATCCTACCATGAATTCATAATAATATTTGACAAATGCACAAGAATTCACTAGAAGGAAGGAGGGAAGAGTGGGAGTGAGAAGAGAGACCTATATTAATATTTTCAAAAGATGACAAAACATATACCTAAACCTCATTGCTATGCCTCCTTCACCAAAGGTTGGATCCTTCCCTCCTCAACGGCATGTACACAACTATCAATCAACATGAATGTGATTTCTTTAAAAAAGTAACCAAGGAGTGGCTAAATAAATTCCACATAAAACTTAATCACTATTTGGATAACCAAGTGTTAGTTGTACTAAAAAAAATAGAGTCGAGGGAAATAAATAATCACTTAGATGCTTGAAAGTTCTCTGCCATAAGGGCATGATGTCATTTTTCCTAACCATGTACCCCTATATGAGTAGTTAGTTGTAACTATTTTTTATGAGTGAAATCGAGGAAATACAAGTGTACCACATCTATGAACTCTACCTTGGACTCATGCATTCTACACAAATTTAGCTTACTTTTTTTACTTCATTCTAAGTGATGCAGTCATAGTCTTGGAGTAGTCATAGTGGATCAACTAAAAAAAAAACTATAAAACTTACTGCAAACTTAAAAAAATAAAGGGACACTAATTTATTGCATTAATTGAAAGATCCAATGGACAAGAATACATGGAAGGAAGAGAAGGAAGTCTGAATGTTTAGAAGCCCCTATAGTGTGGTCATGATGCTCCACATTTGATCAATAAAGTGAATGGGAAGATCAATGAATTTTTTAAAAATACCATCACACGATGATAGTACTCATCACGTCGTTTCTAACAGTAGGTGGCATGCCACATAACTCCTTGCAATTGAGGATATATGACTTCTCAAAGTTGAAGCCCCGTAAGTGAGGTCATGGTGCCCATATATGAATGAAATTTTGATCAGAGTTCTGGCATTAAAAGGTACAAATATATATATTCTTGGATTATTCTTGTTAGGCATGGTTGTTACTATTCGTTGGCTAAAATAACCCTTGAAAAGGAATTTTTATGAGGTTAAAAGGAGGATATCGTTCATTGAAGATGACATCTTAAAGAAAGACTTAAAGTGAGACTAAAACGAATTTGACTTTGTGGATTTTTTTTGAGCTTATAGATCAAGTTGGATCCTTACTTTAAGGAAACTTTGACCCCCTTCTATCCCCCATCATTCAACATATATAGAGAGCTCAACTAATCTCTAAAAGGAATCAAATTTCACATCTATGTCAAGCAAAACATTGCACATTTATCTTTGATTCTAGGGCAAAACAATTATCTCGAGTAGGAGGCCAAGTTCTTGAGGACTTAAATGATCTATACTTTCTTGGTGAATTCTCTAGATAGGGAAGAGCTCTATGTAGATGATTTAAGGGTTTCCTTGTGGTTACTCATTAGGTAAAATTTGAGAAATTATATGTGAATTATCTATGAATCATTTTTACTCATTGTATATTGAGGTACAACGTGACAAAATAATTTTAATTAGTGTTTGAAGTATTGTTTTGGACAGAAAAATCTTTGTTTAAACTAGAGAATTTTAAGTGGTGTGATATGTATGCCCTCAATAACTTAAGTGCACATGGAAAAATTGACATGTGCATGAAGTGTAGCTGGAACAAGTCACCAATTAGAATAGAAACAAAGTGAAGTGAAAATTACCTATGCAATCTACCTTCACTGAGATGGATCGAAGGCAATAAAATGTAACATAATGCATTTGACAAAAATTATTAGTTTGGACTGGCTCAATGTTGGTACAATTGGTAGAATGTTTTAGAGACCAATAACCTTGTTATATGATATGAATGGAGTATGTTAGTGTTGTTGTGCTAATTACTCATTCAAAATATAAATTCAATGTCTTGTGTGTGCTTAAGGGTTCAGGTTTTCTTACAAATTATCAAGTCTCATGTGTTTTTTTCATGTCAATTTAGTTAGAAATTTAACATAAAAACAAGAGTTGAATAACAACAAATAAAGTACAGAATATCACCATACATAACATTAACACAAGTATTTGATGAAGGAGTTCACCCCTCCTGGGCTACATCTCCTTGGTCCAACTTCCATGGCTTGGATCTCTATATTATGATCAAATTGTAAAATTGACCTATTTATAATGCTTTTTTTCTCCTGTAACCTGTTCCAATGAGTCTAGAATGGCTTAAAATGGTCAACTAGCCTCTTTATGAGCCTGAATTCGTAAAATTGAAAAATTTATGACCTTTTCAATTTCTCCCACTATTTTAGGCCCTAAACTAGTTAATTGCCCCTAAAATTGGCAGTTTCTACCAAATCCGGAGGTCCGCCAATTAATTCACAATTATTTTCTAAGTGGTGATTAGTTCTAGTTAAGCACAATTAAGCACTAACTGCGTGCTTAACTTAATCCACATTTAAAAGTTGGATTATCACATAATAAACATGTTTAAGGTTTAATAAACATTTTTTAAGA
This sequence comes from Pinus albicaulis, assembly GCA_034641835.2. NCBI lineage: Eukaryota > Viridiplantae > Streptophyta > Pinopsida > Pinales > Pinaceae > Pinus > Pinus albicaulis. Next base: position 1,412,346,445 of record CM076570.1, on the reverse strand, counting down.
GTTTTAAACTCCGCTTAGCTTGGAGCTCCCACCATTGATTCGGGAATGTGGTCCTATGGATCGAGGGTTGGCCCCCACCTTAACCCTGCCATAATACATAGTATTATATAAATATATATTGAATACAATGATTGTTAAGAACTAACATATAACGGAGGTGGTAAGCTTTCTTGGCGCTAAAATTTTGACCAACGACCATGAGGGGACGTGGCGGCCTCCAGGCTTGCCACATTTTGTGACCTCATTGGTCCAACCCAACACCAACCAACCAATTCTATGTTGACACTTGTCACTCGTTCATTGATCCACCTGTGGGACTATTTCGAGAATATTCCAAGGAATATTCATTTTGCTGACTGGATCATATGGATGCCTAGTTAGCATCCTTGTCATTTCTGCACAAAATTTGCATGTTTAAAAAAGTGAACAGATCACGTTTATGGGAGAATATGACGACAATTTTTCATGAAATGAAGTGCATCGGATTCAAAACGATGAGCGCGACACGGTCGTTCAGGTTCCGAGAAAATATTAGAACTTTGATTTTTGAGCATAAAACTGAGCCCCTGATCATTCCTCCCAACTGGAAGCTTTTGGACCCCAAAATATCACATTCAGTTGCTAAAAAAGTGAGGGTTCAGTTCCCTCACCTTCCCAATTTCAATCCATTTTCTCTTTGAAGGATTTTTTCATTTAAGCCCCACTTGAAGATAGTTGACAATTCCTCTTGTTGATGTCCTTGTCCTCCTGTCAAGTATGGTGTCTTTTTGTAGCTCAACAAATAAATCTAGAGAAAAATCCTCAATAGATGGAAGCTGAACATTCTCTCCTTGATCTTCAATCAAAGGAGGCTCATATAATCTCAAATTTCCAACATTAACAACTGAATAAATTTGCATGTATGAAGGCAAATCAAGCTTGAAGGAATTATTACCAATATTTTCTAGAATTTTGAAAAGATCATAACAGATTGGTTTTATCTTTTTAAATTCTCCTTGAAGCCTTTCCTTTCTAATGTGAATCCAAAATTCATCACCAACTTGAAAATTATGATCCACCCGATGTTTTTCATGCCTCGCCCTATACTCGCCTTGAATTTTCTTTAGTTGCTCTTGGACTGTTTAATGAATCAATTGAATTTGCTCAATGAATTTCTTTTCTTTATCTATGTCGCTATTTCCATCGATAGCTACATCTTTCCCAAAGATGAAATCCGATGGAAACTTTGGAAAGTAACAAGGACATGCCTCAAATGGCAATGTTTGAGTAGAAGAATGTTTGGCACGGTTGTAAGCATGCTGAATGTAATGCAATTGTTCATCCCATAACTTAGGATGTTTGCTGCAATATCCTCCTAGAAGATAAATGAATGTTCTATTAACCACCTCGGTTTGACCATCTGTTTGTGGATGAAAGGTTGTACTCTTCTTCAACTTAGTGTCCATCAAGTCCCACAAACTTGACCAAAAGTTCCCAACAAATTTAGGATCTCGATAACTTATAATAGATGTAGGAAACCCAAAATGAACCCATACATTTTGAAAGAAAAGATGAGTTGTTTGTTCAGCTTTAACTTGCTTTTTTATGGCATCAAAATAAACATTTTGTTGAACCTATCCACAACTACATAAAAATAATCATGACCTCTTTTCGACAAAGGAAGACCTCCTACAAAATCCATAGAGATACTCTTCCATGGACATGAAGGAACCAAAAGTGGTGTGTACAATCCTAACCTCCTATTACTAGGCTTATTGATTGCACATAAAGAACATCCTTTAATAAAATGTGACATACTTTCAAGCATATGAGGCCAATAACAATACCTCTGAATATTTTCCACTGTTTTTCTTACACCAAATGGTCTCGCAATAAGAGAAGTGTGTGCTTCCCTTATGAAATTACCTCTCCCACCATGTGGAATACAAAGCTTGCCCAAATGATACAACAAGTTATTATGAACATGATAATCTAATTCCCCATCTTGGCGACCTTGACTCAAGTTCGCATAAACATCTTGAAAGTCATTGTCAAAAGCATATTTTTCAATGTAACTTTCATTTAAAATAGAAGTATTCTTGAGTAAAGTAGCTGCATTAATAATAGGTCTAGAAAGCTTATCAACAACCTTGTTGTATATATATTTTCGTATACCTTATGACCAAGTGGAATTGCTGCAAGAATCCCACCCATCGAAAGTTCCTTGACCACTACAATTTGGTTTGTGATTGCAAGTATTGCAATGGTTGGTGATCGGTGTGAATGATGGTTTCCTTTCCCATCAAATAATCCATATAATCTAAGTTGTGATCACATATGGTTGGTCATTTGTGCGTAATCCAAGTTGTGAATATAATTATATTATTTTAACTGATAGTGTGCATGCATATCATTTGTTCATCATAAAAAAAAAAAATATCATCTCATGACTGTTTGGGTTCATATAAAAATGTGTCTCAAGGAAAAAATGAAATTTGAAATCGATTCATATAGGAACATAGTATATTCCAACAATTACATATATTATATTCTAAAACAAAATAGTTTGTTGCAGTATTTTTTCATGTAAAAGACTAATATAATCGAAAATGATAACAAAACTACAAAAAAGACCAAAAAACGCTCATGGAGGTTGCTAGTCAGCCTGAATTCCTGCCCGCCTGGTCGAGAAATGCATAGGGATTCCGCTGTGATATTCTGTAATATGTCATAGATATTTCTCCTATGTCAAGGAAGTTATATATATATATATATATAAATGACAATTAATACATATAAAATTATTAAATTATTTCTTTTATACCCACTTTTACAATATCATTAAAGAAAACTTCATGCTTGTGATTAGAGTGTCCCAACTCTCTGGGAATACTTTTGGTTGTTTGAATAAAACTCATATTTCTCTCATTTCTAAGAAGCAAGATGGGAAAATGTTTGCACACTACAAGCCAATATCAAGTTGCATTGTCATCTAGAAACTAATGGTAGAAGTTATCATTGTTTGTTTGAAATTGATTTTGAGTGTTTTTATTTCAAAATAATAATTTGAATTTTTGCAAGGAATAAAAATTCATGATACAATGACCATTGGATAAGGGACCATCCACTTTGATAAAACTAGTAAAAGATCTGTGATGGCTGTGAATATTGATTTATCAAAAGCATATGACGAGGTGAGTTGGACAATTATGAGATTCGTCTTGATCGAAGTGGGATTTGAACTATAGGTGGTCAATTGGATCATGGGCTGCCTCAAGTTTGTTATTTTTATTTTTTATTCTAGTTAATGGAGGTCCTTCTCATTTTTTGGTGTGACAAGAGGATTGAGGAAGGGGTGCTCTTGGACACCACTTCTCTTCTTGATCGTTGTAGAGGACCTTAAAAAACTCATCTGTGAGGAAAAGAGTTTTGAATCATACTTAGGTATTGTGGTGACTCCAATGGCAGTCAACACACATAATTGTTTCTTGGACGACGTCCTTTGCTTCATAAATGGCGCGTTGGAAGAAATTAGAATATTTAGAACAATATTGTCCCACTTCTGTATTTCTACAGGTATGGAGATAAACTAAGATAAGTCGACTTTCCTATATTCTTACAATTATCGGCCTTGCCCCTTTTCTCCAGAGGAATACTTTTCATTTCCTTAGACAGAAATAGACATGCGATTCAAATACTTGGGTTTTTTTTATTGAGGCCTACTGATTATCATATTTCAAACTAGTCATGGCTTATAAAAAAAGGAGAGTCTCAAATTGCAATTTTCATTAACCATTCTACATCCAAGGGTGGTAGATTAATTTTGGATAGGTTTGTTTTGGAGAGCTTCCCTATATATTGGATGTCAATTGCATCCATTCCTTCCTCCATCTTGAGGCCAATAAAGGCGTTAGGCTTCAATTTCCCATGACATGGAACAAAGGGTTATCCTATCCCACTAGAAAGATGGAATAAGATTACCTCTCTTAAGTCCTTAGGAGGGTAGGGCTTAAAAAAGATCTTTCATTTTGGTATTACTCTAGCAACAAAAATCTTATGGAGCCTTTAACAATTAACGAGGGCCTATGGGGATGACTTATGAAGTAAAAACACCTTCAAAATCAATCCATGTTTGAATGGTTTTATGCAGAAAATAAAGATGTGGCAGGCTCTATTATTTAGAAAGCCTTGGCAAAGACTTTCGTGATGATTAGGAATTGGGTATTATGGAAAATTGGAAATGGTTCTAATATTCAATTTGGGAAAGATGCATGGGTTGGCATGGAAAATCACTATAATTTATTTGCAAACATTTTTTTTCTAGCTAATGCCATGTCACAGTAGCCACAACCTATTGACTCATCAGGGTAGAAAATTGGTCATTGGGGCTACAAGGAAGGTTGGTTGTGAATGGAAGGATTTTACCAATCATTAATATTTATGTTTTATCATGCTCTGAGAGGATGTGGAGGACACCCAATTTGAATTTAAAATACCTTTTATTAACATTTATAAAAACCTATTTTAATTTATTAACCATGAGATAAAAATAATAAAATTTCCCAAATAAATATCATTTTAAATTAACATACCATTTTATTTAGAATAAAATAGAATGAAATGAAAGACATCATCAATATTACCTTTGAAATTCCTACGATTAAAAGATGTGAAGATGTTCGTTAGGCGAACACGTGTTGGAGTCCGGAGACGGAAAAACACAAAGGGGGCGTGAACGTCGATCTCACAAGTAAAGTTACAGTATTTTGACCCTGGCAAAACTTCATAAATAAATTAAAAAGCAAAGTCGATCCTTTTTCCTTGTCGTTTACAGCACCAGCTGCGCTGCACCATTCTAATTCTTGTTCCGCTTGAAATTCGACATAGGGTACCTTTTTCTACTCGTTTTGTTCAATTTCTTGCATACGTGGCGGGACATGGCCATGGCAGCGAACTCCAAGAGGATACGGCGTTTCTCGAAACAGATATTTGGAAGCTGGAATTTTGTGTTCCACTGGTGCTTTTTCCCAGGGAGTCGCTTGCAGCTGTATCATGCGTTGTTTTCCGCCTCGAACTTCGAAAGTTTAGAATTTCTACTTTCTCGCTGCCATTCAGCTTTTACTGTGATCATTCTGACAGTTTGATTTTTGTAAGAAGTTTTAGTAAAGATTGAGAACAAGACTTAAATGTCCAGGAAGAAAACTTAGATAGTGGCGAACACTTTCAAACTTAAATAATGGGAGTTTATTTATCAAAGATTATGGTTAAGGTCTGATATCTGTATCATTGAATCCGCGAAAATCTTATTTCTTAGAGATGGCGTAGACAATTTTTCTAAAGCCTTTTCAAGTTACCTTTAATATCTGTCTTTCTCAGGTCTCACGAGAAAACTGTATATTTTGAAATATTGCTTTATTTTGTGCGTCTGATATTGCATTTGTTTTGCATTCAAAATTTCTCAACCCTCAACAATTATATTGTCTTAATTGAAGCATGTATTAGTCAGATTACATATAAATATATTTTATTTTAAGAATAAGTTAAATAATATTTCTATAGTTTTAATTTATTTTTAAATATTTTAGAAGTTTTTTTAATTTATTGTTAAAATTATATGTTTGAGTTGTCAACTCTCCACAATCTAAATGTCCTACAAAATTTTCAAGATGATATATATATATATAGATAAAATAAACCCAATTTAAACAACACATTTGACCAAAAAATATGCATCCAATTCCTAATTAAAAAAAAACTCCAAAAACATTATTAAAATATTATTTCATTCTTCAATCTTTTAATTTAATCAATTACCCCACACATTATTTTAAAATATTAATGGACTTTTCATAATTGCAATCATATTTGTTTTTGTTTGTGTAATTTTCAAAACATTTTTTAAATACTAAATATTGAATGCAGTTACAGAATGTAGATTTCTAATGGTTTAGATATTGGGTAAGATGTATTAATTTTACCATCTTTATTATTTTCAGCTTCCTATTTAAATGTACATTACAATTACATTTTTAATAAAAGAAAAAAATTAAATCATGTTTTTAATCAAAATAAAAATTAAAATAGATCATACTTTTTAATAAAAATAATAATTTAAATAATGATATTTTTTTAAGATTAATTAAAATGTTATTGAACACATGACATAACATAAGTGCTCTATTAAAATACTGAGTGGTGAAAAAGTCACTTGTTAGAAACTTTGTGGCCAAAAATACAATCATGCCAAAATTGGTTGTTGCCCACACTTAACCCGTGAAATTATATAAATAAAAGACTTACTTAACCCGTGAAATTATATAAATAAAAAACTTACCCAATTTAATTATAAATTGAGTTTAGTGTCTTTTAAAATTGGGGTTTTTGCACCACCTCTTTTAACTGTCTCCAAGTTTGATTTCATTTCTATATTTGCATGCACAATAAATGCACTAGTTTTTGTTATCAAATAATGATTGGGTATAGCTTCTTCATATTATTAATATGATAAATTTGTTATCATATAATGATTGGTATAGCTTCTTCATATTATTAATAGGATACATAGTGTAAATCACTTTGTAACATGTAAGGTGTGAGAATAATCTAGAAATAGATTTAGTTTTGGTTTGTTGTACGGGAGTGTGCATTTAGAAATCAGTTCCATCTATTCAGGGTTGTTTCCTCTTCTGCAGGAAGATTAGGTGAGTGAGTTTCTTATTTAAGTGTGATGTAATTGAGCGATTGAATTCATTGAGTTGTGTGAGCTTTGTCTCACGTTTGCTGGTGTTTCTGCTGTGCGTTTGCATTTTTGTAATTTGGTATCAGAGCTTACACTGTAAATAGGCACCAACATTGACGTGAATAAGGATGAGCCCTTCATATTGGAAAGATTTCACGCCACGAAGCATGCCGTGGCCGCTGCAATTATGACATTGCCTTGCTACACTCCACACAAAAAAAATGCCCGCGGATCCTCTAGACATTAACCATTATGCCATTTAAAAAATAAGCCGCTTCTCTTTCCTCATACACCACATCGCCTCTCGATCTGCACGGTCTCCTACGCAGCTCATATCTCCACTCACAAAAAGAATGTTTTTAAAAAAATTCCTTTTGGAAACTTAATTCATATGGTCTTTTATGAGAGTGTATGAGAAATCCATTTTTGAAAGGTGATTCACGTAAGGAAGACCCTACCCTTCTTAAACCATATTAAAAAGCTCTTAAATCATATTGAAGACCTTTCTTAAAAAACGAAAATATCATATTAAAAGTGAAGAAACCTTCTTAAATATTGAACTCGAAAATCTTCAACCCTTTTAGAAAACTTTAAAACGCTCACTGTGAAAGACGACAGTGTGGTAATGTAGTCTTAGTTCAAAAATCTCTGTGGCGAGGCTCGATCTCCCAAATCCGAGTTCTGCAACCTGTAGAGTTGTATCTCACTGCCTGGATTCACCAACACGCTTTTCTCAAACGTTGTTCTCCACGCCTTGCACTCTTCAGAGTGGCAATGGTATGCGTAACTGCAGATTGAAACTTCAAAACCGTAGACCTGGAAAGCTCTGTTCGAACGCAGGTCGATTTCTTCTTTGCTGCTCACGCCGGGGATTGAAATACAAACTGTGCGTACCTCTAATCTTTTATGCCGTGACTTATGACAGCAGAGAAAATCGTCCCGACTACCAATATGTTCAGAAAACCTTCAGCTACGCTGTCGCTAATTGCTAATCACAAGGTGCAGTCACGCTCACCGCACCAGTTCGCCCAAACCAATCGAAAAAAACAAACTAAATATATTATTCTTATTTCCCTCAGCCCAGGAGGGGCCGAGGTGCAGACCTTTATTCCTCTGATACCAAATTAGCACATAATCCAATTTACCATGCTAGAACAAAACACGTTGAGTTACAGTACCACTTTGTACGTGAGAAAATTGAGTCGAATGAAATTGAATTGATATTTTGTAACACCAAGGATAATGTGGCTGATATATTTACTAAGCCCCTTGGTAAAATCAAATTTGAAGTTTTTAGAAGTCAGTTAGGTATTGTAGAAAATCCATTTCTCCATTAAGGGAGGATGTGAGAATAATCTAGAAATAGATTTAGTTTTGGTTTGTTGTACGGGAGTGTGCATTTAGAGATCAGTTCCATCTATTCGTGGTTGTTTCTCCATATGGAAAGATTGAGGAGCAGCTTCTGTCATACATGTAATTTTATTTATTTGAATTCATTGAGTTGTGTGAGCTTTGTCTCACGTTTGCTGGTGTTTCTGCTGTGCGTTTGCATTTTTGTAATTTAAGGGTGGTCTAAATTTCGTTTTTGTTTCTCTCATTTGTCACGTTCATTCTCCATTTTGATATGTGTTTATTGGTTTTATGTATTTTTAGTGCCCATATGTGCCATTATGGCTCAAGGGAGAATTAACAAGAGGGGTTGATTAGGGCACATGTGACCTATAGCTTTAGAGTTCAATAATATGTGAGCAACCTTTTCTTATATTGATTTTTATATTATTGACTAATAGTTATCATACTTAGCATATACTATTTTGGTGTGTTTTTCTAGGCCTTATTTGTTTTCAAAGATTATGGAATGACAAACATACTTATCTAAATATTATTATTTAAATACATATTTTATTTTGAATTTATATATTTCAAAGTGTTTTATATTAATAATTTATATTATTCAATATAATTTAAAATTTAATTTGAATTAAAAAAGTGTTTTTTAAAATTTAGAAATATTAAAATTGCTATTGGAAAGTTTAGAATTTAAAAATATTTAAAAATAGTAAATCAAAATAATGATTTTAAAATAAAATATATTTGGAAATTTGTTACTTAACCGTGATGATGGTGATTAACCTCCACAAAGACCCATATGGTCTATTGGACTTTAAGAAAGTAAGAGATTACTTAAATTTCTTTAAAATTTTATTTTTATGGTTAAAAAGAAGGGAGAGAAGTGTCCCTAATCACTGTAGTTTTCCTGAGAAGGTTGGTAGTGTGGAAAATATTTTGAAAATTAGAATGGATGTGAGTAAGAGCTTGACAATCCAAGAGAAAGTGCTTTTCATCTTCAACCCTCTTAGTATCTCAAAGGTGCTGAGAAGGTTGGTAGCATGGAAAATATTTTGAAAAATAGTATGGATGTGAGTAAGAGCTTGACAATCCAAGAGAAAGTGCTTTCTTCCCAAGGTGTTTTGGGAATTGACCAAATCACAAGCTCATGAAAATTAGTTATTATCTTAACAATGTTCATTTTCTTCTTAGCATTGGTTAAGATGGAAAGATAATTATGTTTTTCTAGATTGATCACCTCTTTATAAAATCCAAGCTTCATTTTTCTTCTAACTCCCTATCTTCCAAAAATTTATCTTTAATTTTGGAAGTAATAATATTTTTAATATTATATTTATTATTCAAGATAATCTCCTCCTTTAACTCCAAATGGTTTAGCCAAGATTAGGCATCCTTATGCCATCCTAACTTGAAGTGGAGGTAGGGGTTTTGGCTAAAGTTAGAAGTAGGAAACCTATTGACTTCTATGTTGTAAAACTTCTTCTTATACAAGAGATACCTAGTCATAATCATGCTTTCAATAGGAGAAATGCTATATTAAATCAAAAGGATAGATTAGAGAGTATCTTGAGAAGTAGGTTATAAATTGCTTTTAGATCAGCCCAATTTTCCTCCATTATTCTCTAGATATATTGCAACCCAAAACCTCACATCTATATAAAATAGCAAGAATAAAAAAAATCTCAAACTAATATTAATATTATATATAAAAAACAATATTCTCCTTATCCAAAATCTTTAAAAAAATTCTTGCTAAATGGAAATTATCAATTATTCTTTGCAAGCCAGGCCAACATCGAACTTCCTCAGGATTGCATTATTCAACAGATGCTAAGCAAAAAAATTCTTGCTAAATGGAAATTATCAATTATTCTTTGCAAGCTAGGCCATCATCGGACTTTTGTTGAAAATATTAAAGTCACCTGCCAGCCTTGGGCAGGAGAAACATGTACAAGGCAGCAACAACAGAGATTGAGTGCGCAACACTATGTAATTAAGAGGAATGGAGAATGTAAGGAGTTGAGTTTAATTTTTGTGGGTCATAGCCACAACAAAAGAGGAGAATTAATTTGGATTATGGGGGAAGTTACTTTTGCAGGTGGAATGAAGATTTCCCGTAGTTCTGAACTACGGAGGAGTAGTTTTATTTAAAACAGTCATTTCGGGCTTTAAAGTCCTCAACAACCAGAATGGAGAAATTGAATTAAACAAGCGGAAGTCCTTTTTGTTTTTTACTTGGCGGATAAGTGGTCCCCACCACTTAATCGCTAATCGTAATCGCAGATTTATTTTTGAGCAGTGTCTTGTTGATGAGGAGCCACGATGCGATGCGATCACAATCGCAATCGCAATCGCAATACATATGTTCTAAAACCAAGTGTCTTGTTGATGGAAGAGTTCCGCAAGCGGAAAGTTTTATATAACATATCACATTATATTATAATCGCCCCCCACAGCAGCGGAGGCCCGTGGGTCCACTTGACCACGTGGCGATGTTTTAATGGAATCGCAAAGTTCTAATCGCAGGGATCAATCGGCGGTCCTTTGTTTTGTGTTCCGATCAAAGGCGAGACCCGATCGTATAATATACCACAGTTGAATGTGCGAATCGCATCCGGTTGTTCAATCGCAATCAGAAGCTCTTAAGTGATGGACTCGATTGCACTTTGAAGTGGCGGACCCGATGGCAGTATGCAACGGAGTTAATAAGTTCCATCACATCCGTGTCCTGATCGCGATCGGAAATTTTCTATTGTGTGCCCCGATTGCACTTGTTTAAAGTTTGAACCCGATTGCTCTATGAGCCATGTTTTATATGATCATCGCATCCGGGTCCTTAATCGCAATCACAAGTTTTTGTTTGACACTGCTGATCCGCCGACTATGATGTGGTCCCCACTCGCACATCGTGCATTTGAATTTTTTAAAAGTTCCGCAAAGGTTTTTTTATGTAATGCTTTTTTTTTTTTTATGTGTGGCATATAAAAGCCAAAAGGCCTGCGAGCCTGGGTATCAATTGCATTTTCATTTGTTTTGTTTCGCACAGCGGCGCGGAAGAAAAGAGAAAACACAACAGTGTTGGTGATTTTGTTAGAGAGACAGAGTGTATTGTTTTGAGAGACAGAGATTTGTTTGTGTAGCACTGCGTCAGTAGTAGTCGTTAGTTTTTTGTTATCCCTCTGTTAAGAGGAAGAGTTGTATCAGTTTTTGAAGAAATAGAAGATTGTTTTAAAAGTCTGAAAAACTCTGTCTCCTGCCAAATTTGTTTTAACTTCTCTGTGTTGTAGAGGAGGAGATTATTCTCTCTACTTCTATTGTTTGGAATTCTCAAAATTTCAACATGGTATCGGAGCTAGTTCAGGCTCTTTGACTGTTTCAAAGAAGTTGAAGAAGAAGAAGACTTGTTGAATCATTTTCTCCAGCAGTGTGAAAGCCCTACAGAGGTCAAATTTCAGGTATTTCTCAAAAAATAACAGAGTTGTTGTTTCTGTTTTAAAAGAGTTTGTTCTTTCAAGAGAAGGAAAGACAGTTTGTTTAAGTGTAGAGTTCAGTTCAAAAGCAATGGCTAGACCAAGCACTGGTATGAACATAGGAAATGTTCAGCTTCCACAATTTAATGGAAAGAACTATGATTATTGGGCCATTACCATGAAAGCTCTGTTTGTCTCACAAGACTTATGGGAACTTGTAGAAGATGGTTTTGTTGAACCAGTTGATGAGCAGGCTTTTAATGCCTTGAATCAAGTAGAGAAGGACATATTGAAGAGCAATAGGAAGAAAGATGCTAAAGCTCTCTTCTTATTGTATCAAGCTGTAAATGAGAGTGTGTTTCCAAGGATAGCAACAGCCCAGAAATCCAAGGAGGCATGGGAAACTCTGAAAGTAGCCTATCAAGGCATGGAGAAAGTTAAGACAGCAAAACTTCAGTTGCTGAGAAGAGATTTTGAAACTATTTGCATGAAAGAGTCAGATAATGTGGACACATTTTTTACACACGTGATTGGGATTGTAAATCAGATAAGATCCCATGGAGAAACTCTTGAAGAAAGAAGGATTGTGGAGAAACTTTTGAGAAGCTTACCCTCAAAGTTTGATGTTATTGTTACCGCCATAGAAGAGACCAAAGATCTCTCACAGTTCACAGTGGATGAACTACATGCCTCACTAATAACTCATGAAGAGAGATTGAGGAGAGATGAACATTCATCTCTTGAGCACGCCTTCAAGACCCAGATGCCTTCAGGAAGAGGAAGAGGTCAAGGAAAAGGAAGAGGAAGAGGTGGAAGGAACAGCCCTTCACATTCACATGGAAGGAGAAACATTCAGAATCAGAGCCATGACCAAGGCAATAGCCAACAAAGTGGACATCAACAAGGTGGATATCAACACCAACATGCTCATGGACAAAGGTATGACAAATCCAATGTCCAATGTCATTATTGAAAAAAATATGGGCACTATGCCAACGAATGTAGAAAGAAGCAAAATGACATGAAAAATAAGCAGAATGCTAATGTAGCAAAAGAAGAAAAGAACCCAAGTAATGTGCTGTTAGCTTGTAATGTAGCATAGGCTAGAGAAGATGATGTTTGGTTCTTAGATTCAGGATGTAGTAATCATATGACTGGAAATAGAGCAATGTTTTCCAATCTAGATGAAGAGATTAAATCTGAAGTGACCACAGGGACTGATACTAAGATCTCTGTAAAAGGAAAAGGCAGAGTTAGTATTCGAGCAAGAAATGGTGAGCGGAAATTTGTTCCTGATGTGTATTATGTTCCAGGTTTGAAGTGTAATATTTTGAGCGTTGGGCAGCTCATAAACAAAGGTTACAATGTAATTTTTAAGGATGATGTGTGCACAATAAAATATATACCTCCAAGTAAGAAAATCATTGCTGAAATTCAAATGAAAAACAATAGAATGTTTCCGCTCAAGCTCAACACTGACTTGAAGGGAAAAGGAAAGAGTATAGCAGCTGTAACACAAGAAGCCTTTCAGAAGGAAGAGAAGGATGAAAATTGGTTATGGCATCTGAGATTTGGACATCTCAATTTCGGAGGATTAAATTTGCTGCACAGAAAAGGAATGGTAAAAGGTTTGCCATTGATTGAGAAGCCTGACAGCCTATGTGAAGGTTGCATCTTGGGAAAGCAACACAGAGAAAATTTTCCTTTAGGGAAAAGCATAAGGGTGAAAGCACCCTTAGAAATCATCCACTCAGATTTGTGTGGGCCGATGCAAACAGCATCAGTTTCAGGTAGCAATTACATGTTGACCTTTATAGATGATTTCACAAGAAAAGTGTGGGTTTATTTTCTGAAATATAAGAGTGAAGTCTTTCAGAAATTTTTCCATTTTAAAGCTCTTGTAGAAAAACAGAGCGGACTACATATAAAAGTTCTTAGAACCGATAGAGGAGGAGAATATATCTCAAAGGAATTTTTGTGATTCTGCAGAGAGAATGGCATACACAAGCAATTTAACACAAGGTACACACCGCAACAGAATGGAGTTGCTGAAAGGAAGAAACGAACCATAATGGAAATGGTTAGAAGTATGCTCAAGGCAAAGCACTTGCCGAATGAGTATTGGGCAGAAGCAGCAAACTGTGCTGTGTATATTTTGAATAGATGCCCCACAAAAGCGGTGATGAACAAAGTTCTAGAAGAAGCGTGGAGTGGCAAAAAACAAGGAGTCACCCACATGAGAGTTTTTGGATGTGTTGCATATGCACACATTCCAGACAAGTTGAGAAAGAAGTTGGATAGTAAGGGGGAGAAGTGCATTTTCCTTGGATATTGTGAGGATTCCAAAGGATAAAGATTGTATAACCCATCCATAAAGAAGTTTGTAATAAGCAGAGATGTGCAATTTATTGAAGAGGAAGCATGGGATGGAAGCATTGAGAAAACAATCAATGTTAAAAACTGTATGTCTCATGATGAAGATGAAGGAGATGTAGTTGAAATTAACAACCCATCTGTAGCATAACCTCCACCAGCACAAGGACAGCAAGGGATGCCTCAAGCGGCAGCGAGAAAACCCTTGAGAAGAAGCGAGAGTGGATCTCCAAGCACACCACATGGAGCAGAATTGAGTGCTTCTTCAAGCACGACTACACCAAGTGAAAGTGGAACAAGGTTCAGAAGCATTAGAGAAATCTATGAGCAAGGAGCGACAAATGAAGGTATGAATTCCTTATTTGCATTGTATTGTCAAGTTGATGATCCTATTCATTTTGAAGATGCAATTAAAGACAGAAAATGGATAGAAGCTATGGACGAAGAAATTAAAGCCATAGAGAAGAACAAAACATGGGAGTTAGTTGATCTCCCAGAAGGTAAAGAAGTCATTGGTGTAAAATGGGTCTATAAGACCAAAAGCAATGCTGAAGGAAAAATAGAGAGACACAAGGCCAGACTTATTGTCAAGGGATATAAGTAGAAGAATGGGATTGATTATGAAGAAAATTTTGCACCAGTTGCAAGAATGGAGACAGTGAGAGCAGTGATGTCCATAGCAGCACAAAACAAATGGAAAGTATACTAGATGGATGTAAAATCTACATTTTTAAATGGAGTTTTAATGGAAGAGGTTTATGTGGAACAACCTCTCGGATATGAGAAGAAATGCCAAGAGCATAAGGTCTGCAAATTAAAGAAAGCTCTTTATGGGCTGAAGCAAGCACCAAGAGCGTGGTACAACAGAATAGACTCCTATCTATTGGAGAATGGATTTGAAAAATGTGAGGGAGAACCCACCCTCTACATCAAAGAAAAGGATGGTAATATGCTCATTGTTGTTTTATATGTTGATGATTTAATTTTTACAGGTAATGATGATTACCTTGTTGAAAATTTTAAAACAGTCATGAAAAATGAATTTGAAATGACTGACATGGGTTTGTTGAGATACTTCTTGGGAATAGAAGTAGAACAAAATGAAATAGGAATTTTTATTTCTCAAGCAAAGTATGTGAATCAAGTTTTAGAAAGATTTAATATGCAAGAGTGCAAAGCTGCAATTACTCCCACAGTAATGGGATTGAAGTTGAGTAAAGAAGACAGCAACAAGGATGTTGATCCAAGTTTGTATAAAAGCATAGTTGGTAGCCTCATGTACTTGACTGCAACTAGGCCGGATATTATGCATGTTGTTAGTTTAATTTCTAGATTTATGGAGAAGCCAAAAGAAGCACATTGGCAAGCAACAAAGAGAATTATGAGGTATGTGAAAGGAACAAAAAGATTTGGTATTTTATATACAGCTTCAGAAAATTCAGAGTTAGTTGGATACACTGACAGTGATTGGGCTGGAAGTGTAGATGATCGGAAGAGCACTTCCGGTTATGTTTTTCATATGGGTTAAGGAGCCATTTCATGGGCTTCTAAGAAACAACCGATTGTAGCATTATCTACAGTAGAAGCAGAGTATGTGGCAGCTACAGCAGCAGCGTGTCAAGCAATTTGGATGAGAAGAATGTTGAGAAGTCTATGTCAAGAATAGGTAAAAGGGACAGTGATTTATTGTGACAATATCTCAGCTATTGCATTGTCAAAGAAATTTTTATTTCATAAAAGAACAAAGCACATAGATACAAAATTTCACTACATCAGAGAATTGGTAAACAATGGAGAAATTGCTTTACAGCACTGTAAAACAGAGGAGCAATATGCAGATATTTTAACTAAACCATTGGGACAGAAGACCTTTGAATTTTTAAGAAAATGCTTGGGTATGATGGATAACCTAGTAGATGACTTTAAGGGGGAGTGTTGAAAATATTAAAGTCACCTGCCAGCCTTGAGCAGGAAGGAGAAACAAGTACAAGGCAGCAGCAGCAGAGATTGAGTGCGCATCATTGTGTAATTAAGAGGAATGGAGAATGTAAGGAGATGAATTTAATTTTTGATGGGCCGCAGCCACAACAGAAGAGGAGAATTAATTTGGATTATGGGGGAAGTTACTTTTGCAGGTGGAATGAAGATTTCCCGTAGTTCTGAACTACGGAGGAGTAGTTTTATTTAAAACAGTCATTTCTGGCTTTAAAGTCCTCAACAACCAGAATGGAGAAATTGAATTAAACAGGTGGAAGTCCTTTTTGTTTTTTACTTGGCGGATAAGTGGTCCCCACCACTTAATCGCTAATCGCAATCGCAGATTTATTTTTGAGCAGTGTCTTGTTGATGAGGAGTCACGATGTGATGAGATCACAATCGTAATCGCAATCACAATACATATGTTCTAAAACCAAGTGTTTTGTTGATGGAAGAGTTTTGCAAGCGGAACGTTTTATATAACATATCACATTATATTATAATCGCCCCCCACAACAGCGGAGGCCCGTGGGTCCACTTGACCACGTGGCGATGTTTTAATGGAATCACAAAGTTCCAATCGCAGGGATCAATCGACAGTCCTTTGTTTTGTGTTTCGATCAAAGGCTGGACCCGATCGTATAATATACCACAGTTGAATGTGCCAATCGCATCCGGTTGTTCAATTGCAATCGGAAGCTCTTAAGTGATGGACCCGATTGCACTTTGAAGTGGCGGACCGGATGGTAGTATGAAACGGAGTTAATAAGTTCCATCGCATCCGTGTCCTGATCGCAATCGGAACTTTTCTATTGTGTGCCCCGATTGCACTTGTTTAAAGTTCGGACCCCATTGCTCTATGAGCCATGTTTTATATGATCATCGCATCCGGGTCCTCAATCGCAATCGCAAGTTTTTGTTTGACACCGCCGATCCGCCGACTGCGATGTGGTCCCCACTCGCACGTCCTGCATTTGAATTTTTTAAAAGTTCCACAAAGGTTTTTTTATGTAATGTTTTTTTTTTTTTTTATGCACGGCATATAAAAGCCAAAAGGCCTGCGAGCCTGGGTATCAATTGCATTGTCATTTGTTTTGTTTCGCACAGCAGTGCGGAAGAAAAGAGAAAACACAGCAGTGTTGGTGATTTTGTTAGAGAGACAGAGATTTGTTTGTGTAGCGCTGCGTCTGTAGCAGTCGTTAGTTTTTTGTTATCCCTCTGTTAAGAGGAAGAGTTGTATCAGTTTTTGAAGAAATAGAAGATTGTTTTAAAAGTCTGAAAAACTCTGTCTCCTGCCAAATTTGTTTTAACTTCTCTATATTGTAGAGGAGGAGATTATTCTCTCTACTTTTGTTGTTTGGAATTCTCAAAATTCCAACAACTTCCTCAGGATTGCATTATTCAACAGATGCTAGAAGTCAAAGTCTTATGTGAAGCTAAAAACCATCAATATAGAGATTTGGTCCCCTTTCTTTCAAGATGATTAAATATGTCACCCGACAAGTTTGAAAAGTGCAAAAAAAAAAAAAAAATCCCTTATGCGAAGATTTTTCATTTAATATTTAATAGACAACGAATGCTTTATAAATGTTGTTGAAATGGAAACATAGACAAAAATAAAACCCTGTGAACCTGGTAAAAACGGGACTAAAAATAAATGATTTCAGTTCAGTTTGTCTTGAACTCTCGTGAAGACATGATTAAAAGGTTGAAAGCGAAAGTTTTTCTACTGTTGTTTTTCATTTGCCGCAACTTTGAATAATAATGGTATCAAACGGTTGTTTAAGTTTCACGTGTTCAATCGACACCGATATACAATTTTTTTTATGTAATTTATTTATTCCACCGAAAACCTAAGCCACCAAGATTTCTACCAGGCTCCGAAATAATGATTTATCATTGCTCGTATATTCGAAGAGGATCTTGAAAGGAATCTAGACCGTCCAATTTTTAAAATATTTCCATACTGAACGTTGATTCTTTTCAATTAAAATAATAATATTTGTTTTTCTTATATGCTTCACTAACCAACGATTTACACCGATTTATATACACTGACACCTTCGTCTGTTACTTTAAGGCGTCTAACGGCTACGATCCATTTTCGCTGCCCAGGATTGTTCTCGACCCGTCAGATTTTTCTCAAGGCACGGGATATTAAGCGCATGAGTAAACTCAAAGCGAGGAATACTGGTCCCACTGAGGTCGACTCCACCAGCGTGTCCATTCCTCTTTCGAACCAGCTAGCCTTCTTCTTTACACGTGTTCGCCGAGAAAATTTTTTGCCAAACAGCTGGCAACCGTACGGAAGAGAACGACGTGTAACGGTTCACACGATCTTGGTTGTCGAATGCGAAGGATGTTCTTGGTTCTAGACCTGTTTCTTTTTCTTTTCAGAAAGAAAAAAAAGTTTTTTTATACTAAAAGTATACAAACAGTACATTAACATACAACATAGAGATGTGCTATGAAAAGCACATCCCCTATTATAGTTTATCATTGGGAAATATGAGTTTATCATTGGGAAATATGAGAAGATATGTATGATATCTAGTAGCATATTCCTATCAAAATTAGACAAATGTAGCCCAGCTACATATTCGCATTAAAATTAGAGAAAATAAACCCAAACAGTAGGCATGAAGAAATATAATGAACATGAAAGTCAGGCATAGAAAATGTCTATACATCACTTTACAGCTGAGAGTGATGTTCATCTGAACACAAGGTTCATATAAATTAAGAGGCAGAAACGTATGTTGTCATGAGGGATCCCCACTGGAGACATAAAGTAGAAAACTGGCTCACTTGTTGTTGAGCTCCTTTGCAACATCATCCCCCATATAAAACAGACCTGCTTGCTGCAAAAAACTGGCTCGCTTGATGTATTATCCAGTAGGCCAAAACATCAGATATATCATGGAATGGGAATGTTATTGGCCCATATGAGCTTTCTGTCTCTATAGTGAGCCACCTGCATAATACCAAAAACCAAACCGATACCTTTTTTGGATAAACCATCTGCCCTGGTATTGTTTTCCCTATAAATATGTTGCAGAGGAGGGAAATTCATCTTTGTCCACAAATATTTTGTTCTCCTGTACCACCCATGAGATCTCTGAGAAGATAGGGATGAATGTCCCAAGATGGCATCAATAATAATTTTGGAGTCTCCATAGATGTAGACCCGATCCAAACCCAAATTGCGAGCATCCTTCACTCCACACCAAAAAACCATCAATTCCGCGAAGTTGTTTGTGCCCAAACCCTCATTCTAGCAAATATGGATTCTTTCTGATTGAGATAACTTGATCCAAGCACCACATCCCATCCCCCCATCCAAACATGCTCCATCAAAGAAAATTGCCGGGAGGGAGATGGGGTAGGGCCGAATCCTTCTAGACCCTTCACATATAGAATCCTTTGCAGTCTCCGTGACGTTGATCCATCTCATAATAGCATTATATATGTGAGTAGTGATAATAGGTTTACCTTCAAATATACGCAAGTTCCTAGCAAGCCATATTTCCCAAATGAAAAAGAAAGGCAATGATTGAAATTGTCCCTTCACTTGATCCCATCTAAGAGCCACATCCATGAAGTCCACCGGGCACCATGATGACTTTAGATGAAACTGACCGAATAGATTCCAGATATGAACAACCCTGGAGCATGTAAAAAATAAATGTTCTGTCGTTTCATCATTGTGTAGACAGAAGACATACCTACCTGGGCAGTATAGTCCCCTCCTAATGAGACCATCCCACGTTAGAATCTTCCTCTTCCATACCAGCCATCCAAAAGGAAGAATTTTAGTTGGAATTTTCCTATGCCAGAATTTCTCAAGCCCAAAAGAACTGAAATCAATAATGGAAAAAAGGTTAATATTGAAATAAATGTTCTTCACCATCAGAGCATCATTCTTCATTTTCCACGCCCATACTATTTTATCCCCGTCATTACAAAGGCTTAACCTGGCAGCCTGAATTTTGCCCTTGTATTTCGTCCCTTCAACAACATCCCATCCAAAAAGACCCATCTATGAAGCCTATTTTAAAATAGGCGCGTTATGATCCCATAGATGAATCACCTGTGATAAATAAATGATTCATCTATGTGCAAATCGGTGTAACATCTGATTACTGATGAGAGATACTTCAGTCATACCACAGATCTTGTCTCCGCTCAATAGAATCATATGCCCATTGCCAAAACACCAAGCCAACCCCCCTACAAAAATATGAATGATATTTTTGAAGCCTAGCCATATAGCCAACATGGATTGTGGAAATTTAAATTGTTGACAGTATATTAAGCGCAGGGGGTCACCCGAGATATATTTACATGATATGATTTCAGACCAGATACCCTTGTGATTTATTGCATGCCACATAGATTTAGTGAGCAGGGTCGAGTTGAAAGCCCGGGTGTTAAGAATACCCCATCCTCCTATATTTTTCGGGCAAAATAATATCTCAAGTTTGCAAAGGTTATGCTTTTTTGCCAAATTTACCTCGCCCCATAAAAACTATGCAATGATGGCATTGATCTGAGTGATAATATTATCCGGAATGTAGAAGAGATGACCCCAAAAGACAATAAGCTAGGACATAACCGCTTGAATCATAATATAATGGCCCCCAAGTGACAATCACTTATGAGTCCATTTTGAGATTTTAAATTTGAATTTCTCAACAAACCATAACCAATCTTTCACCTTATAACCACATGGTTTAATCCTGTATCTGAGATAAAGAAACCCATCTGATGTCAGTCTTGATTGAACACCAAGAAAACCAGCAATAAAAGAGATTTCTTCCTCATCCCCAAATTCACTAATAAGAAAAGATTTGTGCTTGTTTATACATAATCCAGAGGTAGCGGCAAATCAGGTGAGTAAATAGTGTATATAGAACCAATGATTCCTAATGAGTCTGCCGAAAATAAGCAGATCACCAACAAATAAGGAATGGGAAATACTCACAGAATTAGAAAAGGAGAAACCAGCAATGTAACCCGCACAGAAAGCCATCTTCATGAGGTTGCTAAAACCATCCATGACAAGAATGAAGATCAGGGGCGACAAAGCGCATCCTTGCCTTAATCCACGTTCAGTAAGGAATAAAGAGGTAGGCATCCCATTTATGATAACAGCATACCTGACCAAAGAAATACATCCCAAGATCCACCGGATAGGCCCAATGGGAACGCCAACCTTCAGCAGAAGAAGGCGAATATATGACCAGTCAACTCTGTCGTATAATTTAAGGAGATCAATCTTCATGATGAGGGCTTCCTTTTTCCCAACGTACATGGTATGCATCACTTCTTAAGCAATAGCAATAGCATCATGAATAGAATGACCTTTCAGAAAACCATATTGCTCCTGAGATATGGCCTTCGACAAAGTCTCCCTAATCCTGTTGGCGATGATTTTAGATGAGATTTTATATATAAGATTGCATAGGGAAATCAATCTAAAATCTGAGAAGACCTTTGGATCAAACGATTTGGGGATGAGAGCCAAAAACGTGGCATTCATATTTGACGGAATGTGTCCCAAAATCCGACCTTGCTCCAAAATTGTAGTGATTTCATCACCCATAATATCAATAAAATGAGTATAAATAGAAAGGGCCAATCGGGATCGGGCCTTCAGGCTCGGGCTTTTCAATCTACCCATTTAAAATCTCTGATGCGATTAGCGCTTCCGGACTTTAACTCTTGGTCCCGAGCATAGATTTATATGGAGAAAAGCGGAGGGCAGGAGTTTATACAAATGGGGCTTAATTGCATCAAAACTTTGATGCGGGGCTTTTCAATCTACCCATTTATATTAAAAAACATTACTTCGGCAGGTTTAGACCAAAACTTAGGAAAGTGGGTTTATTTAATTTACAAAGGGAAATATGCATCAGAGATGGGTTTTAAACAATGCTTAGCGCCGAATGCAGGCTATGTGGTTATATGAAATAATAATAAGATTGGGGGTTTATAGACAAAGGGCTTAATCGCATTGGAGGTTTTAACATGGCAAATAGACTTGCACACTCTGAGTTCTACGATGCAATAAATGCCAAAAGGGTCTAGCGCCGGGGCACATGTGGGGAAGTGGTTTAGGTTTAGCCCAAAGGAGCTTAAGCCTGCAGTTTAAAAACTTATTTTTTTATGATATTTTTCACAGTTTTTGATGGATTTGGGGGTTTCAACAAAGTTTAAAAGTGAGTTTTAAACTTTGTAAACAGGATCTTATAAAGGGGAAATGGAGAAAAATGGAAAAATAAAGGAATTCCATGGGGAAAAAGGGGTAAAAATGAAGGTTAGTTTGAAGTGAAGGAAGGGGAAAAATGGTGATTTGGCAGCAGTCTTTTCTCATGAAATCAGCAGAATTCCAGAGTTTTAAAAATGAAACAACAGTGAAGGTTTAAACAAAGGGCATGATGTCTTCA
Source organism: Pinus albicaulis (assembly GCA_034641835.2). Classification (NCBI taxonomy): domain Eukaryota; kingdom Viridiplantae; phylum Streptophyta; class Pinopsida; order Pinales; family Pinaceae; genus Pinus; species Pinus albicaulis. The sequence continues at coordinate 1,412,324,108 of CM076570.1, read as the reverse complement.
AGAGTCTTCAAGAGATAACATTTTTAGCAATAAAACTGTTTCTTGAAGGCTCCAAAATGTTTTGGCCACCTTTTGATATAACAAATTTTATAGGTGGCCAACAGCACCCTCGAATGCACCCGGTCACAACTTAGCAAAACTGATACGGGCGCCCTCGAATGAAACGACCCGAGTCGAACGCACCCGGTCGGGCGACCTAACACGGCGCGACCCGACGCGCCCAAATGAACGATGCCACAAGGGATCAAATTACGGCAAATGGGCCACCCGAACATGCAGTACAAGGCACACAGGCGGTCACAACTTAGCAAAACTGATACGGGCACCCTCGAACGAAATGGCCTGACCTGAATGTGTCCGGTTGGGCGACCTCACACGGCGCGACACAGCGCGCCCGACCGAACGATTTCATAATAGAGTTTTAAGAAAATGCTCTCAGCTAGCTCAATCTTTGACAAATAATCTCAAGAAGTTATATCCTTTCTTTCTGAGAAATATTTTCGGCTTTAAAGGAAATATTGTACTTTTTCCTTATTATGTGTTGGATAAATTCTTTGTAACAAAGGTGTGTCACCAATGTAAATCCCTAAAACACTTTTTAAATAAATACCAAGAAACTATGACGCATAAACTTTTGTTTGAAATAAAGGAGATTGATGATTATTCCTTTACCATTCAACTCAAACATGAGGTAACTATAGAATTGTTATGGGCCCAAACTGTCGCAATTCTGATGCTTCTCTTGCGACACTTGTAGAAAAGCGTCAAAATTGCGACAGTTTGGGCCATAAGTGTCGCAATTCCGACAATTTTCTACAAGTGTCACAATACCGACACTTACCTCTAAGTGTCGGTATTGCGACACTTGTAGAAAAGCGTCGGAATTGCAACAGTTGTGGCCCAAATTGTCGCAATTTCGACACTTCTCTACAAGTGTCGCAATACCGACACTTACCTCTAAGTGTCAGTATTGTGACACTTGTAGAAAAGCGTCGGAATTGCAACAGTTGTGGGTGGGATTCGAAAAATTGATAAAATTTGGGGAAATTTCCGACATTTGGTCAAAATTGTCGGAACTAAAGTGTCAGAATTTCTGCCAAATATACTAGTGGTAGGTGAATTTAAACTAACACTGGATGAAGTGTCACTTAGATTCTTGGCTAAGTTGGGGTGGGGGCACGTGGGCTACATGCAACCCTTATCATGCCTACCCTTCACGTTTTTTTTTTTTTTTTAAATATTTATTGTTTATTTTATTTGTGTTCTTAGCTGCTTGGAAAATTGCAACAACTTGTAATTCATAGTAATTTTATGTTTATTATTTATTTGATTGATTTTCAATATTTTTTATATTTTTTTTGTGTTTGTGGGTGGGTGGCAACGAGCAACACCTGTGTCATTCTAAGTGTCTGATTGGAAGTTTTAACTGCCCTTAAAAATTCGCGATTTCCTGAATTTTCCTCACAAAAAAATAAAATATTTGATCTAGCATGCTTCGTGGTAAAATTTTGCAAACATGTACCGTCTCGTGGATACCACAAAATATCTTAGAACCGAAAATCCCAACAATGTCTTTCTATTTTAAACTTTCCTGTTGAAATCATTAATTTGTGGAATACTGACAATCCATCGAAATTCATTTATTTGGGAAGAAAGAGAGGTAAAGGAAGCGATGGATCTAAATTAAATCATTGGACCTTATCTTAAAAACTAATTTAGATGATTAATTCGATTTCGCTTAATTTAATCGACTTTGCTTTATTATTTAACAGAACCGACACTTCATTGTCATTCATTCTGTTGCTGATAAGGGTCGTTTTATTTCTTCCCAACACTAATTTCATTCCCTTTCATCTCATATTCTCCTGATGGGATTATATGTTCATCTCCTTCATCCTTCCCTGCACCGAACCCTATTCTTCAGCATCCTTACTGTCTGTTGTGCCTCTCTATTCGCCTGCTCCTTATGCTTGGATGTGCAATACCAGTATTTTCAAAATATTAATACATGTGGGAGTATGAATATACCATATCCTTTCAGCGTAGGAAAGTGTGGATGTGGTCATCCTAATTTTCAAATCAACTGTGTGCAGAGGCTAACTCCAATAATCACAATTCAGAAGATGCCCATTATCTATGGAAAATTATGCAAGCATCAATCAAATTTTTGTTCAATGTTATTTTACCTGCAAAGTTATAACTTAAATTCTCGTGTTTTAGGTGCATTCAACTTTCATGAACATGGTCATCTGGTTGATCGTCATTTAGTTCCCATTCTCGTGTTTTAGTTGCATTCAACCTTCACGAACATGGTCATCTGGTTGATCGTCATTTAGTTTCGGGTAATTAAATGTTTGGACACCATCTATAAGAGACCTCATCAACCGATGAAATATATAATCTATTGAATTTCGTAATATCTACAAATATTAAATTTGTATTATCATTTGTAGAATATTGATCAGATTGCACATGCCATGAAACATTAAATACAAAAGAAAAGAAATTAGATCTTTGGACAACATTATTTTTCAGTAAAATAATAATTGTTTCAATGTACATTTTAAAATATGTTAGCCTGATTATTATGGAAAGTAATGCCAAATTTTCAAATCAATTTTGTTTGAGATCGGCAGGGAGAGCTGCTATGCAGTTGCTCTTGTTTTTATAAAGGTTGATCAAACTAACTAATTCGTGTATTTCTTTGCATCCGAAAGAAAAAAGAAAAAAATTTCAACTCACGAATTTCTTTGCACAAGAAAGAAAAAAGAAAAGGTTTACAATTGGCCTTGTTTACGAAGGCCACAATTATTTTTGGAAATTGATTTATTTTTAAGAAATGATTCAACACCATCAAAACTTTTTGAGAGGTTTTATTAAAATAAACTAATTACTCCCACTTAAAGAGTTTGTTATATTTAGAGAGATTCAATTAAGTGTTGAGTCAAGATGAGTTAAGTGATAGATGAATTTAGTGTGTGGTTGTATTCCAAGTTATATTAAGTGATTCACTATTGGAAAATGTTTAAATACCCCTCATAGGGTTCATTGTAATAAATTCATCTCAATCAAGTATACCCCTCACGGGGTTTATTGTCATAAAGTCATCTCAATCAATTTTGTGTGATCAATAGAAGAGCAAGAGCTCCTATGTTTTGTGTATGTTAATTATTTTGTTTCTCCGTTCTACCTCTCCAACAAATTGATATCAGAGCCTATCAGAGCGAGAGTCTTTGTAGAGTCTATAGGGAGAAGAGATTAACAACAATTTGTGTGAGAGATAAGAGAGAAATTTGTATTTTCTCTTGTTCGAAGCTATAACGCACTTCATAGATTATATACAGAGCATTATCATGCTGATGGGCACTAACGCAGCACATTGTTGTCGAGAGCAGCCTTAGCACATAGGTCCACAACCCTACGGACCCGTTAATAGTGCAAAGGGCATTGTCGTGACCAAAATAACCTAATTTCCGTGAACGTGTTTGCCACACATTTTAGAACTCGCATAGTCAGCGATTAGATGGTGGAGACCAGGGCGAGAACGTCAAGACGATTTGCATCGTCCAATTTGGAGAATGGCATTTGTTGTAGGTCGGTCTTTACTGATGCCCTCAAGGATAATGGCGAACAATATAAACCTCGCAGCATGCATTCCCACACCAAATGGAGAGGACTGCTGATTCCGTACGCCGATTGCCACGACGTCCCAAAATTTTGAACTGTATTTGCAATCTGGCAAGATTTTGACTCGGGAGCCAGTGTGCCTTTTTTCTTGGCGTTTACAGCACTAGCTGCGCTGCACCATTGTTATTCTTGTTCCGCTCGAAATTCGACATAAGGTACCTTTTTCGACTCGTTTTGCACAATATTGTTTCATTTTTTTGGTTCAATTTTGTGCGCGGGACATGGCCATGGCAGCGAACTCTAGCAGGATTCGACGTTTGTCGAAACAGATATTTGGAAGCTTGCGCAAAATGTCATTTAAATCCTCTGGAATTTTTTGTTCAGCTGGTACTTTTTCACAGGGACTCACTAGGCCTTAGGCTTGCAGCTATATCATGCGTTCTTTTCCCCTTTGACCTTAAATTTTAGAATTTCTACTTTCTCGCTGCTATTCGACTTTTACTGTGATCATTCCGACAGTTTGATTAAAAAATACTGGATTTTCGGAAGAAGCTTTTGTAAAAATTGAGAACAAAGACTTAAATTTCGAGGAAGAAAACTTAGATAGTGGCGAACACTTTAAAACTTAAATAATGGGAGTTTATTTATCAAAGATTATGGTTAAGGTTTCATATCCATATCATTGAATCCACGAAAACCTTAAATGCACATTTATTTCTTAGAGATGGTGCAAACAATTTTTCTAAAGCCTTTTCAAATTGCTTATTTTTTTAAATCTTTTCAAATTACCTTTAATCTCTGTCTTTCTACTGCTGTTGTTTTGTCATTTTTACAATTTCAATCAATTTTGTGCTATATATTTTTATTTTGGGGTGTTTCATTCTTGATTATATACCTAGGGTAAGTATTTTAGGGTTACTTGAATTTCTAGGAATTATTGTAGAGATATGGCAACAAATAATCTCGAAGTACAAATTGATATATGAGACCCCCTTGTTTATGGGACAATAGAACCTCCTTGTACGTCCCTTGAATATAATCAGAAAGATCTCAACATATCTATAAACATTAATATTTATTGTTTGTTGGACAAAGTACCCACCTCTGCATACATCCCTTGAATATAATCATGGAAATTTCAGCATATCTGTAAACTTGAATATAATCAGATCCCTTGAATATAATCAGGCGGATCTCAGCATATCTGTAAACTTGAATATAATTAGGCAGATCTCAACATATCTGTAAACATTCACAATTATTGTTTGTTGGACAAGGGACCCACCTCCGCGTACATCTCTTGAATATAATCAAGGGAATCTCAGCATATCTATAAACATTCACATTTATTGTTTGTTGGACAAGGGCATATCTGTAAACATTCATATTTATTGTTTGTTGGACAAGGGACCCACCTCTGCATACATCCCTTGAATTTAATCAATATAATCAAGTGGATCTCAGCATATTTGTCCCTTGAATATAATCAATATAATCAGGCGGATCTTAGCATATCTATAAACTTGAACCTTGAATCTAATCAATATAATTAGGTGGATCTCAACATATCTGTAAACTTGAACCTTGGACAAGGGCATATTTGTAAACATTCATATTTATTGTTTGTTGGATAAGGGACTGCCTCCGCGTACATCCCTTGAATATAATCAATATAATCAGGTGGATCTCAGCATATCTGTAAACTTGAATCGAGTAGCAATTTGACTACTAAGTTTACTAAGGCATACATACTCTACCCCCCTATGGTTTTGAACATGTGACCTCTTAGGAGGAAACACATGCTTTAAACCATTAGGCCCACTAAAAACTAGCAGTTACTTCATAAAAGAAATGGTCCCTTTTCCATAAAATTAAATTTTTACAAAATTTATTTTTAAAAATCTTGACTTTAAAATCAATTTGATCCAAAAACACCGTACATATTTTTAAAATCACAAGTTTCAATTTACATATTGAGTGTCTTAAGGGTTTTTCATGATATTGAATTTGTTTGTGCATTCAAAAATTATCAACATATTATATTGTCGTAGTTGAAGTCATTTCATGTATTAGTTATACTATACAAAAATATAAATTATTCTAAGCACAAGCTAAGTAACATTTCTATAGTCTTAGTTTATCTTTAGATGCTTTGGAAAGTTTTTTATTTTATTGTTAGAATTACGTTTGAGTTGTCAACTCTCCACACTTTAAGCGTCCTACAAAATTTTCATAATGCTAAATATATATAATAATAATAATAATAATAATAATAATAATATAAAACTAAATTTAATCAACACATTTGACCAAAAATATGCATCCAATTCCTAATTAAAAAAAAAAACTCTAAAAGCATTTAAACAACACTATTATCATAATATGTTATTTCATTCTTCAACCTTTTAATTTAATCAATTACCCTACACATTATTTTAAAATATTAATGGACTTTTGATAATTGTAGGCATATTTGTTTGTGTAATCTTAAAAAAATTTGTAAATACTAAATATTGAATGTAGTTACATAATGTGGATTTCTAATGGTTTAGATATTGGGTAAGATGTATTAATTTTACCATCTTTATTATTTTCAATCGTACTATTTAAATGAACATTACAATTACATTTTTAATAAAAGAAATAAATTAAATCATATTTTTTAAATCAAAAAAAAAAATTATGTTTTTTTAATAAAAAGAATAGTTTAAAATATGATATTTTTCTAAGATTAATGATTTATTTAGTTTTAAAATTTTATTTAAAATTTTATTGAATAAAGTTTTTACGATATCACATAGACCATGACAAGGTGCTTTGTTAAGACACCGAGTGGTGAAAAAAATCAGTTGCTAGAAAATTTGTGGCCAAAAATACAATCATGCCAAGGGTAGTTATTGCCCACACTCGGTGGGTGCTATTCCTGGCTGATTTTGAAGGCCTAAATGCCCCTAAGTGACAACTAATGAAAATAACATATAGTCAATACTCACATTAAGACAAAAAATATTAAATATTTATTTATTTTATTTAATAAATAATATTAATACTTATTTTAATATAAAAAAATTAATCTCAATATAAAAAAATTAAATTAAATATCAATAAAACAAAAACTTACCATTTTTATGGGATAAGTTTTTGTTTTATTGACATTTAATTTCATTTTTATTTTTTTTTAAATTAATTTTTTTATATTAAAACAACTATTAATATTATTTATTAAATAAAATAAATAAATATTGAACATATTTTTTTTTGTCTTAATGTGAGAATTGAATATATGTTATTTTGATTAGTTTCCACTTAGGGGCGTTTAGGTCTTCAAAATCAGAACACCTTGTCACAGTCTATGCTATATCCTAAAAACTTTATTCCATAATTTTTTAATTAAAATTTTAAAACTAAATAAATCATTAATCTTAAACCAATATCATAATTTAAATTATTATTTTTATTAAAAAAACATGATTTATTTTATTTTGATTTAAAAAATGTGATTTAATTTATTTATTTTATTAAAAATGTAATTGTAATATTCATTTAAATAGTCTTTTTGAAAATAATAAAGACGGTAAAATTAATACATCTTACCCAATATCTAAACCATTAGAAATCTACATTATGTAATTGCATTCAATATTTAGTATGAAATTCAAACAACCCTAGATACAATGATTCCAAGAAATTCAAATAACCCTAAAATACTTCCAAGTAATTGTTGCCATAAGTATATAGTCAAGAATTAAACACGGCAAAAGTAAAATAAATAGCACAAACTTGATTGAAATTGTAAAAATGACAAAACAATGGCAATAAAAAGACACAAATCAAATTAAAAGTAATTTGAAAAGCTTTAAATCAATAACTTAACCAATTTAATTAAATTAACCCTGAAATTGTATAAATAAAAGACTTATCAAATTAATTATTTAATTATAAATTGAATTTAGTGTCTTTTAAAATTGGGGTTTCGCACCACATCCTTTAACCATCTCCCAGTTTCATTAACAATCATAGGTGGCAACACACCCCATTCGTGATTGCATTTCTATATGTGCACTAGCCTTTGTTATCATATAATGGTTGGGTATAACTTCTTCATATTATTAATAGGATACATTCGTTATCATATAATGTTTGGTATAACTTCTTCATATTATTAATCGGAACATTGTATAAATCACTTTGTAACATGTAAGGGTGGTTTAAATTTCGTTTTTGTTTTTCTTATTTTCCAATTTCATTCTTCATTTTGATCTGTGCATACTGTGCTTACTTCTGTATTTTTAGTGCCCACATGTGCCATTATGTTTCAAAGGAGAACTAGTAAGAGAGATTGATTAGGGGGCATGGGACTTATGGCTTTAGAGTTCAATAGTATGTAAGAAAACATTTTTTGATATTGATTTTTATATTAGTATATAATATTTTGGTGTGTTTTTTTTTAGGATATTTTGTTTTGAAAGATTATGGAATGACAAACATACTTTCAAAAGATTATGGAAAGAAAAACATACTTATCTAAATGCTATTTATTTAAATATATATTTTATTTTGAATTTATATATTTAAAAGTGCTTTATATTAATATTTTATATTATTCAATATAATTTGAAATTTAATTTTAATTAAAAAATTATTTTTTAAAATTTAGAAATATTAACATTTTTATTGGAAAGTTTAGAATTTAAAAATATTTAAAAATAGTAAATCAAAATAATGATTTTAGAGTAAAATATATTTGGAAATGTGTTACTTAATTATAATGATGATGATAACGTCCACTAGGACCCATATGGTCTATTGGACTTTAAGAAAGTAAGAGATTACTTAAAATTCTTTAACATTTTATTTTTATGGTTAAAAAGAAGGGAGAGAAGTGTACCTAAGAAAGGTTGGTAGTGTGGAAAATATTTTGAAAATTAGAATGGATGTGAGTAAGAGCTTGACAATCCAAGAGAAAGTGCTTTTCATCTTCAACCCTCTTAGTATCTCAAAGGTTACAGACTCTTTCCTCCCAAGGTGTTTTGGGAATTGACCAACTCACAGTTTCACTTTGAAGCTCATGAGGATTAGTTATTATCTTAACAAAGTTCATTTTCCTCTTAGCATTGGTCAAGATGGAAAGATAATTATGTTTTTCTAGATTGATCACCTCCTTATAAAACCCAAGCTTCATTTTTTCCTCTAACTTCCTATCTTCCAACAATTTATCTTTAATGTTGTAAGTAATACTATTTTTAATATCATCCTTATTATTCAAGATGATCTCCTCCTTTAGCTCCCAATGGTTTCGCCAAGACTAGTTATCCTTATACCATCCTAGCTTGAGGTGGAGGTAGGAGTTTTGGCTAGAGTTGGAAGTAGGAAACCTATTGGCTTCTATGTTGTAAAACTTCTTCTTATACACTAGATACCTAGTCATAGTCATCCTTTCAATAGGGGAAATGCTAGATTAAATCAAAAGGATATGTTAGGGAGTATTTCTTTTAATTTTGAGGTTGTAGGTTATAAATTGCTTTTGGGTCAGCTCAATTTTCCTCTATCATTCTCTACATATATTGCAACCCAAAACTTCACACCTATATAAATTAACAAAAATAAAAAATATTAATATTATATATTTAGAAAACAATATTTTACTTATCCAAAACCTTTAAAACATTTTAAAATAATTCTTGCTAATGGAAATTATCAATTATTCTTTGTAGGCCAGGCCAACATCAGACTTCAGGAGGATTGCATTATTCAACAAATGCTAAGCCAAAGTCTTATGTCAAGTTAAAAACCATCGATATACAGATTTGTTACCCTTGCTTTCAAGATGATTAAATAAGTCAACCGACAAGTTTGAAAAGCGCAAAAAAAAATTCAATACCTTATGCAAAGATTTTTTCTTATTTAATATTTAATACTTGGAATACTTTATAAATGTTAAATGATAAATAAATCTCCAGAACGCTAAATACAAAAATAAATAATAAATAAATCTCCAGAACCCTCCAACCCTGGTAAAAATCGGGACTAAAAATAAATTATTTCAGTTCGGTTTGTCTTGAACTCTCGTGACACGATTAAAAGCGAGAATTTTTCGACTTTTTTTTTCATTTGCCGCAACTCTCAATAATAATTGTATCAAACAGTTATTTAAGTTACACGTGTTCAATCGATACCGATAAACATTTTTTCTTATGTAATTTATTTATTCCACCGAAAACTGGAGCCACCTAGCTTTCTACCAGTCTCCGAAATAATGATTCATCATTGCTCGTATATTCGAAGTGGATCTTGAAAGAAATATAGACCGTCCGATTTTTAAAATATTTCCATACTGAGCGTTGATTCTTTTCAATTAAAATAATAATATTTGTTTTTCTTATGCGCTTCACTAACCAACGATATACACCGATTATGTACAGTGACACCTTCGTCCGTTACTTTAAAGCGTCTAACGGCTACGATCTATTTTCACTACACGTCAGATTTTTCTCAGAGAAAGAAAGTAATTTTAATGTTTACTAAGTTACAAATAGGACACAATACTTTTTATCTAGCTCTTGTTATTATTATTATTTTTTTTTTAAAGAGTTTTATAATAAATTTTTTCATTTTCTAGATAAATTTTTCTTTAAATAAATTATCTTAGGAGTTAGCTACCAAAATATCCGTATAATGACCTCAGGGGCAGGGAAACTGGCAATGGTTTTCTTCGGGGTTTTTTAATCCAGTAATTTGCTGATTCTGAGAGCATAGCTGCAACTTCTCCAAAATTTTGACGCCCGTTTGTGGAATTCTGGTGAGATTTTGACCCCGTGTGGCCTTTTCCGCGGGTTCAGAGCAATATCGTGCCTTTGCTTCCGCTCGAAATTCGGCGTAGGCTATATTTTTCTGCTTGTTTTTGCACAATCTTGTTTCGTTTTGCTTCAATTTTGTGCGTTCGTCCAAGGGTTTGCCTGTAGAGGCGAAATCTGGAGGCTAAGGCGTTTCTCTAGACAGCTATTTAGTAAAGCTAGCGCAAATATAACCGTTAAATTTCACTGGCGTTTTGTGTTCGTACGGAGTTTCTCCCGAGGGAGTCGCTACTAGCTAGGCCGGGGGCTTGTAGCTGTCTTCCGTTTGCCTTTTGGCTTCGAAGTTCGGAGTTTGAAAGTTACAGAAATTCTAGTTTATCGCTGCCAGTCGAATCTTGCTGTGATTCTTGGACAGTTTGATGAAACTACTGGATTTTCGGAAGTATTTTTGCCAAGGATTATGGACAAAAGACCTTAACTGGTAATGGATTTGTTAAATGTCTGGTAAAAAGCTTGAATACTGACGAAAACGTTAAAGCTTACAAAAAATACGAGTTTATTTATTAAAGATTGTGGTAAAAATCTGACATTCCGTGTCAGCACCGTAAAGAATTCCCCAAAACCTTCGATGCGCTTCGAGATTTCGACCTAAACCTCGCGACTTTATTTTTATAAAGCCTGGTCTAACTAACTAATTCGTGGATTTCTTTGCACTTGAAAGAAAAAGGAAAAGGTTTTCAACTCACGACTTTCTTTGCACGGGAAAGTAAAAAGAAAATGTTTTCAACTCCTAGTTAGATAATGAGGCGTTCTTTATCGACGCCACACAATTTCAGCTGGAATGTGATATTGGAATTCGGTGAATTTTTTTTCAAAAAATGTTGGCATTATCAAAATTTTTTGAGAAACTCAAAATCCGAAAGCTATTTGAGTATAACTCAAAATTTCAAAAAATTCTGCTAGATTTTCTAAAAAAACAAAGCAGAATTGTTTCGTATTTAGACTGCGCTGTTCGATAGTCAATAGTTGTGCCAAGATCCCTTCATTTGGTCCGAATGTAGTTTTCTTGTGACTTGTGTTCCGAAGATGGTTTTTGGCCGCCATTATGTTGTTAATAGATCTTTCATTTCAAATTTCGATGAACTTCGGAATATTTACCATTTATGCTGTGGTTTGTTATAGTTTACTTAACTCTTTTCGACATATGTTGTTCTGCTGAGAAATCAGTCTAATCGTTTCCCGATTTTTACGGTAATTTTTTGCAATATCCTGCTGCCAATTGATGTCAACGGCGAGCAGTTTAGACGGGTAGAGGAGTTATTTCGATTCTTGGGCTCTTTCCACAGCAAGCTGAAGGTAGTATATCTGTTTAAGCTTGCATTACGATCCTCTGAAATCCCCGTCGTTTTATGGGGTCATGCAGTGATTTTTGCTCGGAAGAAGTTTTTGGGATAGGTGTCCATTAATTTCTTCGCTGCTGAAAATCTTACTTGGAAAGTGTGAAATTTCATGGAGAAAATACCGTGAAGGCCGGCGTGGAGTAAATATCGAGAATTGACACTTTTCTCCATCGATCTAGGGCATCTGGATTCTGAACTAAATATTCGTCGTCAGGTTGCGCCACTGTAACAAATGAAATAACTACCCTTTCCTCATAGATAGATTAAGGATATATTGTTCCCTTTTGAAAATTTCTTAAAATGGATATCGAAATTTTCCTATTTCAACTTTGTTTCTAGTTTTCTTAATTCTATTGATTACGAAATTTCTTATTTTTGCATCTTAAATATTTACATTTTTTAAGATCATACGGTTTAAGCGGAGGATAACGATTACACTATAATAGTAGTATACCAGTTAAGCTCACCATAACATATTGTATCATTGGAATTGGAGCTAACACCATATTAGACATGAGAAAGCTAAGGTATCATTCCCATTACTCTTATATTGATCACACAAACCTGGTGTAATTCAGATCATGTAGAGTAATAAAGCCATACACTCTGTTTACATGAGCTTGATATAAGCAGTGATTACAGTATAACTAACACTATACATTACTCATATAAGCTAATCCCATTGAGTTGATGTAATGAGAGCTCACGTATTTGGCATATTTCACTATTACGGTTATGTTGTTGGGATCGAACCATATTACATATCACGTAGTTAAAACAGGTTAACTTACTAAGCTTTATTGGAGTCAATTGCTGTAACTATTACCTCTTGCTTTACCTCTTCTTACTAGGTTTCAATGGTTATCACTATGGTTACTCTGATTATGGATAAACTGTACCATATTACTCTCATTCTTGTTCTGAGTCCAAAGAAAAATAAATTTACAACCACATTTATTAATGTGATTGATATATGCCGATAGACCTATATCCACTACCCACCATATATATTTCACTAAAATAAATATTATATATTTATGACTAAAATCACCAAAATATTTTATATATAATATTTACCTATAATATATTAATAATATTAACTATATACATACTATATATATATATATATGATAGAATATAGAATATTATATTATTTAATAGTAAAATATATAATAAAAATATATTATTGAATTATTTCCATATATTAATAGTTTTAACTCAAATTATAATATAATTCTATTATAACATAATAATAATATTTTATTAATATTATAATAAGTTTATATCTCTTACCAATATTTTAAGGAATTATTAATATTTCACACCAAAAGAACTAATAAATTCAAAGGTTTAATATTATAAGCCGAAGTAATTGGTGAAGCAAAAGATAAATATTAATATTATAAATCAAGAAATATAAAAATCTTAAAAATAAATAATTTAATCTCAGGATTAAAAAACTCTAAAAAATAATAATACTTTAAATCCAAAAATATAAGAAAATAATAAACTCTAAGAATTAATATATTAAACTAAATAGATTAATAAAGCATATGAAATAATATTTAAAAACAAAAAACCTAAAAACAAAAAAACCCAAGGGTTTAATAATATGAATTGAAGTAATTTGTGAAGCAAAGGATTATTAATAATACAAACCAAAAGAACTCATAAAGGGAAGGTTTAAATAGTATAAACCAAAGGAATTGGTGAACCCAATGAATAAATATTATAAACATAAGAGATCAATATTAAAAACACAAGAGATTAATAAACCCTAAGAACTGATATTTTAAACTAAAAACCCTAATAAATTAATAAACCATAAGAATCAATATTTTAAACATAAAATATTAACATTATAAACCAAAAGAAATAATAAACCCAAGAGTTTAATATTATAAACCAAAGGAATCAGCGAATCCAAGGGATAAATATTATAAACCTAAGGGATCAATATTAAAAACAATAGAGATTAATAAACCCTAAGAATTAATATTTTAAACTGAAAAATCTAAGAAATTAATAAAGTCTAAGAATTAATAGTTTAAACTCAAGAGATTAATAAATCCAATGCGTGATTAACATTATAAACGAAAAGAACTAATAAACCCAAGGGTTTAATATTATAAACCAAAGGAAACGAAAAGAACTAATAAACCCAAGGGTTTAATATTATAAACCAAAGGAATCGATGAACCCAAGGGCTAAATATTAAAAACCTAAGAGATCGATAAGGCTAAGGACAATATTAAAATCAATATAGATTAATAAAACCTAATAATTAATATTTTAAAATAAAAAACCTAAGAAATTAAAAAACCCTATGAAATATATATTTTAAACTCAATAGATTAATAAACCCAAGGGTTTAATATTATAAACCAAAGGAATTGGGGAGCTCAAGGATAAATAGTTTAAATCTAAGGGATAAATAAGACCAACTCATCAATATTAAAATTACAAGAGATTAATAAACCCTAATAATTAATATTTGAAACTAAAATACCTAAGAAATTAATTAACCCTAAGATATAATATTTTAAACTCAACGGATTATTAATGTTGTAAACCAAAATAAGTAATATTATAAACCAAAGGAATTATTAAAATTATAAAAGTAAGGAACAAATAAACACAAGCATTTAATATTATAAACCCATGAAATTAGTAAATCTAATGGGAAAATGTTATAAACCTAAGGGATAAATATTAGTATTATAAACGAAGAAATTCATAAACCCTAAGAAGTAATATTTTAAACTAAAGAGAGTAATATACCCTAATAATAAATAGTTTAAACCCAAAAACCATAATATTTGAAATTTTAAACTCAAGAGATTAGTAAACCCGAGGGATTATTAATAATATAAACCAAAATAAATATCAAACCAAGGGTTTAATATTATAAACCAAAGAAATTGGTGAACCCAAGGGAAAATTATTAAAAACATAAGGGATCAATAAGGCCAAGGCCAACATATTATTCATATTATAAACCAAAAGAACTAATAACGGGTTTAATAATAGAAACCAAAGGAATTGGTGAACCCAAGGGAAAAATATTAATAACCTAAAGGACCAATAAGGCGAAGGATCAATAAAATTAATAAAAAAAATACTCAAGTTGAAGAAATTAATAAACACTAATAATTAACCCAAGGGATTATTCATATTATAAACCAAAAGAACTAATAAACCCAAGGATTTAATATTATAAACCAAAGGAATTGGTGAACCCAAGGGAAAATTATTGCCCAACAAATTAGTATTAGAATAAAAATTATTAATAAACTCAAGTGATTAATAAAGTCGAAGGATCAATAAAATTAATTAAAAATATATATATATATATATATATATATATATATATATATATATAAACCAAAGAAATTAATAAACACAAATAATTTATTTTTTCTAAATTAGTTTAAATCTATTAAAAAAGAGAAAATATTTTACATCTTAGCCGAAGCCTTGTCTTTGCCCAAAAGAGTGGCATAATCAGCAAAAGAAACAGAAAAAAACCTGCCCACTGGGGGAAACCAGTCTCATTCAGTCCTCGTTCTATTGTGCTGCCCACGCAGGGGTAACAACCATGGATTCCACTGAATTTTACATCTATGATAGACTGAAAGAAAAAAATTATTGGGTGACATATCTAAAAAATCAAGTTCAATCCCAGCAGGTTGGGACTTGTAGCACAAAAACTAGACATACTTGGAATAATTAAACATCATGAGGAGGAGGAGGTTCTTCAATTATGAGGCACCTGTAGGACTCCATGTCGTCGTCCTCCCTTGGCTTGTCTGCAGTGGAGGTAGTGCTTTACTTGGAAAGCTCACGCCCACAACGAACCTTCTCCTCCTCACGCCCGCAGCGAACCATCTCCTCCTCACTTGGAGCCTTTCCTTTGTCCTTGTTCACCGATCGTTGCTATTTGTCCATGTCTTGAGCCGCCACAGAGGTTGGCCCTTCCTGACGCATGTTGGTCTCGCCCAACTGGGATTCCTCTTTGAAAACCACCTAAATGGAAGCAATTATGAGGGGTCGATTCAGGGAGCAGTTGAAGAAGAATTGAGTTGTTTGAGGTGAGTTTGTAGCTTGAGTGATGGGGTTGGTGGATGCTGGAGAACCCATTATGAGCCCGGTATCCTGGAGTCTACCCCTCCCACTTCGAGTATTCGGGTATCTACCAGAGAAATAGTCAGAGGATGGAGAAGAGGACTCAGAGTTGGAAGTGGAGGGGGTGTGCAAGAGATGGCTTCTAGTGCTACCCCTACGACATCTCATGTGCTGACGCAGCGGCGGCATGGTGATGGGCTCACCGGAAGGTGAAAGAGGAGTCGGTGGAACAGAGCTGGGTGTGAGCGGAGTGATGATGAGGTCCAGAGTGACAGAGGTTAGAATGCAGAGGCCAGAGCGAGAAAGGTGCAGACCCTCTCCAAAATCAATGCGGCAGTTCAGATGGCTTCTTCTACCTGTGGCAATGCAGTAACTAGGGAGCCCAGCATATGGAGAGCAGAGACTTTGCAGTGGAGGAGGAGCACCCGAGTTTCCTCTACCTTCCTCCATCTTAAAATCCCGAGCAGTGATACCTTGAAGCTCACCCTGCGTTAAATTCTCATAAATGTGAGTAGAGGGCGGGTGCAGTAAGATCCATACGGAGGCGTGAGCGGGTATAATGGTCAGACCTCGACCTCCGCTTAGATTTAATGCCTCAGTGATGAAGGCGTTTCGAAAAGGGTGATCCCGCCCGGCACTTGCTTGGGTGGGCAAGTGTCTCCTCCGCTTGCCTAACCCAAGTCCCATCACTTTGATAATCCAACAATACACCCGCATCCGGGAAATAAACACTAATAATTAACCCAACGTATTATTCATATTATAAACCAAAAGAACTAATAACCCAAGAGTTTAATATTAGAAACCAAAGGAATTGGTGAACCCAAGGGAAAAATATTAATAACGTAAGGGAACAATAAGGCGAAGGGAATAATATTAAAAACACAATAAATTAATAAAGAATACGACCCAATATTTTAAATAGAAAGGAATTTTAAAGTCACATGATTATTATTATGATAAACCGTAAGTGATCAATCAACCTTACTGATTGTTAATACTATAAACCGATTGAATTAATAACCTAAAGTGATATTAAATTCTGCCATCAGTGAAACAAAAAAAATAACATTGAAATTAACATAGCTTAAAACCAAAACCTAAGAATTTAATAAATGATAGTATTTAATATTTTAAACTCAAGAGATTAATAAACCCGAGGGATTATTAATAATATAAACCAAAAGAAATAATAAACCCAAGGGTTTAATATTATAAACCAAAGAAATTGGTGAACCCAAGGGAAAATTATTAAAAACATAAGTTATCAATAAGGCCAAGGAATCAATATTAAAAACACAAAAGAGTAACAAACCTTAAGAATAAATATTTTAAATTCAAAAACTTAAGAAATTAATAAACCATAAGAATCAATATTTTAAAATCAACTAATTAATAAACACAAGGGATTATTAATATTATAAACCAAAAGAACTAAGAAACCCAAGGGTTTAATATTATAAACCAAAGGAACTGGGGAACCCAAAGGAAAAATATTAAAAACATAAGAGATCAACAAGGCCAAGGGATACGTATAAAAAACAAAAAAGATTAGTAAAGGCTAGGAATAAATATTTTAAATGCAAATGAATGAGAAACTCACATGATTAATAAAGAGATTAATAAATCTTAAGAATCAATTTTATAAATAAAAATCTTTGATAAAGTCACATGATTATTAATATTATAAACCGAGGGGAATAAACATGGTTTACCATGCTTGATTTAAACATTGAGACAATTGTTGTCACAATGCGACATTGGATCAACTATGACCATGGTTGGCCATGGGCGATTTTCATATTGAGACAATTTTTGTCAGAATGTGACATTTGATCATGGATGACATTGATCAACTATGGGTAATGCTAATTAACAATGTTTTCCCATGGTTGATTTTCATATTGAGTCAGTGTTTTTCATAATGTGAAATTAGACCATGCATTAGTATTAAACTCCAGGACTAATATTTAAACCCTAATATTTGGATTTAATAAACTGATCCATGTATTGATATCATTCTGGAGTAGTATTCTATCATAGACTGCATCCTCATAGTTTGGGTTTACGCAGAAATAGCAGTGTTCTTTCATTTTCATGTACATGTATTATTGAGGCTTGCACTTCTTTTCTTGAGAGGTTGTTTCCTCAAGACTTGTACTCTCTCTTGCTGCTATACATTATTCTTGGCTATATATTCATCTTCTTGTCTCACAACTCCTGGAGAAAATGCTGAAGGGTTTTTGGGTCATTCTCTTGTCTTGCAGCACTTCAATCGTGAGGGGTTTTCTATGTAAAACTGTTGTTTAACCTTGCTTAATTCCTATGCCATGTTACAAAACTCATTATATGATTATTCATACTATTTTACATCTCATTCCTTCATAAAATACGCTGCCCTTGCTTCAGTAAATTTCTGCATACTCAAAGTCATGGGAAATCAGGGTTTTTCTTGACTAGTCGGGAAGGAGGAACTGTTTAACATAGACAAACGTCTTTTTTTGAGCTGAAATTCGACATGGAAGTCCCTCTTAACCTAATATAATATATTCCAAAACCTTGACCCCTCAGTTTACGCAGATTTTCTTATACACTCATTTTAGGGCCAAAATACTCACTTTTCCCCACCTTTTTGCGCTTAAAAGCTGAGTAAAGAGTGATTATATTCTTTCTTTTGGTTTCTGAGAATTTTCAGACATAATATATGATATCTAAAGCCATCACACTTGAAGAAGGCGTTTTCCAGGCATGATTTGCTGAGAAATCCATTTTTGGGATATTACAGTCTGCTGCACTATTATTGTTTGAGCATTCTAGTTCTATACCACTGGGTGTGTTTATCTTTCACTCTTAGACAGAGTCTGGAAAGGGCCAGGTAGCCTCCGGATCTCGTCCTCTTTTAGAGGCGACATATCGATAAAGGCCACTCCTAGTCAATCTCTGGTTGGTGTTCCTAGTAGTGTTCTAGAGATATCTAGAAATGGGATATTACGGTGGTATCGAGCTTTTGAACGGGGGATATTACAATCTTTGACAAAGTCACATGATTATTAATATTATAAACTGAGGGGAATAAACATGGTTTACCATGCTTGATTTAAACATTGAGACAATTGTTTTCACAATGCGACGATGGACCAACTATGACCATGGTTGTCCATGGGCAATTTTCATATTCAGACAATTTTGTCAGAATGTGACATTTGATCATGGATGACATTGATCAACTATGGGTAATGCTAATTAACAATGGTTTCCCATGGTTGATTTTCATATTGAGTCAGTGTTTTTCATAATGTGAAATTGGACCATGCATTAGTATTAAACTCCATGACTAATATTTAAACTCCAATATTTGGATTTAATAAAATGAAGGGAATAATATTACGAACCGAAAGAATCTGAAAAATTAAGGGATCAATAAGGCGAAGGGATCAATATTAAAAACACAAGAGAGTAACAAACCCTAAGAATAAATATTTAAAATTCAAAAACCTAAGAAATTAATAAACCATAAGAATCAATTTTTTAAAATCAACTAATTAATAAACAGAAGGGATTATTAATATTATAAATGAAAAGAACTAATAAACCCAAGGGTTTAATACTATAAACCAAAGGAATTGGGGAACCCAAGGGAAAAATATTAAAAACATAAGAGATCAATAAGGCCAAGGGATACATATAAAAAACAAAAAAGATTAAAGTAAAGGCTAGGAATAAATATTTTAAATGCAAATGAATGAGAAACTCACATGATTAATAAAGAGATTAATAAATCTTAGGAATCATTTTTTTAAACAAAAATCATTGATAAAGTCACATGATTATTAATATTATAAACCGAGGGGACTAAACATGGTTTACCATGCTTGATTTAAACATTGAGACAATTGTTGTCACAATGCGACGTTGGACCAACTATGACCATGGTTGGCCATGGGTGATTTTCATATTGAGACAATATTTGTCAGAATGTGACATTTGATCATGGATGACATTGATCGACTATGGCTAAAGAAATTAATAAACACTAATAATTAACCCAACGTATTATTCATATTATAAACCAAAAGAACTAATAACCCAAGGGTTTAATATTAGAAACCAAAGGAATTGGTGAACCCATGGGAAAAATATTAATAACCTAAGGGACCAATAAGGCGAAGGATCAATAAAATTAATAAAAAATACTCACGTTGAAGAAATTAATAAACACTAATAATTAACCCAAGGGATTATTCATATTATAAACCAAAAGAATTAATAAACCCAAGGGTATAATATTATAAACCAAAGGAATTGGTGAACTCAAGGGAAAAATATGTCCAACAAATTAGTATTAGAAATAAAAATTATTAATAAACTCAAGTGATTAATAAAGTCGAAGAATCAATAAAATTAATAAAAATATATATAAAAACCAAAGAAATTAATAAACATTAATAATTAATCCAACGTATTATTCATATTATAAACCAAAAGAACCAATAACCCAAGAGTTTAATATTAGAAACTAAAGGAATTGGTGAAACCAAGGGAAAAACATTAATAACGTAAGGGACCAATAAGGCGGAGGGATCAATATTAAAAACACAATAGATTAATAAAAGATACAATCCAATATTTTAAATAGAGAGGAATTTTAAAGTCACATGATTATTATTATGATAAACCGCAAGTGATCAATCAACCTTACTGATTTTTAATACTATAAACTGATTGAATTAATAAACTAAAGCAATATTAAATTCCGCCATCAGTGAAACAAAAAGAATAACATTGAAATTAACATAGTTTAAACCCAAAACCCAAGAATTTAATAAACGATATTATTTAATATTTTAAACTCAAGAGATTAATAAACCCAAGGGATTATTAATAATATAAACCCAAAGAAATAATAAACCCAAGGGTTTAATATTAGAAACCAAAGGAATTGGTGAACCCAAGAGAAAATTATTAAAAACATAAGTTATCAATAAGACCAAGGGATCAATATTAAAAACACAAGAGAGTAACAAACCCTAAGAATAAATATTTTAAATTTAAAAACCTAAGAAATTAATAAACCATAAGAATCAATATTTTAAAATCAACTAATTAATAAACACAAGGGATTATTAATATTATAAACCAAAAGAACTAATAAACCCAAGGGTTTAATATTATAAACCAAATGAATTGGGGAACTCAAGGGAAAAATATTAAAAACATAAGAGATCAACAAGGCCAAGGGATACCTATAAAAAACAAAAAAGATTAGTAAAGGCTAGGAATAAATATTTTAAATATAAATGAATGAGAAACTCACATGATTAATAAATCTTAGGAATCAATATTTTAAATAAAAATCATTAATAACGTCACATGATTATTAATATTATAAACCGAGGGGAATAAACATGGTTTACCATGCTTGATTTAAACATTGAGACAATTGTTGTCACAATGCGATGTTGGACCAACTATGACCATGGTTGGCCATGGGTGATTTTCATATTGAGACAATTTTTGTCAGAATGTGACATTTAATCATGGATGACATTGATCGACTATGGTTAATGCTAATTAACAATGGTTTCCCATGGTTGATTTTCATATTGAGTCAGTGTTTTTCATAATGTGAAATTGGACCATGCATTAGTATTAAACTCTAGGACTAATATTTAAACCCCAATATTTGGGGAACTTAAGGGGAAAATATTAAGAACATAAGAGATCAACAAGGCCAAGGGATACCTATTAAAAACAAAAAAAATTAGTAAAGGCTAGGAATAAATATTTTAAATACAAATGAATGAGAAACTCACATGATTAATAAAGAGATTAATAAATCTTAAGATTCAATATTTTAAATAAAAATCATTGGTAAAGTCACATGATCATTAATATTATAAACCGAGGAGAATAAACATGGTTTACCATGCTTGATTTAAACATTGAGACAATTGTTGTCACATTGCGATGTTGGACCAACTATGACCATGTATGGCCATGGGTGATTTTCATATTGAGACAATATTTGTCAGAATGTGACATTTGATCATGGATGACATTGATCGACTATGGCTAACGCTAATTAACAATGGTTTCCCATGGTTGATTTTCATATTGAGTAAGTGTTTTTCATAATGTGAAATTGGACAATGCATTAGTATTAAACTTTAGGACTAATGTTTAAACCCCAATATTTGAATTTAATAAACTGAAGGGAATAATATTACGAACCAAAAGAATCCAAAAAATTAAGGAATCAATAAGGCCAAGGGATCAATATTAAAAACACAAGAGAGTAACAAACCCTAAGAATAAATATTTAAAATTAAAAAACCTAAGAAATTAATAAACCATAAGAATCAATATTTTAAAATCAACTAATTAATAAACATAAGGGATTATTAATATTATAAACCAAAAGAACTAATAAACCCAAGGGTTTAATATTATAAACCAAAGGAATTGGAGAACCTAAGGGAAAAATATTAAAAACATAAGAGATCAACAAGGCTAAGGGATACATATTAAAAACAAAAAATATTAGTAAAGGCTAGGAATAAATATTTTAAATGCAAATGAATAAGAAACTCACATGATTAATAAAGAGATTAATAAGTCTTAGGAATCATTTTTTTAAATAAAAATCGTTGATAAAGTGAAATGATTATTAATATTATAAACCGAGGGGAATAAACATGGTTGACCATGCTTGATTTAAACATTGAGACAATTGTTATCACAATGTGACATTGGACCAACTATGACCATGGTTGGCCATGGGTGATTTTCATATTGAGACAATATTTGTCAGAATATGACATTTGATCATGGATGAGATTGATCGACTATGGCTAACGCTAATTAACAAGGGGTTTCTAGAGTGAGAGGGATGACAATGGTTGACCAAGGATGACAATGGTTGACCAAGGATGACCATGGTTGAGTAAGGTTAACCATGGTTGACTATGGCTAAGTAAACTTCTCTATCATTTAACATAGGTGGGAATGAGACTATGTTGGCAATGTTTGGCCATAGTTGATTAAAATGATTAGAATGTAAATGTTATTAGTATTACTTATTCATATTAATATTAATAATATTTCTATTAACAATATTAATTTTAATGGTTACAATGAATATTTTTTATTTGCCTCAAATTCTTTTTTTATTTTAAATAAAAGAGAATTATAATTACTTAAACTATTATTATACTTATTTAGATATTATTATATTTGTTTATATATTATTTTAGATATTATTTTAACTATAATTAGTTTAACCGTTTAAAAAATTATAACTATAATTAATTATTATAATTATTAATTATAATTAAGGCTCACCATGGATTATTATCGTTTAAGAGGGTTACCCATGGATGACTATGGCTAAGCAAGACTGTGTATCATTGAGCATTGGTAAAAATGAGTGACATTGATTGAGTGTGTTGGAAATGTTTAACCATATTTAATTAAAATGATTAACATGTAAATATTATTAATTATTAAAGTAATCTTAATAATATTTATATTAACATCATTAATGATAATATCATTAACACTTTTAATCATATTGTTAGAGTAAATAAAAGTTTAAATTTATTTTTATTAATAATTATATTGTTAATTATTAAAAAATAAATATTATTATTCTCATTTATCAATATTAATGTTAATATTTTTTTTAACAATATTAATATTCTTAATAATATTAATATTATAATGTAGATATTATTATCTTAATAATAAATATGAAAAATTTAAAATTAAAAAACTTTATTAAGATTATTACTAGCACTTGGTCATTTTAATAAATGACCCGACGGAATGCCGAAGGGGGACGACGCGACAGCAGCACGAATGCGGAGGAGCTGACGCGTGAGGGAAGCAGCTGAGAGCAGGAGGGTGGGAGCAACCGCCAAGTGTCAAATTTTGAGAGGCTGGAAAGGCGATAGGTAGAGCACAGAGATTGGCTGGGAGCACTGTTCATCCTAGCAAAGCTCATAGTAGGGACACCTTCGGCGTCTTTATTTAAAACATCAAAATCCAAAAAATATAAAAAAACATAAAATAAAATAAAAATAAAAGCATTTTTTATTTTTTATTTATTTTATATATATATATTGTAAATAAATTAAATTCTTTTAAAACAAAATAAAACCAAAAAATAATACTAAAAACATAACTTTAAAAAACACAAAACAAATTTAAAACATCACAAGAATTCCTAGTGCAAAATAAATCACATGTTTCGACTTATTACAACACATGGTTATAAAACATGGTGGGTTAATAAAGTTATATGTATTGAAACTATCATACAACGCATTATTAAAATTCCATGGTTTAAATACATTGGTATAAAAACAAAACCCACATCGTTTTATTATGACATAACCCTTTTATTAAACCGCAATTTGCAAAAGTTAAAGATTTAATCATATTGCAAATTGTGACAGGTACATTGATTACTGCGGGAATATTTGAATCGACCGCAAGTTTATAAATGGTGCCAAGATTCATGTTAACCATCGATGATCACCACGTAGACTGCCAACGAAGATTGTATTAAATAATATCACATTGGCATTGGTATTCACGCGGAGGAGCATTAAATGGTTTGAAAACCAAGTCGAATTTTGTTAGCCCTTGAAATGTATGGTAACGGGACAGGAGATTACGTGCACTTAAACATATAAACACATGATCACGCGTGATTAGACAATGACATAGCGAGGCGAAACTGACAGTGGAATGGAGGGGAGTACATCAGTGTCAATTTTGTGTGAGGGGGCGGAAGGGTGATAGGTGGAGCACGAGAGATTTGGCTGGAGCATTGTTCATCCCACAAAGCTCATAATACACCTTGGTGATAAATATTACAAATATTATTTTTAAACATTATTAATATTGTATTTAATGGTATTATTAGTAATATTGCTTTTAATATTAATTCAATTCTTATTTTATTAATAATAATATAAATTTTAATATTATTTTTAAATATAATATAAACTTTATTATAAACTGAATATTCTACTAATATAAACATTAGACTTAATTTAAATTTTATTCTTAGCTTTATAATTTGTTGTTTTGAATATATGTCATTATTATATTAATGAAATTTTAATATTATAATATAAAAAATAGCCATGAAAATGTAAATATTAGAATGTAAGTATTATTAATTATTATTACTAATCTTAAAAGTATTTATATTAACAATATTAATGATAATAACATTAATACTTTTAATCATATTGTTAAAGTGAATAGAAGTTTTATTTTCTATATTTTTATTAATAATTTTATTGTTAATTATTAAAAAAAAAATATTATTCTTATTTATTAACATTAATGTTAATATTATATTTTTAAATAATCTTAATATAATTAATCATATTAATATTATAATGTAAATGTTATTATCTTAATAATATTGAATGTTAACAATTTTAAAACAATTAATATTACAAATATTATTCTTTAAACATTATTAATATTAATAGTATTTCTATTAACAATATTAATTTTAATATCATTAATACTATTAATGATATGGTTAAAATGATTTTTTTTTAACTTCAATTTTATTAAAAAGACTTTACAACCATCAATTTTTTTTTTAATTTAAAGAAAAGAGAATTTTAATTACTTAAACAATTATTATATTTATTTAGATATTATTTTAATTATAATTAGTTTAACAATCTAAACAATTATAACTATAATTAATTATTATAATTATTAATTATAATAAAAGTTCACCTTGGCTTATTATGGTTTAAAAGGGTTAACCATGGATTACTATGGCTAAGTAAGGTTGTGTCCCATTGGACATTGGTGAGAATGAGTAATTTGAGTGTGTTGGAAATGTTTAACCATATTAAATTAAAATAATTAGAATGTAAATATTATTAATTATTAAAATTAATCTTAATAGTATTTATATTAACAACATTAATGATAATATAATTAATACTTTTAATCATATTGTTAGAGTGAATAAAAGTTTAAATTTTTTTATTAATAATTATATTGTTAATTATTAAAAATAAATATTCTTATTCTTATTTATCAATATTAATGTTAATATTAATTTTTTTAACAATATTAATATTCTTAATAATATTATTATTATAATAGATATGTTTTTATATTAATAATACTAAATATTAAAAAATATAAAATATACAATTTTCTTAAATGTTTTGAAACTTAAATATTTTATTAGATGTTTTGAAACTTACTTTTGTATAGTGAAAAAGAGCACGCACAACAAAATATGATGTGGGAGCCGTTAAACGCATATTAATTAAAAAGATAATATTAACCTAATTAGCATCACCTAGTAACAATTATGAGAATTATCAAAATCTCTTAGACTAAATCATTTAAAATAAAATCACACTACATAACTCAATTTTTTAAAATAAAATCACAATACATAACAAAATTTTTATGCACAAAATAGACAAAACAACTGACTGAGCCGTTTCGCTCAGCGTCATCCTCATTGCATTTATTTATGGAAACATTCGCTCAGCTTCTAGAATCTTTCAAAACTGATAAAATATCATTGACCAACTAGGCGACAACTGTCTGCCTCCAACAAATTGAATCTAATTTTGTATCTTCCAAGAATGGAGCTGGAGCAGCCTGAAGGCTTTGGTAGTCATGAGACATGATGCCGCTACCCCATTGTGTCACTTTTCAAAAGAATTTTCAGAAAACACTAAAGATAAATAATCTAAGGCAGTTTAATTAATATAAAAAATAGTGTTTTTTTTTTTCTCTTTGGAATTTGGTAACAGAATTTCTAAACACTGTAAACGTAAAAACACTGTACTAAACTAATTTTTGAAGTATGTTAATTGATAAACATCACAAGTAAAAATTGATATGATAATTGATGGAACAAGTGTATACAGTGATTCATTTCCTAGAAATCGAGATCAAATACATAATGACATTGAACCAGTCAAATGCCAAACCACCACTGCTAATACAACATTCCCTTCAATGATTTTAAATATTCCTCCGATCCTACCATGGATTGAAATAGATATATATCGAACTATAATAATAATATTGGAAAACTGGCCATACAAATCAAAGTAAGAGACAAACCCTAAAACACGAGCTACAGTAAAACCCTATATGAAATAATTCCTAGATCGCTTTAAGATGAGTTACTTGATTTATTTTCTCACTCTCAAATACTAAATTGTGATAGAATAGCTTACAGACAGCTCTGAGCGAGTAGGAAATTGGCCCTTTCTGAGAAAAAAAATAATCACCCACATGGCTAGATGTGACGCCCTCCAGTGTGTTCAAATTTGAGTACGAAACTCGCACTTGCTGAAAAAAAACATATTCACCCACATGATCAGATGTGATGCCCTCCATTCTGTTCAAATTTAAGCACCAGATATCCTCTTAGACCAGTGTAGTTTTTCCTTGGGAGGACTCATTCTGCACACAATGAACGCTGAATCCAAATCCGGAGGAAAGAAAAAGAAACCGTGGGGAAGAGATGAAGTGTTCCTCCTTGGCTTTAGTCTAGGTTTTCTCGGCGCAGGAGGACAATTAACAACTTTGGGTATCTTGTTTTCCTCTAATTTGTACTCCACTTTTGCAGTGCGTTGTGTAGGAGCTGTAGCCATGACAAATGTCGAAACGCGTCGTTATTCTTGGAAGTTTCAGCAACCATACGTTTTCAGAATGCATAGAGACACCCTCTAATTACGCCGGAGGCGTTCTCCATTGCGGGGTTGGGGTGTGCAAAGCTATGGCGCATGGAACCATTGAAATTTGGCCACGTGTACGGGTCTGATTGGGTAGTGCGAATCTTACTCCATTGCGGGGTTGGGGTGTGCAAAGCTATGGCGCATGGAACCAATGAAATTTGGCCACGTGTGCGGGTCTGATTGGGCAGTGGAAATCTTAATGTTGGCGTGCGTGAATGCGGCAGGCGGCGTTTCAGACGACATCTTCCATGTGGGAACGGGCGTGCTCGATCCCCCTCGTTTCCTCACCAGAACCGCTCGCTTCAGCTTCACATTGTGCAGTATGGAAGAAGACGAAGACCATGAAGAGCATCCTCTCTTCCGAACCTTTCTTCCTCCGCGGATAAACTCCTCTATGCTTCCCTTCTCCCTCACCATTCAAAAGATTCGCTTAATACGAACAACTCAAAACATAATCACGACTCCACATTTGAGCTCGCTCTGCAATCTTTAAATCAATTTTCTCCAGACCTCGGACCTCGATTAATCTTTACTCCATAATTAAGAGGAAAAGCTCAAAGCCGAATCTTGTGCTGTCCACTGAACTCCATTCTTCAGCGCAAAGCTAGAACAAACTCGACAATCTTAACCATTCTTTTATCGTCTCATGAAATTTCGAGCTTTTATCAGCAGAATTTCGCCAGCTGAGAAACGATTCGCGCCTACCTCGGTTTCCAGCCATATATGAACGGTTATTGTTCGGCAAAAGCTCCTCAAGTTAGCTCTTTTTCTCACCGACGGTAACTGAAACAATAACAACCTGCTCAAATTAACTCCTCTGCAGAAAAAAAGTCAAAACACACCGCATACCGCAGCACCTTCACATTCACATCTCTCCTTCCGGCGTTCCCTTGCACCCCGTGCAATTGTTTGTTTTCTCTAATCCCTCGTACGTGGAGATAACCGTTTTAAAGTTTCGCTCTAATTCTCTAATCCCTCATACGTGGAGATAACCGTTTCAAAGTTTCGCTCTAATTCTCTAATCCCTGGTACGTGGAGATAAATAATACGCACAGTAATGTTTTAATGATGATTTGGTAAAAAATTAAATTAAGTACGGTTTAAACACTTGATTTAGATATGCAACGAAGTTATGGCTTTTAATTTTATTTATTGATGGAGTGGCGACTACGAATATACTGGCATCTTTCAATTCAGATCATCAAATAAAAAAGATTAATTAAAAAATGATTAGATCATACAATTCAATAAGAGGATTACAATAAGAGGATTACGCCTATCAGCATAATAATGTAAGCTCCATCACCCTTGTAAGTTTCATAAAGCTGACCATTATCCTAGTACAAATTGTCCCCATATGCTAATAATAGAGCTTAATTATTACAGGCATTGCACATTTTTCTACCACAAAGAAGCTAATGTACTTCAATGGTTTTCTAACACGATATTTAACAATCTATCCAATCTCATGAACTCTGTAGATAGAATAACAGGTTTAAAGTTAGTAATTGGATGAGTTTTAACATTTACATGAACCTCTTCACTCTAACCATTTTTCCAATTTTATGAACTCTGCACATATAGTAACAAGATGACAACTGTATGATTTTGAACTTTTACCTGAACCTCTCGACTCTATCATGTAGAGTATGCTATCAACCAACATATAGAGTCTGCTAACAACCAAATGTTGCAGGGAAAAGATAAGCCAACAAATATAGGAACGTCAACCATGGTTTTTTTTACCATTTCATTAAAATCCTTGTGGGAACATCAATCATGGTTTTTTTACCATTTCATTAAAATCCTTAAAGAATGTGTAGCAAATTTTGCATGAGAAAAATGGCAAGTAAATGTGAAAAAAAAACCCTATTTTTTGAACTTCTACTAAAATTCAAGATTTAGAAGGTAAGCTTTGTTATAATACTTTGTTTCAAATGATTACATTTAATCTATCCACATGTATTCAATCTATAAACAAAACAAAACATTATGAGTAACTAGTGGGTTTCGAAAGATATCTTGGAGAAGCAACCTTCAAAAGATATATTTGAGAAGCAACTCTCATAGAAAATATGAAAACCTCTAAAAACTATAGAAAATATTTTTCTTTAAATAAAAAATAGCTTCATCA
The DNA here is from genome assembly GCA_034641835.2 of Pinus albicaulis. Taxonomy (NCBI): domain Eukaryota; kingdom Viridiplantae; phylum Streptophyta; class Pinopsida; order Pinales; family Pinaceae; genus Pinus; species Pinus albicaulis. The sequence continues at coordinate 1,412,294,278 of CM076570.1, read as the reverse complement.
ATATATATTTCAAAATTATTTGAATATTGAACCAATATTTTTTAAGTTTGGGAGTACTTTAAAATTTATCCATGATTTAACGTAAGAGCTTAGTTTATCCATGATTTAACGTAAGAGCTTAGTAATTATTATCTTATAGCTCATCATTATCATAGCCATGAATTGTTTGAAGTAGATGATGTCTGTTTTAATTTTTCTTTAGAAAATTATATATATATATATATATATTTCCCATGTTATATATCATAGATTACTTTAATTTGTATTAAAACATTTTGTAAGTAATAGAATATGCTTTTTTTCATAATATTTCTCTCACATATATATATTAGTAATAAATATTTTATTTTTTTAATATTTTTTTTTAAATTTCAAAATTATTTAAACACTTGAGATTATATTTTAACTTAAATAGAAACAATGTTTGAAATATTATTTAAATTCTCAACAATTATTTAGATTTTGATACATTTTATATTTTTAATTTTGTTAAGAATTTTGTTTTATTTATGTGTTACATAACTAAATATAGTTGTTTATCTTTTCTATATTATTACTTTTTTATTTTAAAAGCTAGTGATTCTTGTTAACTTCAGATATACCAAATGTTGAGATGGATCAAATCTCTTTTCACTCTAAAAGAATTTTGCACCTCAAGAGTTGATCCCTCTTGTATTTGGTAGATCCACAGTTAAGATGGATCTAGCTTTAATTTTTTTCTCCCTTTAAGCATGCTACATTCCACATGAATATCATGGGTTCATCTATGTTGGTTTGATTTCCTACATTCCACATGAATATCTTGGGTTCATGTATGTTGGTTTAATTTCCCACATTCCACATGAATATCATGGGTTCTCATGACAACGAGTCTCTCATTTTATTTCTTTTGTATTATTTTATTTTTATAGGGTTATTTTATTTTATTTTGACCAAGTTAAAGTGTTTACAAGACATTGTTTATAGGACATTACACCTCCACCGAATAGTATTTATATACAAATTAAAAGTTTGGATTTTGTTCTACCCTATTTTCCCTTTTAACTAAATTGCTTAATTAAAAAAAATGGAATAAGAAGAAGTGTTATATGAGGCCAGTAATGGGTTTTTTTTCATGTGGTATTGATAAGCCATGGAATTGGCCCATGGTATTGTATCAAAACCTATATGCAGAGTAAGAATATCCATGGTAAAGTGGGGATAAATATCCATGGTTAACAATTTTTTTCATATTATTTTAAATGTATATATGTTTAACTTAGAAAGCATGTTGTTGAAAGGTAGGCCATAAGTCAAAGGTTTAGATCCAATAAAGTCCCTTAAGATTAACAAATAATATTGTGGTTGGTAATTGAGCTATCATCCATCCGAATATTATGGGTGTTTAATCTAAAATTTGTACGCAACCTTTTAATCATTATTTGACATTTACCTTTTGATAAAATTGGTTAATCCAATTCTAACACCAAAATATCTTGTAAATCTACACACAGTCAAAGAATAATACCTTTCTCATTTCCAACTAGGAAATTTAAATGGATATTATAAATTGAAAATTTTCAAATCCAAAATTATCTCTAAGCTAATAAATCTCCTACCAATCCTACCATGAATTCATAATAATATTTGACAAATGCACAAGAATTCACTAGGAGGAAGGAGGGAAGAGTGGGAGTGAGAAGAGAGACCTATATTAATATTTTTAAAAGATGACAAAACGTATACCTAAACCTCATTGCTATGCCTTCTTCACCAAATGTTAGATCCTTTCCTCCTCAACGATAGGTACACAACTATCAATCAACATGAATGTGATCTCTTTAAAAAAGTAACCAAGGAGTGGCTAAATAAACTCCACATAAAACTTAATCACTATTTGGATAACCAAATTTTAGTTTTACTAAAAAAAATAGAGTCCAGGGAAATAAATAATCACTTAAATGCTTGAAAGTTCTCTACCATAAGGGCATGATGTTATTTTTCCTAACCATGCACCCCTATATGAGTAGTTAGTTGTAACTATTTTTTATGAGTGAAATCGAGGAAATACAAGTGTACCACATCTATGAACTCTACCTTGGACTCATGCATTCTACACAAATTTAGCTTACTTTTTTTACTTCATTCTAAGTGATGCAGTCATAGTCTTGGAGTAGTCATAGTGGATCAACTAAAAAAAAAACTATAAAACTTACTGCAAACTTAAAAAAATAAAGGGACACTAATTTATTGCATTAATTGAAAGATCCAATGGACAAGAATACATGGAAGGAAGAGAAGGAAGTCTGAATGTTTAGAAGCCCCTATAGTGTGGTCATGATGCTCCACATTTGATCAATAAAGTGAATGGGAAGATCAATGAATTTTTTAAAAATACCATCACACGATGATAGTACTCATCACGTCGTTTCTAACAGTAGGTGGCATGCCACATAACTCCTTGCAATTGAGGATATATGACTTCTCAAAGTTGAAGCCCCGTAAGTGAGGTCATGGTGCCCATATATGAATGAAATTTTGATCAGAGTTCTGGCATTAAAAGGTACAAATATATATATTCTTGGATTATTCTTGTTAGGCATGGTTGTTACTATTCGTTGGCTAAAATAACCCTTGAAAAGGAATTTTTATGAGGTTAAAAGGAGGATATCGTTCATTGAAGATGACATCTTAAAGAAAGACTTAAAGTGAGACTAAAACGAATTTGACTTTGTGGATTTTTTTTGAGCTTATAGATCAAGTTGGATCCTTACTTTAAGGAAACTTTGACCCCCTTCTATCCCCCATCATTCAACATATATAGAGAGCTCAACTAATCTCTAAAAGGAATCAAATTTCACATCTATGTCAAGCAAAACATTGCACATTTATCTTTGATTCTAGGGCAAAACAATTATCTCGAGTAGGAGGCCAAGTTCTTGAGGACTTAAATGATCTATACTTTCTTGGTGAATTCTCTAGATAGGGAAGAGCTCTATGTAGATGATTTAAGGGTTTCCTTGTGGTTACTCATTAGGTAAAATTTGAGAAATTATATGTGAATTATCTATGAATCATTTTTACTCATTGTATATTGAGGTACAACGTGACAAAATAATTTTAATTAGTGTTTGAAGTATTGTTTTGGACAGAAAAATCTTTGTTTAAACTAGAGAATTTTAAGTGGTGTGATATGTATGCCCTCAATAACTTAAGTGCACATGGAAAAATTGACATGTGCATGAAGTGTAGCTGGAACAAGTCACCAATTAGAATAGAAACAAAGTGAAGTGAAAATTACCTATGCAATCTACCTTCACTGAGATGGATCGAAGGCAATAAAATGTAACATAATGCATTTGACAAAAATTATTAGTTTGGACTGGCTCAATGTTGGTACAATTGGTAGAATGTTTTAGAGACCAATAACCTTGTTATATGATATGAATGGAGTATGTTAGTGTTGTTGTGCTAATTACTCATTCAAAATATAAATTCAATGTCTTGTGTGTGCTTAAGGGTTCAGGTTTTCTTACAAATTATCAAGTCTCATGTGTTTTTTTCATGTCAATTTAGTTAGAAATTTAACATAAAAACAAGAGTTGAATAACAACAAATAAAGTACAGAATATCACCATACATAACATTAACACAAGTATTTGATGAAGGAGTTCACCCCTCCTGGGCTACATCTCCTTGGTCCAACTTCCATGGCTTGGATCTCTATATTATGATCAAATTGTAAAATTGACCTATTTATAATGCTTTTTTTCTCCTGTAACCTGTTCCAATGAGTCTAGAATGGCTTAAAATGGTCAACTAGCCTCTTTATGAGCCTGAATTCGTAAAATTGAAAAATTTATGACCTTTTCAATTTCTCCCACTATTTTAGGCCCTAAACTAGTTAATTGCCCCTAAAATTGGCAGTTTCTACCAAATCCGGAGGTCCGCCAATTAATTCACAATTATTTTCTAAGTGGTGATTAGTTCTAGTTAAGCACAATTAAGCACTAACTGCGTGCTTAACTTAATCCACATTTAAAAGTTGGATTATCACATAATAAACATGTTTAAGGTTTAATAAACATTTTTTAAGAGTTTTAAACTCCGCTTAGCTTGGAGCTCCCACCATTGATTCGGGAATGTGGTCCTATGGATCGAGGGTTGGCCCCCACCTTAACCCTGCCATAATACATAGTATTATATAAATATATATTGAATACAATGATTGTTAAGAACTAACATATAACGGAGGTGGTAAGCTTTCTTGGCGCTAAAATTTTGACCAACGACCATGAGGGGACGTGGCGGCCTCCAGGCTTGCCACATTTTGTGACCTCATTGGTCCAACCCAACACCAACCAACCAATTCTATGTTGACACTTGTCACTCGTTCATTGATCCACCTGTGGGACTATTTCGAGAATATTCCAAGGAATATTCATTTTGCTGACTGGATCATATGGATGCCTAGTTAGCATCCTTGTCATTTCTGCACAAAATTTGCATGTTTAAAAAAGTGAACAGATCACGTTTATGGGAGAATATGACGACAATTTTTCATGAAATGAAGTGCATCGGATTCAAAACGATGAGCGCGACACGGTCGTTCAGGTTCCGAGAAAATATTAGAACTTTGATTTTTGAGCATAAAACTGAGCCCCTGATCATTCCTCCCAACTGGAAGCTTTTGGACCCCAAAATATCACATTCAGTTGCTAAAAAAGTGAGGGTTCAGTTCCCTCACCTTCCCAATTTCAATCCATTTTCTCTTTGAAGGATTTTTTCATTTAAGCCCCACTTGAAGATAGTTGACAATTCCTCTTGTTGATGTCCTTGTCCTCCTGTCAAGTATGGTGTCTTTTTGTAGCTCAACAAATAAATCTAGAGAAAAATCCTCAATAGATGGAAGCTGAACATTCTCTCCTTGATCTTCAATCAAAGGAGGCTCATATAATCTCAAATTTCCAACATTAACAACTGAATAAATTTGCATGTATGAAGGCAAATCAAGCTTGAAGGAATTATTACCAATATTTTCTAGAATTTTGAAAAGATCATAACAGATTGGTTTTATCTTTTTAAATTCTCCTTGAAGCCTTTCCTTTCTAATGTGAATCCAAAATTCATCACCAACTTGAAAATTATGATCCACCCGATGTTTTTCATGCCTCGCCCTATACTCGCCTTGAATTTTCTTTAGTTGCTCTTGGACTGTTTAATGAATCAATTGAATTTGCTCAATGAATTTCTTTTCTTTATCTATGTCGCTATTTCCATCGATAGCTACATCTTTCCCAAAGATGAAATCCGATGGAAACTTTGGAAAGTAACAAGGACATGCCTCAAATGGCAATGTTTGAGTAGAAGAATGTTTGGCACGGTTGTAAGCATGCTGAATGTAATGCAATTGTTCATCCCATAACTTAGGATGTTTGCTGCAATATCCTCCTAGAAGATAAATGAATGTTCTATTAACCACCTCGGTTTGACCATCTGTTTGTGGATGAAAGGTTGTACTCTTCTTCAACTTAGTGTCCATCAAGTCCCACAAACTTGACCAAAAGTTCCCAACAAATTTAGGATCTCGATAACTTATAATAGATGTAGGAAACCCAAAATGAACCCATACATTTTGAAAGAAAAGATGAGTTGTTTGTTCAGCTTTAACTTGCTTTTTTATGGCATCAAAATAAACATTTTGTTGAACCTATCCACAACTACATAAAAATAATCATGACCTCTTTTCGACAAAGGAAGACCTCCTACAAAATCCATAGAGATACTCTTCCATGGACATGAAGGAACCAAAAGTGGTGTGTACAATCCTAACCTCCTATTACTAGGCTTATTGATTGCACATAAAGAACATCCTTTAATAAAATGTGACATACTTTCAAGCATATGAGGCCAATAACAATACCTCTGAATATTTTCCACTGTTTTTCTTACACCAAATGGTCTCGCAATAAGAGAAGTGTGTGCTTCCCTTATGAAATTACCTCTCCCACCATGTGGAATACAAAGCTTGCCCAAATGATACAACAAGTTATTATGAACATGATAATCTAATTCCCCATCTTGGCGACCTTGACTCAAGTTCGCATAAACATCTTGAAAGTCATTGTCAAAAGCATATTTTTCAATGTAACTTTCATTTAAAATAGAAGTATTCTTGAGTAAAGTAGCTGCATTAATAATAGGTCTAGAAAGCTTATCAACAACCTTGTTGTATATATATTTTCGTATACCTTATGACCAAGTGGAATTGCTGCAAGAATCCCACCCATCGAAAGTTCCTTGACCACTACAATTTGGTTTGTGATTGCAAGTATTGCAATGGTTGGTGATCGGTGTGAATGATGGTTTCCTTTCCCATCAAATAATCCATATAATCTAAGTTGTGATCACATATGGTTGGTCATTTGTGCGTAATCCAAGTTGTGAATATAATTATATTATTTTAACTGATAGTGTGCATGCATATCATTTGTTCATCATAAAAAAAAAAAATATCATCTCATGACTGTTTGGGTTCATATAAAAATGTGTCTCAAGGAAAAAATGAAATTTGAAATCGATTCATATAGGAACATAGTATATTCCAACAATTACATATATTATATTCTAAAACAAAATAGTTTGTTGCAGTATTTTTTCATGTAAAAGACTAATATAATCGAAAATGATAACAAAACTACAAAAAAGACCAAAAAACGCTCATGGAGGTTGCTAGTCAGCCTGAATTCCTGCCCGCCTGGTCGAGAAATGCATAGGGATTCCGCTGTGATATTCTGTAATATGTCATAGATATTTCTCCTATGTCAAGGAAGTTATATATATATATATATATATATATATATATATATATATATATATATATATATATATATATATATATATATATATATATATATATATATATATATATATATTATTATTATTATTATTATAAAAGTGGGTATAAAAGAAATAATTTTATAATTTTATATGTATAAATTGTCATATATAAATGACAATTAATACATATAAAATTATTAAATTATTTCTTTTATACCCACTTTTACAATATCATTAAAGAAAACTTCATGCTTGTGATTAGAGTGTCCCAACTCTCTGGGAATACTTTTGGTTGTTTGAATAAAACTCATATTTCTCTCATTTCTAAGAAGCAAGATGGGAAAATGTTTGCACACTACAAGCCAATATCAAGTTGCATTGTCATCTAGAAACTAATGGTAGAAGTTATCATTGTTTGTTTGAAATTGATTTTGAGTGTTTTTATTTCAAAATAATAATTTGAATTTTTGCAAGGAATAAAAATTCATGATACAATGACCATTGGATAAGGGACCATCCACTTTGATAAAACTAGTAAAAGATCTGTGATGGCTGTGAATATTGATTTATCAAAAGCATATGACGAGGTGAGTTGGACAATTATGAGATTCGTCTTGATCGAAGTGGGATTTGAACTATAGGTGGTCAATTGGATCATGGGCTGCCTCAAGTTTGTTATTTTTATTTTTTATTCTAGTTAATGGAGGTCCTTCTCATTTTTTGGTGTGACAAGAGGATTGAGGAAGGGGTGCTCTTGGACACCACTTCTCTTCTTGATCGTTGTAGAGGACCTTAAAAAACTCATCTGTGAGGAAAAGAGTTTTGAATCATACTTAGGTATTGTGGTGACTCCAATGGCAGTCAACACACATAATTGTTTCTTGGACGACGTCCTTTGCTTCATAAATGGCGCGTTGGAAGAAATTAGAATATTTAGAACAATATTGTCCCACTTCTGTATTTCTACAGGTATGGAGATAAACTAAGATAAGTCGACTTTCCTATATTCTTACAATTATCGGCCTTGCCCCTTTTCTCCAGAGGAATACTTTTCATTTCCTTAGACAGAAATAGACATGCGATTCAAATACTTGGGTTTTTTTTATTGAGGCCTACTGATTATCATATTTCAAACTAGTCATGGCTTATAAAAAAAGGAGAGTCTCAAATTGCAATTTTCATTAACCATTCTACATCCAAGGGTGGTAGATTAATTTTGGATAGGTTTGTTTTGGAGAGCTTCCCTATATATTGGATGTCAATTGCATCCATTCCTTCCTCCATCTTGAGGCCAATAAAGGCGTTAGGCTTCAATTTCCCATGACATGGAACAAAGGGTTATCCTATCCCACTAGAAAGATGGAATAAGATTACCTCTCTTAAGTCCTTAGGAGGGTAGGGCTTAAAAAAGATCTTTCATTTTGGTATTACTCTAGCAACAAAAATCTTATGGAGCCTTTAACAATTAACGAGGGCCTATGGGGATGACTTATGAAGTAAAAACACCTTCAAAATCAATCCATGTTTGAATGGTTTTATGCAGAAAATAAAGATGTGGCAGGCTCTATTATTTAGAAAGCCTTGGCAAAGACTTTCGTGATGATTAGGAATTGGGTATTATGGAAAATTGGAAATGGTTCTAATATTCAATTTGGGAAAGATGCATGGGTTGGCATGGAAAATCACTATAATTTATTTGCAAACATTTTTTTTCTAGCTAATGCCATGTCACAGTAGCCACAACCTATTGACTCATCAGGGTAGAAAATTGGTCATTGGGGCTACAAGGAAGGTTGGTTGTGAATGGAAGGATTTTACCAATCATTAATATTTATGTTTTATCATGCTCTGAGAGGATGTGGAGGACACCCAATTTGAATTTAAAATACCTTTTATTAACATTTATAAAAACCTATTTTAATTTATTAACCATGAGATAAAAATAATAAAATTTCCCAAATAAATATCATTTTAAATTAACATACCATTTTATTTAGAATAAAATAGAATGAAATGAAAGACATCATCAATATTACCTTTGAAATTCCTACGATTAAAAGATGTGAAGATGTTCGTTAGGCGAACACGTGTTGGAGTCCGGAGACGGAAAAACACAAAGGGGGCGTGAACGTCGATCTCACAAGTAAAGTTACAGTATTTTGACCCTGGCAAAACTTCATAAATAAATTAAAAAGCAAAGTCGATCCTTTTTCCTTGTCGTTTACAGCACCAGCTGCGCTGCACCATTCTAATTCTTGTTCCGCTTGAAATTCGACATAGGGTACCTTTTTCTACTCGTTTTGTTCAATTTCTTGCATACGTGGCGGGACATGGCCATGGCAGCGAACTCCAAGAGGATACGGCGTTTCTCGAAACAGATATTTGGAAGCTGGAATTTTGTGTTCCACTGGTGCTTTTTCCCAGGGAGTCGCTTGCAGCTGTATCATGCGTTGTTTTCCGCCTCGAACTTCGAAAGTTTAGAATTTCTACTTTCTCGCTGCCATTCAGCTTTTACTGTGATCATTCTGACAGTTTGATTTTTGTAAGAAGTTTTAGTAAAGATTGAGAACAAGACTTAAATGTCCAGGAAGAAAACTTAGATAGTGGCGAACACTTTCAAACTTAAATAATGGGAGTTTATTTATCAAAGATTATGGTTAAGGTCTGATATCTGTATCATTGAATCCGCGAAAATCTTATTTCTTAGAGATGGCGTTAGACAATTTTTCTAAAGCCTTTTCAAGTTACCTTTAATATCTGTCTTTCTCAGGTCTCACGAGAAAACTGTATATTTTGAAATATTGCTTTATTTTGTGCGTCTGATATTGCATTTGTTTTGCATTCAAAATTTCTCAACCCTCAACAATTATATTGTCTTAATTGAAGCATGTATTAGTCAGATTACATATAAATATATTTTATTTTAAGAATAAGTTAAATAATATTTCTATAGTTTTAATTTATTTTTAAATATTTTAGAAGTTTTTTTAATTTATTGTTAAAATTATATGTTTGAGTTGTCAACTCTCCACAATCTAAATGTCCTACAAAATTTTCAAGATGATATATATATATATAGATAAAATAAACCCAATTTAAACAACACATTTGACCAAAAAATATGCATCCAATTCCTAATTAAAAAAAAACTCCAAAAACATTATTAAAATATTATTTCATTCTTCAATCTTTTAATTTAATCAATTACCCCACACATTATTTTAAAATATTAATGGACTTTTCATAATTGCAATCATATTTGTTTTTGTTTGTGTAATTTTCAAAACATTTTTTAAATACTAAATATTGAATGCAGTTACAGAATGTAGATTTCTAATGGTTTAGATATTGGGTAAGATGTATTAATTTTACCATCTTTATTATTTTCAGCTTCCTATTTAAATGTACATTACAATTACATTTTTAATAAAAGAAAAAAATTAAATCATGTTTTTAATCAAAATAAAAATTAAAATAGATCATACTTTTTAATAAAAATAATAATTTAAATAATGATATTTTTTTAAGATTAATTAAAATGTTATTGAACACATGACATAACATAAGTGCTCTATTAAAATACTGAGTGGTGAAAAAGTCACTTGTTAGAAACTTTGTGGCCAAAAATACAATCATGCCAAAATTGGTTGTTGCCCACACTTAACCCGTGAAATTATATAAATAAAAGACTTACTTAACCCGTGAAATTATATAAATAAAAAACTTACCCAATTTAATTATAAATTGAGTTTAGTGTCTTTTAAAATTGGGGTTTTTGCACCACCTCTTTTAACTGTCTCCAAGTTTGATTTCATTTCTATATTTGCATGCACAATAAATGCACTAGTTTTTGTTATCAAATAATGATTGGGTATAGCTTCTTCATATTATTAATATGATAAATTTGTTATCATATAATGATTGGTATAGCTTCTTCATATTATTAATAGGATACATAGTGTAAATCACTTTGTAACATGTAAGGATTCTCCATTTTGATATGTGTTTATTGGTTTTATGTATTTTTAGTGCCCATATGTGCCATTATGGCTCAAGGGAGAATTAACAAGAGGGGTTGATTAAGGCACATGTGACCTATAGCTTTAGAGTTCAATAATATGTGAGCAACCTTTTCTTATATTGATTTTTATATTATTGACTAATAGTTATCATACTTAGCATATAATATTTTGGTGTGTTTTTCTAGGCCTTCTTTGTTTTCAAAGATTATGGAATGACAAACATACTTATCTAAATATTATTATTTAAATACATATTTTATTTTGAATTTATATATTTCAAAGTGTTTTATATTAACAATTTATATTATTCAATATAATTTAAAATTTAATTTGAATTAAAAAAGTGTTTTTTAAAATTTAGAAATATTAAAATTGCTATTGGAAAGTTTAGAATTTAAAAATATTTAAAAATAGTAAATCAAAATAATGATTTTAAAATAAAATATATTTGGAAATTTGTTACTTAACCGTGATGATGATGATTAACCTCCACAAAGACCCATATGGTCTATTGGACTTTAAGAAAGTAAGAGATTACTTAAATTTCTTTAACATTTTATTTTTATGGTTAAAAAGACGGGAGAGAAGTGTCCCTAATCACTGTAGTTTTCCTGAGAAGGTTGGTAGTGTGGAAAATATTTTGAAAATTAGAATGGATGTGAGTAGGAGCTTGACAATCCAAGAGAAAGTGCTTTTCATCTTCAACCCTCTTAGTATCTCAAAGGTGCTGAGAAGGTTGGTAGTGTGGAAAATATTTTGAAAAATAGTATGGATGTGAGTAAGAGTTTGACAATCCAAGAGAAAGTGCTTTCTTCCCAAGGTGTTTTGGGAATTGACCAACTCACAAGCTCATGAAAATTAGTTATTATCTTAACAATGTTCATTTTCTTCTTAGCATTGATTAAGATGGAAAGATAATTATGTTTTTCTAGATTGATCACCTCTTTATAAAATCCAAGCTTCATTTTTCTTCTAACTCCATATCTTCCAAAAATTTATCTTTAATTTTGGAAGTAGTAATATTTTTAATATTATATTTATTATTCAAGATAATCTCCTCCTTTAACTCCAAATGGTTTAGCCAAGATTAGGCATCCTTATGCCATCCTAACTTGAAGTGGAGGTAGGGATTTTGGCTAAAGTTAGAAGTAGGAAACCTATTGACTTCTATGTTGTAAAACTTCTTCTTATACAAGATATAGCTAGTCATAATCATGCTTTCAATAGGAGAAATGCTATATTAAATAAAAAGGATAGATTAGAGAGTATCTTGAGAAGTAGGTTATAAATTGCTTTTTCAGCCCAATTTTCCTCCATTATTCTCTAGATATATTGCAACCCAAAACCTCACATCTATATAAAATAGCAAGAATAAAAAAAATCTCAAACTAATATTAATATTATATATATAAAAAACAATATTCTCCTTATCCAAAACCTTTAAAAAATTCTTGCTAAATGGAAATTATCAATTATTCTTTGCAAGCCAGGCGAACATCGAACTTCCTCAGGATTGCATTATTCAACAGATGCTAAGCAAAAAAATTCTTGCTAAATGGAAATTATCAATTATTCTTTGCAAGCCAGGCCAACATCGGACTTCCTCAGGATTGCATTATTCAACAGATGCTAAGTCATGTGAAGCTAAAAACCATCAATATAGAGATTTGGTCCCCTTGCTTTCAAGATGATTAAATATGTCACCCGACAAGTTTGAAAAGCGCAAAAAAAAAAAAAAAATCCCTTATGCGAAGATTTTTCATTTAATATTTAATAGACAACGAATGCTTTATAAATGTTGTTGAAATGGAAACACAGACAAAAATAAAACCCTGCAAACCTGGTAAAAACGGGATTAAAAATAAATGATTTCAGTTCAGTTTGTCTTGAACTCTCGTGAAGACATGATTAAAAGGTTGAAAGCGAAAGTTTTTCTACTGTTTTCTTTCATTTGCCGCAACTTTGAATAATAATGGTATCAAACGGTTGTTTAAGTTTCACGTGTTCAATCGACACCGATATACAATTTTTTTTTATGTAATTTATTTATTCCACCGAAAACCTGAGCCACCTAGATTTCTACCAGGCTCCGAAATAATGATTCATCATTGCTCGTATATTCGAAGAGGATCTTGAAAGGAATCTAGACCGTCCAATTTTTAAAATATTTCCATACTTAACGTTGATTCTTTTCAATTAAAATAATAATATTTGTTTTTCTTATACGCTTCACTAACCAACGATTTACACCGATTTATGTACACTGGCACCTTCCTTCGTTACTTTAAGGCGTCTAACGGCTACGATCCATTTTGGCTGCCGAGGATTGTTCCCGACCCGTCAGATTTTTCTCAAGGCACAGGATATTAAGCGCATGAGGAAACTCAAAGCGAGGAATACTGGTCCCACTGAGGTCGACTCCACCAGCGTGTACATTCCTTAGCTAGCCTTCCTCTTTACACGTGTTCGCCGAGCAAAAATTTTGCCAAACAGCTGGCAACCGTACGGAAGAGAACGACGTGTAACGGTTCACACGATCTTGGTTGTCGAATGCGAAGGATGTTCTTGGTTCTAGACTTGTTTCTTTTTCTTTTCTGAAAGAAAAAAAAGTTGTTTTATACTGAAAGTATACAAACAGTGCATTAACATACAGCATAGAGATGTGCTATGAAAAGCACGTCCCCTATTATAGTTTATCATTGGGCAATATGAGTTTATCATTGGGCAATATGAGAAGATATGTATGATATCTAGTAGCATATTCCTATCAAAATTAGACAAATGTAGCCCAGCTACATATTCGCATTAAAATTAGAGAAAATAAACCTAAACATGTAGGCATAAAGAAATATAACGGACATGAAAGTCAGGGATAGAAAATGTCTATACATCACTTTACAGCTGAGAGTGATGTTCATCTGAACACAAGGTTCATATAAATTAAGAGGCAGAAACGTATGTTGTCGTGAGGGATCCCCACCGGAGACATAAAGTAGAAAACTGGCTCGCTTGTTGTTGAGCTCCTTTGCAACATCATCCCCCATATAAAACAGACCCGCTTGCTGCAAAAAACTGGTTCGCTTGATGTATTATCCAGTAGGCCAAAACAACAGATATATCATGGAATGGGAATGTTATTGGCCCATATGAGCTTTCTGTCTCTGTAGTGAGCCACCTACATAATACCAAAAACCAAACCGATACCTTTTTTGGATAAACCATCTGCCCTGGTATTGTTTTCCCTATAAATATGTTGCAGAGGAGGGAAATTCATCTTTGTCCACAAATAATTTGTTCTCCTGTACCACCCATGAGATCTCTGAGAAGATAGGGATGAATGTCCCAAGATGGCATCAATAATAATTTTGGAGTCTCCATAGATGTAGACCCGATCCAAACCCAAATTGCGAGCAGCCATCACTCCACACCAAAAAACCATCAATTCCGCCAAGTTGTTTGTGCCCAAACCCTCATTCTAGCAAATATGGATTCTTTCTGATTGAGATAACTTGATTCAAGCACCACATCCCATCCCCCCATCCAAACATGCTCTATCAAAGAAAATTGCCGGGAGGGAGATGGGGTAGGGCCGAATCCTTCTAGACCCTTCACATACAGAATCCTTTGTAGTCTCCCTGACGTTGATCCATCTCATAATAGCATTATAGATGTGAGTAGTGATAATAGGTTTACCTTGAAATATACGCAGGTTCCTAGCAAGCCATATTTCCCAAATGAAAAAGAAAGGCAATGATTGAAATTGTCCCTTCACTTGAACCCATCTAAGAGCCACATCCATGAAGTCCACCGGGCACCATGATGACTTTAGATGAAACTGACCAAATAGATTCCAGATATGAACAACCCTGGGGCATGTAAAAAATAAATGTTCTGTCGTTTCATCATTGTGTAGACAGAAGACATACCTACCTGGGCCGTATAGTCCCCTCCTAATGAGACCATCCCACGTTAGAATCTTCCTCTTCCATACCAGCCATCCAAAAAGAAGAATTTTAGTTGGAATTTTCCTATGCCGGAATTTCTCAAGCCCAAAAGAACTGAAATCAATAATGGAAAAAAGGTTAATATTGAAATAAATGTTCTTCACCATCAGAGCATCATTCTTCATTTTCCACGCCCATACTATTTTATCCCTGTCATTACAAAGGCTTAACCTGGCAGCCTGAATTTTGCCCTTGTATTTCGTCCATTCAACAACATCCCATCCCAAAAGACCCATCTATGAAGCCGATTTTAAAAGAGGCGCGCTATGATCCCAGAGATGAATCACCTGTGATAAATAAATGATTCCTCTATGTGCAAATCAGTGTAACATCTGATTACTGATGAGAGATACTTCAGTCATACTGCAGATCTTGTCTCTGCTCAATAGAATCATATGCCCATTGCTAAAACACCAAGCCAACCCCCCTGCAAAAATATGAATGATATTTTTGAAGCCCAGCCATATAGCCAACATGGATTGTGGAAATTTAAAAAGTTGGCAGTATATTAAGCGTAGGGGGTCACCCGAGATATATTTACATGATATGATTTCAGACCAGATACCCTTGTGATTTATTGCATGCCACAGAGATTTAGTGAGCAGGGTCGAGTTGAAAGCCCGGGTGTTAAGAATACCCCATCCTCCTAGATTTTTCGGGCAAAATAATATCTCAAGTTTGCAAAGGTGATGCTTTTTTGCCAAGTTTACCCCGCCCCATAAAAATTATGCAATGATGGCGTTGATCTGAGTGATAATATTCTCCGGAATGTAGAAGAGATGACCCCAAAAGACAATAAGCTACGACATAACCGCTTGAATCATAATATAATGGCCCCCAAGTGACAATCACTTATGAGTCCATTTTGAGATTTTAAATTTGAATTTCTCAACAAGCCATAACCAATCTTTCACCTTATAACCACATGGTTTAATCCTGTATCTGAGATAAAGAAACCCATCCGATGTCAGTCTTGATTGAACACCAAGAAAACCAGCAATAAAAGAGATTTCTTCCTCATCCCCAAATTCACTAATAAGAAAAGATTTGTGCTTGTTTATACATAATCCAGAGGTAGCGGCAAATCAGGTGAGTAAATAGTGTATATAGAACCAATGATTCCTAATGCGTCTGCCGAAAATAAGCAGATCACCAACAAATAAGGAATGGGAAATACTCACAGAATTAGAAAAGGAGAAACCAGCAATGTAACCCGCACAGAAAGCCATCTTCATGAGGTTTTCTAAACCATCCATGAAAATAATGAAGATCAGGGGAAGCGACAAGCATCCTTGCCTTAATCCGCGTTCAACACCAAAGAAGAGATAGGCATCCATTTATGATAATAGCATGCACGACCAAAAATACATCCCAAGATCATGGGATAGGCCCAATGGAATGCATTGACCTTTTAGCGGAAAACTGATTATATGACCAGATCAATAAATGCGTATGCCTTAAGGAGATCAATCTTCATGATGAGTGCTTCCTTTTTTCCAACGTGCATGGAGTGCATAACTTCCTGTGCAATAGAAATAGCATCATGTATAGAGCGGCCTTTTAGAAAGCCATATTTCTCTTGAGATATGGTCTTCGACAAGGTCTGCCTGATCCTCTTGGAAATGATTTTAGACAAGATTTTATATATAATATTGCACAGGGAAATTGGTCTAAAATCCGAGAATACCTTTGGATCAGAGGTTTTTGGGATAAGAGCCAAAAAGGTGGCATTCATATTTGATGGAATGTGCCCCAAAATATGACCTTGCTCAACAATAGAAGTAATTTCATCTCCCATAATATCAATAAAATGAATTATAAAATTCCGTTGGCCACCCATCAGGACCTGGGCATTTGTCATTGGAAAAAGATTTGAAGGTTGATATCACTTCACTTTTTGTGACTTCAACACATAATACTCTGTTGGCCTCTTAATCAAACATATTGGGAATATGTTGAAGTACCCAATGTTGGCTATCTAGGTCGATATCCCAGCTTGCTTTATAGAACGATGAGAAATGCTTGAAGGCCTCCTCCTTAATCTCCTGTGTAGATGTTGCATAACTCCCATCCTCTCTTTGAATATGCCATATAGAATTCTTATTCTTTCTATCATTTTCACATTTGTGAATTTTTTTTGTATTCATATCTCCTTCCTTGAGCCATTTGATCCTACTTTTCAGTTTCCAAGTTAATTCTTCAATCCTCAAGATCTCCATCTTTCTATTTTGTAGTTTCCCAATTTTCTTGTCCCACGATTGGGTGCTTTTGTAACAAAATACATGCTGACCTACGTGAGCTTTCCTTTATATCCTTTAATTATTAACTTGTTGTTCGGAGTCTCTCTTTCTATTGAATCTCGCATTCTTTTGTAGACCTTTGACACTTTGTAATTTTTATGAAAACATTCCCATGAGAGGAGCACATTGAGGGAGAATTATTGTTTTCCAGCCTTTTCTCAAATGGCATTATATTAGGGGTCTGACCATGCACAATTAAATTTAAGGGATCTCCCTTCTCATTTGTTCCTCCCTCCAAGTCGGATAAATGGGCATATGATTAGAGAAGTCGAGACCACCACACAGAATCTTAAATGTCCTAGCGAGAGATAGAATTGATTCGCTCACCATTGCTTTGTCCAATCTTTTACCAATGTATTCCCCCCATCGCTCTATGATTGGTCCATGTTGGGATGACGAAGGAATTACGATGTCTTTAAGAAGGCCTTCTCAAAATCGATCCAATGAGGCTCGCCATTGGGCACCGCACAGCTCCCCATGATTCATGCGAATTAGGGTGGGTTATAATCTTGATGACAACAGGGTTTTCCATCTAAGAATGCCCGATCTATTTATTCGAGCCCGGCATGGCAGATTTGCTTTCAGCATATATGTTTATAATAAAAAAAATGCACCATACAGGACCATGTATGCCCCATACTTAGGATAGAAGAATACAAACTCGAAAGTTGTATGCTTGAAATTTGGCATATGATGGGTTCCATATGGCCAACAGAGACCACCCGGCATGTGTACGCATGGACAACGGTATACCATCGAGCGAGATAGACAAAACATTACTAATAGCTTTATTCCTATTACATAAAGTCTCTTGCAAAAGAATTATATCCGACTTCATCTCTCTCGGCATTTCTCTTAGGCAAAGATGTTTTAGGAGTCGCCTATACCCGTCATGTTCAAGGATATGATGTAAGTCAATTGGATACCCCAGGAGGGTTGCTTGCTCTAAGCACCCTGAGGTCTTCTGGTGCAGATATAGGGACATCCGTAAGGTCAAGGAGATCATCACGGAAAATTGATTTCGTTTTAAGCCTACCTCTGAAGTGCCTAGACCCGGACTTAGTTTTTTTTCTCACTGTAATATTATTTCCCGATACAGGTGAGATGACAATATCAACATCTTTAGGGACATCCTAAAAAACAGTCAGAGCAACCAGGTCTAGGTTCGGGTTGCCTATCAGAGAGTCGATGTCACTTCCAAAAATGTTTTTAGGGGAGTCAGAGATGTCCAATTTTTCATTCATATGCGGGGAGGAGAGATGCCCACTCGAGGGGAGGCATGTACGGTGATGTATATAAAGGCGCAGTAGGGGTGTTAGATGGGGGGCCAACATGCGACACTGAAACAAAAGAAGAAATTTTTTGGTCTGTCCCATCCAGCTAAACAACTGATTCATTATTAACCATCAAAGGCCCTGAATCATTTAGAGGAGTAATCTCATTAATAGGAAGAATAGAAGCCAATAATGAAGCCAAAGGCATATAGTTCATCATCAGAAGCAAAAGGAGTAGAATTACCTGATGGGAAATCTTCCTGACGTCGATTTATAGTCACATCTCTCCTAGCGCCATCAAAATTCTGTTTATCCTCTCGGGCGCTTCTGAGCCGCAGTGAACAGCTTCCTTTTAAATGACCAGTGCAGTGGCACATATAGAACATCATCGAAGCCAAAGGAGGCAGGAGTAGAATTACCTGATGGGAAATCTTCCTGACGTCGATTTATAGTCACATCTCTCCTAGCGCCATCAAAATTCTGTTTATCCTCTCGGGCGCTTCTGAGCCGCAGTGAACAGCTTCCTTTTAAATGACCAGTGCAGTGGAAAATAAGGCATCTGAATGGTACGCCCTGGTAATCGACCCGTTGCCTATGGCCCTCGCAAGAAAACGATCTCGTGGGCAGGGAAACTAGCAATGGTTTTCTTCGGGGTTTTTAAATCTTTGCTGATTCGGAGACTGATTGCTGCAACTTCTCCAAAATTTTGACGTCGTTTGTGAAATTCTGGTGAGATTTTGACTCCGTGTGGCCTTTTCCGCGGCGTTCAGAGCAACATTGTGCCTCTTTTTCTGCTCGAAATTCGGCATAGGCTATGTTTTTCTACTTGTTTTTGCACAATCTTGTTTCGTTTTGGTTCAATTTTGTGCGTTCGTCTAGTGGTTTGTTTGTAGAGGCGAAATCAGGAGGCTAAGGCGTTTCTCTAGACAGCTATTTTGTAAATCTTGCCCAAATACCGTTAAATTTCACTGGCGTTTTCTGTTCCTATAGAGTTTCTCCCGAGGGAGTCGCTACTAGCTAGGCCGGGGGCTTGTAGCTGTCTTCTGTTTTCCTTTTGGCTTTGAAATTCGGATTTTGAAAGCAGAAATTCTAGTTTATCGCTGCCATTCGAATCTTGTTGTGATCCTTGGACAGTTTGATGAAACTACTAGATTTTCGGAAGTATTTTTGCCAAGGATTATGGACAAAAGACCTTAACTGGTAATGGATTTGTTAAATTTCTGGAAAAAAGCTTGAATACTGACGAAAACGTTAAAGCTTACAAAAAATACAAGTTTATTTATTAAAGATTGTGGTAAAAATCTGACATTCCGTGTCAGTACCGTAAAGAATTCCCCAAAACCTTCGATGCGCTTCGAGATTTCGACCTAAACCTCGCGACTTTATTTTTATAAAGCCTGGTTTAACTAACTAATTCGTGGATTTCTTTGCACTGGAAAGAAAAAAATAAAAGGTTTTCAACTCACGAATTTCTTTGCACGGGAAAGAAAAAAGAAAAGGTTTTCAACTCCTAGTTAGATAAGGAGGCGTTCTTTATCGATGCCACAATTTCACTGATTTCAGCTGGACAGTGAATAGTGAATTTTTTTGTTGGAATTCGGTGAATTTATTTTCAAAAAATGGTTCGACATTATAAAAAATTCCAGCATTATAAAAAAAATATGGGAAACTCAAAATCCTAAAAGCTAGTTGACTATAACTCAAATTTAAAAAAATTCTGCTAGATTTTCTTAAAAACAAAGCAAAATTGTTTCCTATTTAGACTGCGGTGTTCAATAGTCAATAGTTGTGCCAAGATCCCTTCATTTGGTCGGAATGTAGTTTTCTTGTGACTTGTGTTCCAAAGATGGTTTTTGGCCGCCATTATGTTGTTAATAGATCTTTCATTTCAAAATTCAATGAACTTGGGAATATTTACCATTTATGCAGTGTTTTGTTATAGTTTATTTCCTGTCTTGCGAATTTGATACCTGACGATACCACTTTGTCAGTGATTACATGGAGTTCTTGAAGATATATGCTTCAAGATATATGCCTCAATTCATTAAACATTAAGCATATATCTGCATTTTTAAGCAAGTGCTTGATTCGATAAACATTAAGCAGTGCTTCAATTCATTCGGTGAGTGAATTTCTTTGTTTTGCATGAGATTCGCAGCTCTTTTCGACATATGTTTTTCTGGTGAGAAATCAATCTAATCCTTTTCCCGATTTTTACGGTATTTTTTGCAATTTCCTGTTGCCGTTTGATGTCAGAGGCAAGCAGTTTAGACGTGTAGAGGAGTTATTTGGATTCTTGGGCTCTTTCCATAGTACGATGAAGGTAGTTATATCTATTTAAGCTTGCATTACGAGCCTCTGAAATCCCCATCGTTTTATGGGGTCATGCAGTGATTTTTTCTCGGAAGAGGTTTTTGGGATAGGTGTCCATTAATTTCTACTCTGCTGAGAATCTTACTTGGAAAGTGTGTAAGTTCATGGAGAAAATACCGTGAAGGCCGGCGTGGAGTAAATATCGAGAATTGACACCTTTCTCCGTCGATTTAGGGCATCTGGATTCTGAACTAAGTATTCGTCAGGTTGCGCCACTGTAACAAATGAAATAACTAACCTTTCCTGATAGATAGATTAAGGATATGTTGTTCCCTTTTGAAAATTTCTTAGATGGATATGAAAATTTCCTACTTCAACTTTGTTCCCAGTTCCCTTAATTCCATTGATTACAAAATTTCACATTTTTGCATCTTAAATATTTACGGTTTTTAAGAAATAAAATAAAATAATGTAAGCTCCATCACCCTTGTAAGCTTCAAAATTGTTCCCATATGCTAACAATAGAGCTTAATTATTACAGGCATTGGGCATTTGTCTACCACAAAGAAGCTAATCTACTTCAAGGGTTTTCTAATAGTATCCCGTCTTTTCTCACGATATTTAGCAATCTATCAAATCTCCTGACCTCTACAGATAGAATAACAGGTTTAAAGTTGGTAATTGTATGAGTTTTAACATTTACATGAACCTCTTCACTCTAACAATTTTTCCAATTTTATGAACTCTGCACACAAGATGAAAATTGTATGATTTGTAACTTTTACCTGAACCTCTTGAATCTATCATGTAGAGTATGCTATCAACCAACATTTAGAGTCTGCTATCAACCATATGTTGCAGGGAAAAGATAAGCCAACAAATGTAGGAACATCAACCATGGTTTTTTTTACCATTTCATTAAAATCCTTGTAGGAACATCAATCATGGTTTTTTTACCATTTCATTAAAATCCTTAAAGAATGTGTAGCAAATTTTCCATGAGAAAAATGGCAAGTAAATGTGAAAAAAACAATTTTGTTTTTAGGAATTTACTAAAATTCAAGCTTTAGAAGGTAGGTTTTGTTATAATACTCTGTTTCGAATGATTACATTTAATCTATCCACATGTATTCAATCTATAAACAAAACAAAACACTATGAGTAACTAGTGGGTTTCAAAAGATATCTTGGAGAAACAACTTTAATAGAAAATATGAAAACCACTAAAACTATAGAAAATATTTTTTTTCAAATAAAAAATAAAGAAAATAGTTTCATCAATATATATTTCAAAATTATTTGAATATTGAATCAATATTCTTTAATATTTTTTTAGTTTGTGAGTACTTTAAAGTTTATCCATGATTTAAAGTAAGAGTTTAGTAATTATTATTTTATGGCTCACCATTATCATGGCCATTTGAGTTTCTATATATATAAGCCGTAGTCTAATATTTAATACTTATTTTAATTTTTTATTTATTTATTGAAAGTTATTAAATAATTAGTTTATAATATAACTACAAGAAAATATAAAATTTGTGAAACTTTTTTATATATATTATAATTTTTTCTATTAATTTTGAATTATATTAATTGTTTGAAGTAGTTGATGTGTGTTTTAATTTTTTTTTAAATAATATATATATATATATATATATATATATATATATATATATATATAATTGGTTGTTTACCATGTTATATATCATAGATTACTATTAATTTGTATTAAAACATTTTGTAAGTAATAGAATATGTTTTTTTTAATACATAATATTTCTCTAGTAATAAATATTTTATTTTTTTAATATATTTTTTTTTAATTTCAAAATTATTTAAACACTTGAGATTATATTTTAACTTAAATAGAAACAATGTTTGAAATATTATTTAAATTCTAAACAATTATTTAGATTTTGATATATTTTATATTTTTAATTTTGTTAAGAATTTTGTTTTATTTATGTGTTACATAATTAAATATAGTTGTTTATCTTTTCTATATTATTACTTTTTTTATTTTAAAAACTAGTGATTCTTGTTAACTTCAGATATACCAAATTTTGAGACGAATCAAATCTCTTTCACTCTAAAAGAATTTTGCACCTCAAGAGTTGATCCCTGTTGTGTTTGGTAGATCCACAATTAAGATGGATCTAGCTTTAATTTTTTTCTCCCTTTAAGCATGCTACATTCCACATGAATATCATGGGTTCATCTATGTTGGTTTGATTTCCTACATTCCACATGAATATCTTGGGTTTATGTATGTTGGTTTAATTTCCTACATTCCACATGAATATCATGGATTCTCATGACAAAGAGTCTCTCGTTTTGTATTATTTTATTTTTATAGGGTTATTTTATTTTATTTTGACCAAGTTAAAGTGTTTACAAGACATTGTTTATAGGACATTACACCTCCACCGAATAGTAGTTATATACAAATTAAAAGTTTGGATTTTGTTCTACCCTCTTTTCCCTTTTAACTAAAATGATTAATTAAAAAAATGGAATAAGAAGTGTTAGATGAGGCCAGTAATGAGTTTTTTTTCATGTGGTATTGATAAGCCATGGAATTGGCCCATGGTATTGTATCAAAACCTATATGCAGAGTAAAAATATCCATGGTAAAGTGGGGATAAATATCCATGGTTAACAATTTTTTTCATATTATTTTAAATGTATATATGTTTAACTTAGAAAGCAATCCATCCTTAGAAAGCATGTTGTTGAAAGGTAGGCCATAAGTCAAAGGTTTAGATCCAATAAAGTCCCTTAGGATTAACAAATAATATTGTGGTTGGTAATTGAGCTATCATCCATCCGAATATTATGGGTGTTTAATCTAAAATTTGTACGCAACCTTTTAATCATTATTTGACATTTACCTTGTGATAAAATTGGTTAATCCAATTCTGACACCAAAATATCTTGTAAATCTACACACAGTCAAAGAATAATACCTTTCTCATTTCTAACTAGGAACTTTAAATGGATATTATAAATTGAAAAATGTCAAATCCAAAATTATCTCTAAGCTAATAAATCTCCTACCAATCCTACCATGAATTCATAATAATATTTGACAAATGCACAAGAATTCACTAGGAGGAAGGAGGGAAGAGTGGGAGTGAGAAGAGAGACCTATATTACTATTTTTAAAAGATGACAAAACGTATACCTAAACCTCATTGCTATGCCTTCTTCACCAAATGTTAGATCCTTCCCTCCTCAACGATAGGTACACAACTATCAATCAACATGAATGTGATCTCTTTAAAAAAGTAACCAAGGAGTGGCTAAATAAACTCCACATAAAACTTAATCACTATTTGGTTAACATTATTTGGATAACCAAATGTTAGTTTTACTAAAAAAATAGAGTCCAGGGAAATAAATAATCACTTAAATGCTTGAAAGTTCTCTGCCATAAGGGCATGATGTTATTTTTCCTAACCATGTACCCCTATATGAGTAGTTAGTTGTAACTATTTTCTATGAGTGAAATCGAGGAAATACAAGTGTACCACATCTATGAACTCTACAATGGACTCATGCATTCTACAAAAATTTAACTTACTTTTTTACTTCATTCTAAGTGATGCAGTCATAGTCTTGGAGTAGTCATAGTGGATCAAATAAAAAAACAACTTTAAAACTTACTGCAAACTTAAACAAAGCAAGGGACACCAATATCAATTCACACAATTCCCATAAAGGGGGCCATTCTATTAATTCATCAATCTAGAGCGTTGCAACTATGGTACAAATTTTCCCTTATATAACTATAGGTGTGTTGAATGGTGTTGTAATTGATCCTAATGGTGGTATTTGAGTGCTCTTAATATACACCAGTTTATTGCATTAATTGAAAGATCCAATGGACAAGAATACATGGAAGGAAGAGAAGGAAGTTTGAATATTTAGAAGCCCCTATAGTGTGGTCATGATGCTCCACATTTGATCAATAAAGTGAATGGGAAGATCAATGAATTTTTTAAAAATACCATCATACGATGATAGTACTCGTCACGTCATTTCTAATAGTAGGTGGCATGCCACATAACTCCTTGCAATTGAGGATATATGACTTCTCAAAGTTGAAGCCCCGTAAGTGAGGTCATGGTGCCCATATATGAATGAAATTTTGATCCAAGTTCTGGCATTAAAAGGTACAAATATATATATATATATATATATATATATATATATATATATATATATATATATTCTTGGATTATTCTTGTTAGGCATGGTTGTTACTGTTCGTTGGCTAAAATAACCCTTGAAAAGGAATTTTTATGAGGTTAAAAGGAGGATATTGTTCATTGAGGATGGCATCTTAAAGAAAGACTTAAAGTGAGACTAAAACTAATTTGACTTTGTAGATTTTTTCTGAAATTATAGATCAAGTTGGATCCTTACTTTAAGGAAACTTTGACCCCCTTCTATCCCCCATCGTTCAACATATATATAGAGCTCGACTAATCTCTAAAAGGAATCATATTTCACATCTATGTCAAGCAAAATATTGCACGTTTATCTTTGATTCTAGGGCAAAACAATTATCTGGATTAAGAGGCCAAGTTCTTGAGGACTTAAATGATCTAAACTTTTGTGGTGAATTCGCTAGATAGGGAAGAGCTCTATGTAGATGATTTAAGGGTTTTCCTTGTGGTTACTCATTGGGTAAAATTTGAGAAATTATATGTGAATTATCTATGAATCATTTTTACTCATTGTATATTGAGGTACAAGGTGATAAAATAATTTTAATTAGTGTTTGAAGTATTGTTTTGGACATAAAAATCTTTGTTTAAACTAGATAATCTTAAGTGGTGTGATATCTATGCCCTCAATAAATCAAGTGCACATGGAAAGATTGACATGTGCATGAAGTGTAGCTGGATCAAGTCACCAATTAGAATAGAAACAAAGTGAAGTGAAAATTACCTATGTAATCTACCTTCACTGAGATGGATCGAAGGTAATAAAATGTAACATTATGCATTTGATAAAATTTATTAGTTTGGACTGGCTCAATGTTGGTACGCTTGCTAGAATGTTTTAGAGACCAATAACCTTGTTATATGATATGAATGGAGTATGTTAGTGTTGTTGTGCTAATTACTCATTCAAAATATAAATTCAATGTCTTGTGTGTGCTTAAGGGTTCAAATTTTCTTGCAAATTATCAAGTCTCATGTGTTTTTTTCATGTCAATTTAGTTAGAAATTTAACATAAAAATAAGAGCTAAATAACAACAAATAAAGTAAAGAATGTCACCATACATAACATTAACACTGGTATTTGATGAAGGACTTCACCCCTCTTGGGCTACATCTCCTTGGTCCAACTTCCATGGCTTGGGTCTCTATATTATGATCAAATTGTAAAATTGACCTATTTATAATGCTTTTTTTCTCCTGTAACCTACTCCAATGAGTCCATAATGGCTCAAAATGGTCAGTTAGCCTCTTTATGAGCCTGAATTCATTGAAAATTACAAAATTTATGACCTTTTCAATTTCTCCCACTATTTTAGTCCCTAAAATAGTTAATTGCCCCTAAAATTGGCAGTTTCCACCAAATTCGGAGGTCCGCCAATTAATTCGCAATTATTTTCTAAGTGGTGATTAGTGCTAGTTAAGCATAATTAATCACTAACTGCGTGCTTAACTTAATCCACATTTAAAATTTGGATTATCACATAATAAACATGCTTGAGGTTTAATAAAAAAAATTTAAGAGTTTTAAACTCCGCTTAGCTTGGAGCTCCCACCATTGGTTTGGGCATGTGGTCCTATGGATCGAGGGTTGGCCCCCACCTTAACCCTGCCATAATACATAGTATTATATAAATATATATTGAATACAATGATTGTTAAGAACTAACATATAACGGAGGTGGTAAGATTTCTTGGCGCTGATAGTGGGGAGGTCGCGGGGTCAAACCACGGCGCCTTCACCTAAAATTTTGACCAACGACCATGAAGGCATGTGGTGGCCTCCAGGCTTGCCACATTTTGTGACCTCATTGGTCCAACCCAGCACCAACCAACCAATTCGATGTCGACACTTGTCACTTGTTCATTGATCCACCCGTGGGACTATTTCGAGAATATTCCAAGGAATATTCCTTTTGCTGACTGGATTGTATGGATGCCTAGTTAGCATCCTTGTCATTTTTGCACAAAATTTACATGTTTAAAAAAGCGAACAGATCACATTTCTGGGAGCATACGACGACCATTTTTCATGAAATGAAGTGCATCGGATTCAAAACAACGAGCATGACACGGTCATTCAGGTTCTGAGAAAATATGAGAACTTTTATTTTTGAGCATAAAACTTTGCCCCTGATCATTCCTCCTGACTGGAAGCTTTTGGACCCCAAAATATCATATTCAGTTGCTAAAAAAGTGAGGGTACAGTTCCCTCACCTTCCCAATTTCAATCCATTTTCCCTTTGAAGGATTTTTTCGTTTAAGCCCCACTTGAATATAGTTGACAATTCCTCTTGTTGATGTCCTTGTCCTCTTGTTAAGTATGGTGTCTTGTTGTAGCTCAACAAATAAATCTAGAGAAAGATCTTCAATAGATGGAAGCTGAACATTCTCTCCTTGATCTTCAATCAAAGGAGGCTCATATAATCTCAAATTTCCAACATTAACAACTAAATAAATTTGCATGTATGAAGGAAAATCAAGCTATTACCAATATTTTCCAGAATTTTGAAAATATCATAACAGATTGGTTTTATCTTTTAACTTCTCCTTGAAGCCTTTCCTTTCTAATGTTAATCCAAACTTCATTACCAACTTGAAACATATGATCCACCTGATGTTTTTCATGCCTCGCCCTGTACTCGCCTTGACTTTTCTTTAGTTTCTCTTGCACTATTTGATGAATCAACTCAATTTTCTCAATGAATTTCTTTTCTTTATCTATGTCACTATGTCCATCGATAGATACATATTTCCCAAATATGAAATCCAATGGAAACTTTGGAAAGTAACAAAGACATGCCTCAAATGGAAATGTTTGAGTAGAAGAATGTTTGGCACGGTTTTAAGCATGCTAAATGTAATGCAATTGTTCATTCCATAACTTAGGATGTTTTCTGCAATATCCTCCTATAAGATAAATGAATGTTCTATTAACCACCTTGGTTTGACCATCTGTTTGTGGATGAAAGGTTGTAATCTTCTTCAACTTAGTGTCCATCAAGTCCCACAAACTTGACCAAAAATTCCCAACAAATTTAGAATCTCGATAACTTATAATAGATGTAGGAAACCCAAAATGAACCCATACATTTTGAAAGAAAAGATGAGTTGTTTGTTCATCTTTAACTTTCTTTTTCATGGCATCAAAATAAACATTTTGTTGAACCTATCCACAACTACATACAAATAATCATGGCCTCTTTTCGACAAAGGAAGACCTCCTACAAAATCCATTAAGATACTCTCCCATGGACATGAAGGAAGCGGAAGTGGTGTGTACAATCCTAACCTCCTAATACTAGGCTTATTGAGTGCACATAAAGAACATCCTTTAATAAACTATGACATACTTTCAAGCATATGAGGCCAATAACAATACCTCTGAATATTTTCCATTGTTTTTCTTACACAAAAATGTCTTGTAATAAGAGAAGTGTGAGCTTCCCTTATGAAATTAACTCTCTCACCATGTGGAATACAAAGCTTGCCCAAATGATACAGCAAGTTATTATGAACATGATAATCTAATTCCTCAGCTTGGCGACCTTGACTCAAGTTCACATAAAAATCTTGAAAGTCATTGTCAAAAGCATATTGTTCAATGTAACTTTCATTTAAAATAGAAGTATTCTTGAGTAAATTAGTTGCATTAATAAGAGGCCTAGAAAGCTTATCAACAACCTTGTTGTATATATTTTTCTTATGCCTTATGACCAAGTGGAATTGCTGCAAGAATCCCATCCATCGAAATTTCCTTGACCACTGCAATTTGGTTTGTGATTGCAAGTATTGCAACGGTTGGTGATCGGTGTGAATGATGGTTTCCTTTCCCATAAAATAATCCATATAATCTAAGTTGTGATCACATATGGTTGGTCATTTGTGAGTAATCCAAGTTGTGAATATAATTATATTATTTTAACTGATAGTGTGCATGCATATCATTTGTTCATCATCAAAAAAATAAATATCATCTCATGACTGTTTGGGTTCATATAAAAATGTGTCTCAAGGAAAGAATGAAATCTGAAATCGATTCATATAGGAACATAGTATATTCCAACAATCACATATATTATATCCTAAAATAAAACAGTTTGTAGCAGTAATTTTTCATGTAAAAGACTAATATAATCGAAAATGATAACAAAACTACAAAAAAGACCAAAAATTGTTCATGGAGGTTGCTATTCGACTTAATTCTACCCGCTAGTCAGAAGCTCACATAGAGTTTATTAGTCATGATACTACGACAATATGTCATAGATATTTTCTATGTCCCAGAAGGAGGCTATACATACATACATATACATACACATATACATACATACATACATACACATATACATACATATTTATATATATATATATATATATATATATATATATATATATATATATATATATATATATATATATATATATAAAAGAAATAATTTAATAATTTTATATGTATAAATTGTCTCATATATATGTGTGTGTGTGAGAGAGAGAGAGAGAGACAATTTATAGATATAAAATTATAAAATTATTTCTTTTATACCCACTTTTACAATATCATTAAAGAAAACTTCATGCTTGTGATTAGAGACTCGTCCCAAATCTTTGGGAATACTTTTGGTTGTTTGAATAAAACTCATATTTTTCTCATTTCTAAGAAGCAATATGGGAAAATGTTTGCACACTACAAGCCAATATCATGTTGCACTGTCATCTAGAAACTAATGGTAGAAGTTATCATTGTTTGTTTGAAATTGATTTTGAGTGTTTTTATTTCAAAATAATAATTTGAATTTTCGCAAGGAATAAAAATTCATGATACAATGAGCATTGGATAAGGGACCATCAACTTAGATAAAACTAGTAAAAGATTTGTGATGGCAGTGAATATTGATTTATCAAAAGCATATGACAAGGTGAGTTTGAAAATTATGAGATTCGTCTTGATCGAAGTGGGATTTGAACTATAGGTGGTCAATTGGATCATGGGCTGCCTCAAGTTTGTTATTTTTATTTTTTATTCTAATTAATGGAGGTCCTTCTCATTTTTTGGTGTGACAAGAGGATTGAGGAAGGGGTGCTCTTGGACACCACTTCTCTTCTTGATCGTTGCAGAGGACCTTAAAAAACTCATCTGCGAGGAAAAGAGTTTTGAATCATATTTAGGTATTGTGGTGGCAGTCAGCACACATAATTTTTTCTTGGACGATGTCCTTTGCTTCATAGATGGCTCATTGGAAGAAATTAGAATATTTAGAACAATATTTTCCCACTTCTGTATTTCTACAGGTATGGAGATAAACTAAGATAAGTTGATTTTCCTATATTCTTACAATTATCGGCCTTGCCCCTTTTCTCCAGAGGAATACTTTTCATTTCCTCAGAGGGAAATAGACATGCGATTCAAATACTTGGGTTTTTTTATTGAAGCCTAATTATTATCATATTTCAAACTAGTCATGGCTTCTAAAAAAAGGACAGTCTCAAATTGCAATTTTCATTAACCATTTTGCATCCAAGGGTGGTAGATTAATTTTGGTTAGGTTTGTTTTAGAGGGAGAGCTTCCCTACATATTGGATGTCAATTGCATCCATTCCTTCTTCCATATTGAGGCCAATAAAGGAGTTAGGCTTCAATTTCCCATGACATGGAACAAAGGGTTATCCTATCCCACTAGAAAGATGGAATAAGATTACCTCTCTTAAGTCCTTCAGAGGGTAGGGCTTAAAAAAGATCTTTTATTTTGGTATTACTCTAGCAGCAAAAATCTTATGGAGCCTTTAACAATTAACGAGGGGCTATGGGGATGACTTATGAAGTAAAAACACCTTCAAAATCAATCCATGTTTGAATGGTTTTATGCAGAAAATAAAGATGTGGCAGGCTCTATTATTTAGAAAGCCTTGGCGAAGTCTTTCGTGATGATTAGGAATTGGGAATTATGGAAAATTGGAAATGGTTCAAATATTCAATTCAGGAAAGACGCATGGGTTGGTGTGGAAGATCACTATAGTTTATTTGCAAACATTTTTGCTCTAGCTAATGCCATGTCACAGTAGCCACAACCTATTGGCTCATCAGGCTAGAAAATTGGTCATTGGGGCTACAAGGAAGGTTGGTTGTGAAATGGAAGGATTTTACAAATCATTAATCTTTATTTTTTATCATGCTCTGAGGGGATGTGGAGGACACCCTTGCTTGGTCCAAAAAAATGGGGGTTAGCAGGGGGCGGAAACACCCCCTGCTTTGTGGTTTGTAGGGGGGCAATAGCCTTGTGAAACTTTTTAATATGCGCACTCGCCCATGCTATTGCACATGGTTTTTTGTGCATGGTTTGGGGCATGATGATTTTTTCCGTGGTATTTTGTAGATCCGGTCAAGGGAACTATGATTTTGTTATAATCCAGGATTAATGGATTGGAGTTTATGAATGTTTCGACATATATATAATATATTGTAACATTGAAAGAAATATAATGAAAAATCAATCTAATTTCTTGATTTTGATTTCAAGTTGGAGAAGAAAAATCTGTGTATATTTTATGTTCTTACCATTGTATATTTTTAGTTTTTTAATATTTTAGTTGCAATTAATTTATGTACAAAATTAAAATATGCAAATGCAAAAATCTAGTGTAAAGATTAATATGTCAGGGAGATCGAATTGTGGTGGAAACAATTGTGGAAATTCCATGCACCATTCAAGTGAAAAATCTGTTTCTGGTTGGTGGCAAGCAATAAGCTTATAATTTTTTTTAATTATCTAACCTGAAAGAATTAATAAATAACATACCATTAATGTAATTACGTCACAAACAAAATTTAAATAATTATATCTCTTTTAATAAATTTGAATTTAAAATACCTTTTATTAACATTTATAAAAACCTATTTTAATTTATTAACCATAAGATAAAAATAATAAAATTTCCCAAACAAATATCATTTTAAATTAACATACAATTTTATTTAGAATAAAATAGAATGAAATGAAAGACATCATCAATATTACCTTTGAAATTCCTACGACTAAGGATGTTCGTTAGGCGAACACGTGTTGGAGTCCGGAGACGGAAAAACACAAAGGGGGCGTGGACGTCGATCTCACAAGTAAAGTTACAGTATTTTGACCCTGGCAAAACTTCATAAATAAATTAAAAAGCAAAGTCGATCCTTTTTCCTTGTCGTTTACAGCACCAGCTGCGCTGCACCATTCTAATTCTTGTTCCGCTGGAAATTCGACATAGGGCACCTTTTTCTACTCGTTTTTCACAATCTGTTCAATTTTTTTGGTTCAATTTCTTGCATACGTGGCGGGACATGGCCATGGCAGCGAACTCCAGGAGGATTCGGCGTTTCTGGAAACAGATATTTGGAAGCTGGAATTTCGGGAGTCGCTAGGCCTTAGGCTTCCAGCTGTATCATGCGTTGTTTTCCGCCTCGAACTTCGAAAGTTTAGAATTTCTACTTTCTCGCTACTATTCAGCTTTTACTGTGATCATGCTGACAGTTTGATTAAAAAATACTGGATTTTTGTAAGAAGTTTTTAGTAAAGATTGAGAACAAGACTTAAATGTCCAGAAGAAAAGCTAGATAGTGGCGAACACTTTAAAACTTAAATAATGGGAGTTTATTTATCAAAGATTATGGTTAAGGTCTGATATCCGTATCATTGAATGCGCGAAAATCTTATTTCTTAGGGATGGCGCAAACAATTTTTCTAAATCCTTTTCAAGTTACCTTTAATATCTTTCTTTCTCAGGTCTCACGAGAAAACTGTAAATTTTGAAATATCGCTTTATTTTGTGGGTCTGATATTGCATTTGTTTGTGCATTCAAAATTTCTCAACAATTATATTGTTTTAATTGAAGCATGTATTAGTAGATTATAGATAAATATAAATTATTCTATGAATAAGCTAAATAATATTTCTATAGTTTTAATCTATTTTTAGATATTTTAGATTTTTTTTTTTATTTATTGTTAAAATTACAAGTTTGAGTTATCAACTCTCCACAATCTAAATGTCCTACAAAATTTTCAAGATGATATATATACAATAAACCCAATTTAAACAACACATTTGACCAAAAAAATAGGCATCCAATTCCTAATTTAAAAAAAAACTCCAAAAACATTTAAACAAAACTATTATTAAAATATATTATTTCATTCTTCAATCTTTTAATTTAATCAACTACCCCACACTTTATTTTAAAATATTAATGGACTTTTCATAATTGCAATCATATTTGTTTTTGTTTGTGTAATTTTCAAAACATTTTTTAAATACTAAATATTGAATGCAGTTACAGAATGTAGATTTCGGGTAAGATGTATTAATTTTACCATATTTATTATTTTCAGCTTCCTATTTAAATGTACATTACAATTACATTTTTATTTTTAATAAAAGAAAAAATTAAATCATGTTTTTAATCAAAATAAAAATTAAAATAAATAATATTTTTTTTAATAAAAATAATAATTTAAATAATAATATTTTTTTAAGATTAATTAAAATCTGATTGAATATAGGACATAACATAAACCATGACAAGGTGCTCTATTAAAATACTGAGTGGTGAAAAAGTCACTTGTTAGAAACTTTGTGGCCAAAAATACAATCATGCCAAAATTGGTTGTTGCCCACACTTAACCCGTGAAATTATATAAATTAAAAACTTACCCAATTTAATTATAAATTGAGTTTAGTGTCTTTTAAAATTGGGGTTTTTGCACCACCTCTTTTAACCGTCTCCAAGTTTGATTTCATTTCTATATTTGCATGCACAATAAATGCACTAGTTTTTGTTATCAAATAATGATTGGGTATAGCTTCTTCATATTGTTAATAGGATAAATTTGTTATCATATAATGATTGGTATAGCTTCTTCATATTATTAATAGGATACAGAGTGTAAATCACTTTGTAACATGTAAGGGTTGTTTAAATTTCGTTCTTGTTTCTCTCATTTGTCAAGTT